>CM032908.1:3600000-4200000 GCA_019202805.1 Arabidopsis suecica
TACTTAAATATCAATTAAAAAGAAAAGAAAAACAATTTATGGAAAGCAAAAAATGTGAATTTTTGAAATAACAAAATATAGAAATAAGAAAAATGTAAAGTATATATTTTAATATTATTATGCAGCGAATATATTTTTATTAAGAAAATTTCTAATTAAAAATGTAAAATTACATAAAGTAATTATAACGGTTTACCCTAGACATTAAACTATAAATATTAAACCTCAATAACACAATTAGTATTCAGTTTCAAAAGAATTGACTATAATGCGGCTTTGATTTTTTTCTCATGCTACATACTTTTTGATTTATTTCTTTATGAACTATAAAAACTATAAATATTAAACCTCGATAACACAATTATTATTCAGTTTCAAAAGGGTTGCTTTCCATGTAAAAAATGAAGGAGAACGAGAGAAACGCAAATAGACTCGAGACAAGAGAGAGATAGATAGAGAGAGAGCCATTGTTGTGAGGGAGAAGAGGTCTAATTGTGACATCACAAGGCAAACTTAGATTATTTGATAAGGAAAAGAAAAGTGAAAAAACAGGTTAACCTGACCTCTTTACGACAACATTTGGTTCATATGTAGCTCAAACTTGATGACGAGGTTTATATTATTACTGTCTTCAGGTTGAATGGTGTAAAGTATTATGGGGACGTGGAACTAAAATCTGGTAGAAGGGCATCGAATTTTGGAGTTCAGAAGGTCAAATGAAAGATGTTGTTTCGGGTAGTCAATGTATAGGCTTATGGAGCTATGTATGGGTACGTTAGTAAGTTTGAATTTCTTACTCTGTTTTTAACTAATGTTTTACATAGAAGAAGAAAGAAAGTGAGATAGAGAAAGAGGAACGAAAGTGAGGAAGAGAAAGATGAAGAGTATTATGAAGAAGAGGGCGTTGAAAGTAACGATGACAACGACCATTAAAAATTGACAATGAAGATGATGAAAAGGGAATACAAGAGTAAGAAATCAAAGAATGTGGAGAGAAATACGAAGATGTAGGTGTTAGCGGCCAATTGAATATGAGAAAACAAGATTGATTAATAATTTTTTGTTATCAGATCTGATTCTTAAAACTATTGATTTCTGAATTTTTCGTATCTTTAGTCTGCAGAAGTGGATAAACAAGAACATTCATGTACTAACATTGGTGATAATCTTCCACAAATTCCAGAAGAGACAAGAAAAACTCGAATTTGGATACAAAACCTAGGGAAAGTCAGACTATTGTGGTTGAAGCTCTGAACCAAGTTCGATGCAATGAGACAGAGACCGAAAGTAAATCCGTAAGTACTCGAGTAACGAGAAATAAGTGAAAAGCAACTCTCAAACCTGATTTCATTGGTGGAAGACTAAGGCAGATCCGAGAGAGCCAAAATAGGCTTTAGAAAACGTTTTTGAAGAAAATGTAACTTCTTTTGTTAAACTATACTGTTAAAATCTCTCTCTGATATGTACTTTATATATTAGATTTATGTTATAATTTTTTTAATTATGTATGTGAAATTAAATATTTGCCTTCATAGTAATTTAAAGGTTATAGAGACCAAAACATTATGATTTTATAAGATAATATTTAATAACTACAATTAATCACATATAATTTTTACCGAAATATATTAAATAATCCCACGCGTAGCGTGGGTTCAAACCTAGTACTTCATTAAAACTTAAGTCATGTCAACAACGAAAGCTGAGAGAGCAAGTTTAGCGAGGGAGTCCGCCACAACATTGACCGCTCTAGGAATAAAAATACAACTGAAACTTGAAAAGGATAGAGAGGAGATATGGATGTCCGCGAGAACACCATGTAACTCAGAGAAAGTGGAAGAAGTGTTGATCGCAAGGACCAAATTACTTTGGGAAAATTGTCGTTTAATAGCCGAACTTTCAAAAACTGGCCGTTTAATACGTGAACTTTTTATATGGCCAATTTAAACATGAAGTAAACGTTGACCGACCAATTTAAACATGAAGTATTCGTTGACCAGGCCAAAAACCACACGCCGTTATCTGTCGTTAACAGATCCGATAATAACCGTTAACGATTCTGTTATTACCTAAAACGACGTCGTTTTAGGCTTAATCGACATCCCTAAATCCCCAAATCGACGTCGTTTTCTTTGTTTTTGACGCCGGCCACGAGATTTGTCTCCGATATTCGGTTGAACTAGAATTCCATCTCTGCCACCTGGCTCTGAAACGCTTCCGCCGGTGGAGCTTGAACTCCGTCTCCGACAACAATCTCAGATTCGCCTCGAGCTTCAACTCCAGCATCCACAACACTCTCTGCTTCGCCTCGAAAATCGGCCTTAAAGTTCTAATTTTGGGGATTTTTCAGAATTAGGGATTTGAAAATCAATTTGGGGATTTTCGGAGTTTAGATTAAGTCCAAAACGACGTCGTTTAGGCAATAACGGAATCGTTAACGAGAGTTAAACGGCTGTTATCGGATCTGTTAACGACAGATAACGGCGTGTAGTTTTTGGCCTGGTCAACGAATACTTCATGTTTAAATTGGTCGGTCAACGTTTACTTCATGTTTAAATGGCCATATAAGAAGTTCACGTATTAAACGTCCATTTTTTGAAAGTTCGGCTATTAAACGACATTTTTTTGTTAACTTTTTAACATTTTTTTCTTTACACAATTTAGGTTTAGAACTTAATCGGTTCTCCTATAAGTTTCCGCAAATACTACGTTTGCATGTGGTTACATTTTCTACTGTTTAAAACTAACTACAAAAATTCTTTTATACCGTTCTGAAATCTGAACTATTCGAGATTACTAAAACTTTAAAAAATTTCTTTATATAAACGTTTTTGATTGCAGATGGCTAAAAAAAATTATCACATAAATAACATAAAAATTTATATTATTATCAAATTTTATATATATTCAAATTAATTCTCAAACACTAATTATTCTCTCACCTTAATCTTCCAATATAAATAATCATTTGTACTTTACTATAAATTTATTTGTAGGGGCAAATGGGTATTGGGTCCGGGTTCGGATAGGACATGATCAGGTCCGGGCAGTGCCGGCCTAGATAAATATGAGGTCCAGTACAAAACAATTTTTTTTTTTGGGTTTTATCGATAAAAATTAAAATTTGAGATCAACTCTTAAAACTTCAAAAAAATGAGGCCTATTTTTGCAATAATAAATAGATAAAATTTAAAATTTGAGATGAAATCTAAAACTTTCGAAAAACTGAGGCCTACTTATGCAATATCAAAAACATTTTGGGGCATAATTTTATTACTATAAATCTTCAAAATTTTTGAGGTCCAATACCCATGTATCTTGGGAATGGGTCGTGGGCCGGGCCTGGGTCCGGGTCAACGTGTAATTGAATTTAAGACCCAATAGGATAATTATAAAAACTTGGGTCAGGTTCGGTTCGTTTCGGGTGCTATAGGAATTTGGTCGGTTCGGATTTAGTTTTTCAAAACCCAAAAATTACTCAAAATAACGGGTATCCAAAAAACTTTTAAAAATGGTTAAATTTAAATAAAGTTGGTTATAGTTGAATAAATTTGGCTAAATTTTGCTAAATATAACAAATAATTATTTGATATTTTGGTTATTTAGGGTATTTAGGTCTAAAACCAATTGATATATCTATACTAGTATTTTTGAAGTATATTTGTTAGCGGGTGGGTTAAATTGTTATCCAACAAATTTGGTATGCGATCCGATAAAAAATTTCCTTCATAAATCTTACACCGCATATTTCATATCGGTTTTTGGATCGGGTCAATACATATCCGAAATTATGAATCGGATATTCCTTAATTAAAAATATAGATATTTAGAAGATTTGATTAAGATTTAGAAATATAATTCTCATATCATCTTTGTTTTAACAATTTTTAACTGTTTTGAATAATCATATAATACATAAAGTAAAAACAAATCTCAATTTTTTTCTTCATATATTGGGATTTGAAATTTTTAAAACAGATATATATATATTATCCAATTGATGAAAAAGGTGTGTGTTAAACGTCTCATATGGGCTAAAATGTTTAGATATTGATTCAGAATCATATTATAAATAAGATAAAAATAAATCCAAATCCGAATGAACAAGAAGCTCAACTTAATAAGCATCCAAATTAAAATTATATATCGTTTCATTCGATTTTTTAAGTTTAACTTCTTAATTTTAGCAGAAATATTAAATTGTAAACTTTTAAGAAGTTTTTAATAATATAATTCATATAATTAAAATCAATAAAATGTTTATAATATTATGAACATTTGAACATATATAAAAAGTTACAATAACACAAGACGTGTTATATTGTTAAACGAGGTTATATAATGGGACGAGTTATTAAGAAGTTTTAAATATTATAATTCATATATTTAAAATTAATAAAAAAAATTATAATATTAAGAACATTTGAACACATATAAAGAGTTAAAATAACATGGGACGGTTATATTGGTGGACGGGGTTATATTTTAGGACGTGATTATATGACGGGACAAGTTTGAATAAAAAAAATAAACATTATTAACCCGCTGCTTCAATACGGATCAAATTTCATTTTATTATTTTTTTAACACCACCAATATTAGAGATATGGAATGATCTTGATTAAAATAAAATTATATAAAACAAAAAAAAAAGTTTTGGTATACCATTACTTAATAACAATTGTAAACTATAAAATATAAATGTCTTATAAAATGATACAATTTACAAATTTTTATATATAATTTATAACCGTTAAATTTTAGAAATTACGAATTAAAAAAAATAACGTCTCGCGGTGTACCGCGGGTTAAAATCTAGTTCAGATTTATAATTGTAACTAATATTTTCACCATGCTACGCATGACTGCACATTCAAGAAAGCAATTATATTTTATTAAACTAATAACATAATAATTTAAATAAGATATATTTGTAGTACTAAACATATGTTCTTTAGAGGGTTATTAATTTATTATATGTAAAACAGAAAAAAAAATTTAAAAATTGTTATATATAGAAGAAGCCATAGATTTAGCATTGAAGAAAAAAAAATCAAGGTGTATGTTGATGATCCGAAAGTAAGCACAAATAAATATCATTACAATTCTATGACATGAAGGAACAGAAGACAAACTTGAGCCTTGGTCTTGATCTAGACATGGATTCTTCTCGTTTTCCTTCATGGTCCGAGCTTCTTAGGTTCGGTTCGTTGCTTTATAAATTCACCATATTTACCTTTTTTTTTGTTTTTCTTCTTATTGTCTTCTACACATATGTGCTTTAATGTAAACCACTAATTCTTGTTTATAGCAAAATCACCACAGCAAATAAAAAAGTTTTTCTTTATAAATTCACCACATTAACCTTTTTTTTTTTTTTTTCTTCTTATTGTCTTCTACACACATGTGCTTTAATGTAAACCACTAATTCTCGTTTATTGCAAAATCGCCACAACAAATAAAAAAGTTACAATGTGGTTTGAAGCTAAATAAATATAAACATACAGAAATGTTTGTGTACCTTTTCAAATAACTTCCATATCGAGAATTACTCTAGATTATTTTTGGGATAAAATCCCACGTCCAGGAAATTAGAACTCTGATCTTCCATTCTTTCTTTGAAAAATTTAGATGTGAAATATGAGTATGATCTAGAGGCATCTTCAAACTGAATTGACAAAAAAAAAAACTAATATAAGTTAAAGAGAAAATGAATGAATATGAATAAAGTTTAAGTATTTACATGAAGATTTTTTATTCTAGGTTTCAATGGCAAACATAAGAAAAAAACTAGGAGATGAAAAAACAACTATGAAGAGGAATGCAGAGAAAGATCGAATAGAGAGGAAACTGAATTCATTGGAGTTAAATAGAAGATGAATCAGTTATAAACCAGCTTGAACGTGGAGGTGTGGGAGTAAAATTAGGAATATAGACTTTTTTATAGTTTTCTTAGAACTCTCTGGAATGATATTTAGAATAAAAAGAAAATAAAAACTGTAAAAAAACCTATTTGTTCTAAGGTTTAGACCCAAAACTATTGGCTTATAATTATATGTTGGGCTTACAATTACTAAACGTTATGGGTTTTTGCTGACATTTATTTTTGTTGTCTTCCTCTAAAAAAGGAAATCAATATGGATTTTGTTATAAAAGTCGTAAAAAGGAGGAATCGTAAAGTCGCAAAAAGATGCGCACATGTTATAAATATTACATAAATATGTGGAGTCCACGTCACTATGCATGCACAGTAAATTTACTTTTTTACTTCTATATAAACGATCGTTCGAATCGTTGTAAGATACACAATTCATACTTCAATAATAAGAAGTTATAAGATCTTTCTCCTTCTCTAGTCTCTTTATTATTCAGTATCCGATCCTTCTGCGGGTATAAAATTTCTCTCTTATTTATTATTTATATTTACCATAAAATAAAGTAATTATTTATAACACGTTATTAGCACGATCACTCTATGTTCGCTGAAAACAAATACGGTATTATAACGGACGGTATGTCGCCTCGTTAAAAAGAAAAAAATAAGAGTAAAAGAAAAAGAAAAGAAAAGAAATGAAAATAAAAGAAAAGAATATAAAATATATATATATATAGATATATGTATATTATTTTCTAGTGGTTGTTCGGACACCGTTATTTACTCGTTACTATAGTGGGAGGAATGTCGCCCCTATAAGTAATCGTTGTAATGGATGTTTTATACACCATAGCAATGGACGGCTAAGCCGCCTATAATGTGGATGACTCCGTCACCATAATTTATATACTGTTATAACGTGGATGATTCTGTCACCACAATATTGCCGTTAAAATTTATTTCTGTTATATTTATATTTTAGTTAATATATAAGGAGGCTCTGCCACCTTATATAAAAACCTATTATCTTAATTTGGTAAATTTAACTGATTGGATATTAAAATTTACAAATTGATTTCCTATTTAAAACTTTTCGCTAACGGTCATGAAGAAAAAATTTCAAAAATTTTATCACTTTTCAAACGGCTATGAACAGTAATTAATCTATAAATACACTCATTTTCACTCATTCATTCACTCAAAAATCATATCTTCTCATATATTTTTTTAAAGAATTTTGTTTAAGTTTTCATTTTGGAAAATGATTCGCTTGTTTTTAATTCTTTATTTAATCGCAATTATTGCATGTACTTACGGTCTTTTCGTTGGGGAATTTACTCACGAAGAATTTACCATAAGTATCGCTTTACTTTTTTATGCAGTTATGTTCTTTGTAATCGCTTGCATCATTAATATAAATGGTTCGATATGAAATATATAATATTATTTTACTAATAATATTTATTTAATTTTGTGTTTAGATAACAAATGGCAAACATTGAGAAGCTTAAATTTCCGGCTCTCAAAATTACTGGCGCAAACTACATAGCATGGACCACTGATGTGGAACTATATTTTGAGTCGCAAGAATTATCTGAGATCTTAAAATCGGAAAATTTATCGCCTCCAAAAGATAAGGCAAAAGCGATAATATTTTTAAGAAAGCATCTCGATGAAAATGTGACGCATTACTATGCTCACATAAAAGACCCAGCAGAGCTGTGGCAAGCTTTAAAAGCACTGTTTGACAACCAGAGAGAAATAACTCTCCCTCATGCATTAGAGGACTGGAAAAACTTAAGGTTCCAGGACTTTGAGAAAGTGGAGGAATATAATTCCGCTATGCTGAGGATAGTATCATAATTGAAGTATTGTGGTAAGCCTATTACTGAAGCTGAAATGCTCGAGAAGACTTACCTTACTTTTCATAAAGAACACCGTGTCCTGCAAGAGATGTATATAAATTGCGGATACAAAAGGTTTTCTGAGTTAATTGTGACTCTCATACTGGCTGAGAAGAATAATGAACTTCTTCTTAAGAACCACAACTCTCGGCCTACAGGGGCAAAGGCATTTCCTGAAGTCAATGCCACGAATGTGAAAAATCCGGAGACAGGAAGTCAAACCAATCGAGGTCGTGGTCGTCGATTCAATCGTGGACGTGGAAGATCCTTTAACCCACAAAGCAGAAAGTCTTATACATGGGTTCGACCTGATCAAAGTTCAAAAGGAAAAGAAACCCAAGGACGTAACACTCAAAAGCGTGAAAGCATCTGTTACAGATGTGGATGAAAAGGGCATTGGGCTCATGTATGTCGAACCCTTGAACATCTTTGTAAGTTGTACAAAGAGTCCCAAAAGGGAAAAGGGAAGGAAGTAAATCTTACTGAGCACTTTGAGGGTACATCGTACCTCGAAGCTTCCGACTTTGTAAATGATTTCGACGAGACCGCTCATGCAGATAACTGAAATGCTTGTAGTGAAACTACTAGTCTCCAATAAGGCTATTGTATAATTATTATGTATTTCAGTTGTTCTAAAATAATGTTGTTTCTGAAAAATGAACTGATGTATAATTATTGTTTCTGAAAAATGAACTAATGTATAATTATTATATGTTTTCAACATCAATAATATTTACTTATATTTATTAATGTTTATGCTAATTACAGAAATGGATCAAGATTCAAACAAAAAGATAGCAAGGGAAAAAATCAAAGAAATTTGTATACCAGATAGTGGAACAACGTACACTATTTTGAGACATCAGAGATTTTTCTCTGAATTAAAACCGACAAAAATTATTGTCAATACAATATCGGGTCCTACAGACTTGATTGAAGGAAGTGGCAAATTAAAGCAAATTTTAAATTGCCTAATGGAACAAAGTTTTCCATAAATAATGCTTTATATTCTCCGAATTCTAAGAGGAATTTGTTGAGTTTCAAAGATATATACCTTCAAGGATATGAAACTCAGTCTGCAACTGAGGATGGAAAGAAATATATGTATATAACTTCTAATAAATCTGGAAAAAGACGTGTCTTGGAAAGATTTTCACAAGTTCCTTCTAGTTTGCATCATGCCTATATAGATGCCATAGAATCACATCTTGTGATCAAAAGAAATCCAGAAGATTTCGTATTATGGCATGATCGCCTTGGTCACCCAGGCACCACAATGATGCGAAAAATCATAGAAAGCTCACATGGTCACTCATTGAAAAATCATGAGTTGAACCATGGAAATAAAATGACATGTGCAGCGTGTTCTCTTGGAAAGTTGATCATAAGGCCATCGCCAACAAAAATTGATAAAGCATCACCAAAGTTCTTTGAACGAATTCAAGGCGATATTTGTGGGCCGATACATCCACCATGTGGACCATTCCACTATTTTATGGTACTGATTGATGAATCTAGCAGATGGTCACATGTTTGTCTATTGTCATCTCAAAATTTGGCATTTGCGAGATTTATAACTCAGATAATCAAATTAAGAGCTCAGTTCTCTGATTATTCTATTAAGAGAGTTAGACTAGACAACGCTGGTAAATTCACATTCCAAGCATTCAATGATTATTTTATGGTAACGGAAATTGAAGTTGAACATCCTGTAGCTCATGTTCATACACAAAATGGCTTGGCGGAATCATTAATTAAACGTCTTCAATTGATTGCAAGACCATTGATCATGAGATCAAAACTTCCAACCTCTGTATGGGGACATGCCATTTTGCATTCAGAAGCACTCATTCGGATAAGACCAAGTGCATACCATAAATACTCCCCACTACAGTTAGCATTTGGTCGAGAACCAAATATATCCTATCTAAGAATTTTTGGTTGTGCGGTGTATGTGCCTATAGCACCACCACAAACGAACAAAGATGGGACCACAAAGAAGATTAAGAATATATATTGGTTGTGATTCTCCATCAATTATAAGATTCCTAGAACCACAGACTGGTGATGTCTTTATGGCACGATTTGCCGATTGCCACTTTGATGAGAAAGTATTCCCGGTTTTAGGGGAAGAAAATAATCAAGTAGGAAAAGAAATCAAATGGTGTGTACCATCTCTGTTACACCTTGATCCTCCTACAAAACAGTCAGAAATAGAAGTTCGACGAATTGTGAATTTGCAAAGTATAGCAAATCAACTTTCCGATGCTTTTGCAGATACCAAAATGGTAACTAAATCATATATACCAGCTGCAAATGTTCATGCTCGAATTGAAATACCACAAGAACGTGGAGGAGCAGATGATACACGTGAGTCTAAAACATGCTTGAAACGTGGTAGACCAGTTGGTGCTAAGGATAAAAATCCTAGAAAACGAAAGGAAGTTGAAAAGCATGATATTCCCAAAATAGGAGAAAGCATTTTGGAAGAAACGAATCATGAGTCTAAGGACAATGATGAGCATCATGAGATTTCTATCAACTATATCCATAATAGAAAGATCTAGGATCGAAATAAAATGGATGATGTTAATGACGTTTTCTCATACCTTTTGTCAAAGGAAATTGATGAAGAAAATGAGGATCCAGAACCAAAGTCTATATATGAATGTCAAAAGAGACATGACTGGATAAAATGGAAAGATGCAATACAAGTTGAACTTGATTCGCTCAATAAGCGAAATGTATTCGGACCTATTGTACTCACACCTGAAGATGTGAGACCAGTTGGATACAAATGGGTTTTCGTTAGAAAACGAAATGAGGAAAATGAAATTACGAGATACAAGGCTCGTCTCGTAGCTCAAGGATTCTCTAAAAGACCTGGCATTGATTATGAGGAAACATATTCCCCCGTTATGGATGCTATAACATTTAGATTTCTGATGAGTCTAGCAGCTGGCGAAAATCTAGAGATGCGTCTCATGGATGTCGTTACAGCATATTTATATGGATCATTAGATACAGATATCTATATGAGAGTTCCTGATGGCTTTAATATGCCAGAAGCATTAAAATCTAAACCCAAAGAGTTGTGTGCAATAAAGTTGCAGAGATCATTATATGGGTTAAAGCAATCAGGACGAATGTGGTATAATCGTCTTAGTGAGCATTTAACAAAAGAAGGATATGTGAATGATCCTATATGCCTATGTGTTTTCATAAAGAAAACAAATTCCGGATTTGTGATAATCGCGGTATATGTTGATGATCTAAACATAATCGGGACTCGAGCAGAAATACAGAAAGCAACAAACTACTCCCTCCGTTTCAATATATAGGGCGTTTTGAGGTTTTTATTTTGTTTCAGAATGTAAGTCATTTTAACATCCCAATATAAACAATAATAAAAAAAATCAAAAGTAATCAAACGCTCACGTTGGCTTCCCAGATTTTTTCACAATTTACAATAAAGTCAACAAGTTGGCTTCCCAGATTTAGTCACCTTAATTTATTACTCAACGTAGTCAATACATTTATTCTTCTCAAAAATCAGTATAAAACCAAGACAATTGATAGTTCTAGTTTATAAAAATAAATTTCTTCTAAACACAAATATGGATCAAAAAGAAAAGTCTGAACAGAAAAACATCAAACCAGAAAATGTTCAACCGATTCGTCCAATAAGTTCAAGCAACCCTCGAGATTTTGATTTCAACAAGAAGATCTTTTTCTACGAAGGACAGCTTCATCCCAACAAGGAAATAGAAGACACTCTCTTGGCTATCTTGAAAATTAATGTGCCAAGTATTTTTTAGCTTTGATTTTCTCTGTATTTCTATGTGAGTTTCATTGTTCTGTCTCTTATAGTGTTGCTTATGAACATGGATGGTAATAAATGTAAGAGAGACTGAGAAGAATAAGACTATAAAATAAGCTAAATAAAATATCTTTTGAAAGACCATGCCACTCTAGATAATCTTATTGATCTGTATATTCAACAAAAAAAATCTAAATAAACAAAAAATCAATCATAACATAATCCAACGAACGTAGTATGTTCATTTGACAATATTCTTTAGTCACATAAATTGAAAACCAAATATGTGACATTAAAAACTAACGACAACAAAAACAAAACCATAAGTTCACTAATCCAACGAATTTAGTGTGTTCATCACACTTTGGACTAATACAAGATCACAACTTATTTGCTTAGGAAGCCGACCATCTTTTTCCAACGCGAGTTTTTTCATATGTGGTATCTTGTATTTGTTCGATCCTCCAACTTTCATAATCTCTTGCATACACGATTGAAGAGTTAAGAAAATATGGTTTACCTTTTCCGTGTCGTATTTTTCAAATGACTCTTCTACCGCACGAACAAGATCTTCTATGGTTTTTGGACACTCTTTATGTTGTAGCGATTGGATAGCACTAAAAAATCCAAGATCTAAAATATTTAGATCCGGCGAGTTCGGTGGTTGACACATCAATTGGATATCAAAACCATTCTTTGACGCAACTTCTTGAAAATCATTATCCCCACATGCAATGTGTGTTCTAGCATTATCTTGTTGAATAAAGATAGTCTTTCCTCGATCTTCTCGTGGCCACTTTTCATGAAGAATCGGAAGAACTTTTTCGATCAAACACGCTTTTATATCTTCTCTTTTGATAGACGTTGCCGCTTTTAGTTCCAAAGTTCTAGCATCTCTATTTTTACTACGTCTCTTAGCTGGCTCCATAGTAACAAAAGGAAATATTCCAATTTTTTCCGAAATACCTCTTTCCGATGTAATTCTTACTTTGACATGTACGTCGCGGCTCTTCTTCCATCGGAAGTAAATAATATTTCTCGGTCTTCTTCGTCATATAGAACCATTTTTCATCGATATGCACCGTATTGTACATATTAACAAACTTTGGTTCATGCGATAGAGTATCTTTATCCAACATAGAGATGCAAAATTGTAGTCTACCTTTCATATTGTCTTCCTTCAAATGGGGCTTGATGGTATTGGTATGACGCCGAATAAATCCTTCTTTCTTCCGTCTAAATAATGTTGTAAGACTCATATCCATAGCTATGGCCATTGACCTCAAAGTTGTTCGTTTGTGCAACGGAATATCAACGACTTTGTGTGGCTCAAGCAAGATTCTTTTGCGACCACAATTTATAGATCTTCGATGAGATACATCCATTATTCCGCTATTAGCCGTTTCTTTTGCTCTTTGCCAAATCCTTTGCACCACTCGTATAGACACCAAAAGTTGATTAGAAACTTCTCTAGTTATTTTTTTTCCCAACTTTCCATCAGTACTCTTCTTTAATAAAGCATTGAAAATCTCATGTCACTCTTCATTTGACAGATTTTTTCTGGTTTTTCGCGAATTGTGTTCATCTTGAGATGCACCTTCATTTTCTGTATATTAGAAAAAATAAATTAGAGAAAACATAATAAGCAAATTTGTTTGTCATGAGTCATGACGTTAAACTATGTAAACAACAAAATCGTAACTAATTTTGAAGAGCGTAATAACTGGATTATTAAAATAATTAAAAACTATCCTCAAACAAACAATATGAGAATGTAGACTAGAGAAAGAGAATAAAAAGAGAAAAAGTAGGAACTGAAAAATGAAAACAATAAGAAACTCCAGTATTATGCAAAAGGAAAAAAAAAAAGTGTCCTACTCATGTTGATGAGGTTGCGTCTGGAAACTAAACTCTATTTTATCCAAAAAAGAAGATGACTTTTTTTTCTAAAAAAAACTTAATCAAAAAAATACCTAGAACAATTGGAAAATCTTCACCGTCATTGTTAAGATTTTCTTCTCTTGGTGGAGTTTTGTTTAAATCAAACAAATACTCATTCTCATCATTTAGAGACGACATACTCAAATCACAATTTAAATTTGTGAGAAAAATTAGAAACCATTTTTATTTGAAGCTTACATAATCATAAAAAGATTCACCAACGTTTCCTTTGGCTCCAATGTAATGTAAAAAATTTTGAATTTTAAGTTTCAAAATTAATTATGTAAAAGTTGGCTCTAGTTTGTTCTTTAAAACTGTAAATTTGGCTCTATTTTTTTTGAGTAATTAGGGCTGTCAAAGAGTTGTGTAACGTTTAGTATTCTCTCCTTTATTTGTTTTAATTGTGTGTTTTTATTAAATAATGCTTTAAAAAGGAAAAATAATGTTTAGATTAAAAATATTGTTTTTCTTAAATAACATGTCAAACCTCAAAACGCCCTATATATTGAAACGGAGGGAGTATTAAAATGGGGAATTTGAGATGAAAGATCTCGGACAGACAAAATTTTGTCTTGGCCTACAAATTGAACATACTCAAAATGGTATATTTGTACATCAATCCACATACACCAAAAGAGTATTAAAACGTTTTAATATGGGTAAGGCAACTTCTCTCAGTACTCCAATAGTCGTTAGATCACTTAATGTTGAAAGTGATCATTTCCGACCACTTGAGGAGAATGAAGAGATACTCGGTCCTGAAGTACCGTATCTAAGTGCAATTGGAGCCCTTATGTATCTTGCAAATTGCACTCGACCTGATATATCATTTTCAGTCAATCTTTTGGCTAGATTTAGTTCATCCTCTACACGAAGACATTGGAATGGGATTAAACATGTCTTTCTTTATCTTCAAAGGACTATTAACTTAGGGTTATTTTATCCTAAAAATATAAATGGTCAAATGATTGGTTTTGCAGATGCAGGATATTTATCAGATCCACACAAAGCTCGATCCCAAACAGGATACGTATTCACGATTGGAGGTACCGCTATATCATGGCGTTCTCAGAAGCAGACGCTTGTAGCTACCTCTTCGAATAATGCTGAAATCATTGCACTCCATGAAGCGAGTACAGAATGCATGTGGCTACGATCAATAAGTCAACACATTCAAACAAGTAGTGGAATTCGCCTGAATACGGAGCCAACTATCTTATATGAAGAAAATGCTGCATGTGTTGCTCAGACAAAAGAAGGATATATCAAAAGCGATAGAACCAAACATATCCCTCCGAAGTTCTTTTCATACACCCAAGAGCTCGTGAAGAATAAAGACATTGAAGTAAGATATGTCCGATCATCCGAAAATTCTGTTGATCTCTTCACGAAGTCATTACCCACATCTATGTTCAGGAAACATGTCCATAACATTGGAATGCGTCGTCAACAAGAAATTTAAAATATGATCCTGATCATTCGAGGGGGACCTTGCGCGGTTGCAATCTTTTTACCTACTATGGTTTTTCCCACCGGGTTTTCCTAGAAAGGTTTTTAACGAGGCAACAGAGGACATTACGCAAGAGACATAGTGACACTGGTCTCCAAGGGGGAGTGTTTTAAAAGTCGTAAAAAGGAGGAATCGTAAAGTCGCAAAAAGATGCGCACATGTTATAAACATTACGTAAATATGTGGAGCCCATGTCACTATGCACGCACAGTAATTTACTTTTTTACTTCTATATAAACGATCGTTCGAATCGTTGTAAGATACACAATTCATACTTCAATAATAAGAAGTTATAAGTAATCTCTCTTATTTATTATTTATATTTACCATAAAATAAAGTAATTATTTATAACAGATTTTAGTTTTTTTCTTTTTGAAACACGTTCAATTTTTTGGTTTAGAATTTTTTTAAAAAAATTTATGAAATAAAAATCTGTGGCAAAATTCTATTGGCCACGTGACTTTTGCTTTATAATATAAAGAATTTTGGATAGTTAGATTTATTTCATATTTTTCTTTCGATTGTCATCACATGATTATTAAACCAATTCAAACACGACAAATAATATATAAAGCAAAAGCCACAAAAAATCACTTATAACATGGAACAAACCAAACATAAACCAAAGAACTCTAAACAGGTACTAAAAATTGTTTTATCAAATAAAAAACAAATTCAATTCAATCATCGAGTTCAAGTTCCTATAACATCCATCTATATATTATAAGTTATTTTGTCTCTCCAATTGTTAGCATATTCTTTTTGTTGGGATTCAAAAATTTTTACATCTCCATTTTCTTCATAATTGTTTTCTTCATTGACTTTGCTATTCTCTTCATTAACATCCATCCATATATTATAAGTTATTTCGTCTCTTCAATTATTATTATATTCTCTTTGTTGGGATTCGAAAATTCCTACAGCTTTTTATTCATATAAAAACTCTTTCAAATTAGTAGATGATACCCTGATATTTTGAAAATTTAATTTTCTTTTTGAAAATCAACACATTTCTTCTCCACATAGTTTATTGGTTTTATTGGTCTTGTTTTGTTTTATTTTATTGGCTATTTCATATGGATGTACAATTATAGAGAGATAAAGCTGTATCCCATATTATTATTTTTCGATTATCATCACATGATTCTTAAACCAATCCATATACACAACAAAAATATAAAAAGCAAAAGCCATAGAAAAATCACTTATAACATGAAACAAACCAAGATGAAACCAAAGAATTCTAAATGGGTAATAAAAATTGTTTCATCAAATGTCCAAGCTCCTGTAACATTTATCCATATATTATAAGTTATTTCGTCTCTCCAATTGTTAGCATATTCTCTTTGTTGGGATTCAAAAATTCTTACATCTCTATTTTCTTCATAATTGTTTTCTTCATTGACTTTGCTATTCTCTCCATTTATACCGAGTGCAAGCAAGCAACAGTTCCTTTTTAGTCTTAAAAGCATGTGGAGGTACAGATTTGAAAATTAGAAAACGAGATTTGAAATCCAAAGATTCTTTCGATGAAATTTTCTAAAGAGGCAATGACGTAGATTGAATAGCTCATTCTCGGTTTGTGGTCCACTACCTTGACTTCTAAATCTTTGAGGGTGATAACGAGTACGCTGAAATGGTGCTCCAAGAGGAAGAGTCCATCCTCAGCGGGGGTTTAGACAAGGAGGCCTCCTTTCGCCTTAAATTATTTTTCTAAAATATATATAGAAGAACTTATGGATACATAGAAAAAAAATACCTTCTAGAATTTGTAGTGTGCTAGTGTTCGTTGTTAAAGCCTCATTAATACTTTTGAATCATGTGCTGAACATACCCATCCACTTATGATGTATATAATTGTAGATCAAAGTTGCAAGTAGTTAGAACATTATTGGATATGAACCCGAACGAGAATTCGTCTAGGAGTCCCCTTTTGACAAACTCAAACCCCATATCTCCCCGTGAAAAACAAAATATAAATTGTTTTTAATTTTAAATCGAAAATGCCGGAAGTTACGATATTACCCCAGCCAAAAATTTAAAACTATACACTAAGTTGGTGATTTATTTTGAGTATCAGTAGCCCAAAAACCTTTTTTTAATGGACCAAACCATATATTTGGGCCTGATCCGTATCAGTCCACTGATACCTTTGATACTCAGTATCGGGTGACGTGGCAGCATACGGTCAGCGAAAACGAAAGCAGAGAAAAAAAAATTTCATTTTGCCTTCTCGATTCTTCTCTCCTCTCCTCTAACGGCGATTCGCCGATTCTTCTTCTTCTCATCCTTTCTCATCGCCGGCGGTTCTCCGTAGATCTTCGTTGAAGAAGAACATGCACATGCTTCACCTCTTCGTGTCTCATCGTCATCTGTCTCCATGGAGCTTCTGTAGATCTCCGTTCAAGAAGAGCTATCGGTTGGAGAGAAGAGATCTCTGTTGATTCAGACAACGATGATGAAGATAAGTTTCTTACTAGTTTTCTTTTCTTCTGTGTAGATCTAGGTTTAGGGTTTGGGTAGATGAAAGTCTTGGTTTGTGATTAGGGTTTCTAGAAATTCGATTGAAAAGTTGAAATTGGATTAGGGTTTGGTTTTTTATTGTGGAAACATTTTCGAAAATCGATTAGGCTTTGGTTATTGATAATTACGGTTTGAAATTGAAAAAAAATATTTGATTTTTGTATTTTTGTAAATTGAATATCCTTGTGATGGATTGAAATGGTGTTTATGATAATTACGGATTGCAATTGAATAGAACTGTATTTCATTATGATTAAGAACTGTAATTTGTTATGATTATAGAAGGATTTCTAGAATTTTGTTGCGGATTTGATTTAAATACTTTGTGTTTGATGTAATATTTGTAACTGATTCTATTGTCTTCATGGTTTTGCAGCTGTGTGTGAGTAAGAGGATGGTGAGAGTGGTCATATAAAAAAATGATGAGAAGCTGCGTAGGTGAAAAGGTAAACTCCAAAAAAATTGTTAATTTTAAGTGCATACTTGAATTTATTGAAACTTAATTAAATTGTGTGTAAAACTGAACATTTTTATTGAAACTGAACATTTTTATTGAAATTGAATTGAATAGAGATTAGGAAGTGCATACTTGATTTGAATAGAGATTATGAAGTGCATACTTGAATTTAATTGATTACAATTTATTGAAACTGAAAACTTGAATTTAATAGAGATTAGGTAGATATGGTTGAGAATGCAGTTGCCTTTAAATAGAACAATGAATACAGATGAAGTAGATAGTTAATTGAATGTCATCTATGTGACTTGTTGTTCTGTTTACAGTTTGGTGCAAACTGTGAGAATATGTTCTGTTTAATGTTAGTTTTGTCGTTGGTGATGAGACAAACTGAACTTAAACTTAAAGTATAATTAAATACAACCTTAGGCTTCAGCTGGTAAGTGGTAACCATTAAAAGAACAAAAAGGAAATGAATAAAAAGAACAATGCATAATGGAAAACAGTTTTTGAGGAATAAAAAGGAAAAAATGCAAAGAAGGAATAAAATGTATTATTATGATGAATGGTAACCAAACAATAGTAATATCTTATAAAAATATAATAAATAAATGAAATTGCAATGAAAATATTAATATTAATATTATGTATAATTATTATATATTTAATTTTAAACTAAAATTTGTTAACTAAATTTATAAATTTCATGTTAAATGTTAAATGTTAATAGTTAATATTAACCTATAATAAAATTGTAAGAGTAGTTTAAAATATATTATTATTTTACAATAAAAGCATCTTTAAATATATTTTAATATTTATAGAATTTTCAAATAAAGTCTTAAGATTAATTTAACATGAAATTCTTATCAAAAATATTTTTTTCTGTTACTATATTGTGAAGATATGGAGATTATTATATAATAGAATACAAATATTATTAATAAACATTATTTTTTATTTATTTTAAAATCAAAAACGAAATAATTATGTGTTCTTTTTTTGTTCCAATTTGTTCCTCATCAATTTTGGAGAGGAACATTTTTGTTCTATTGTTCCTCATTTAGTGAGGAATGATGTAGAAAAATATTTACTTTTAAATGGTAAAAAATTTGAGGAACAAGGAGGAATCTCACATTCCTTGTCATTCTTTTCCTAAATCATGGTTACCAATTGAAGCCTTAACTTAAACTTAATGTGAAATTAAATGTTGGTGATGACACATTAGCCATCTAGACTGAAGTTATGTTGATGGCTAGTGTCTCAGTGACTTCAATTACTAAACCAAACACATAAACTTAACTATAACACCCGTATTCAATAGAAATTAGGTTCTTTATTGAGTCTTTGCCTTTAGAATAACTCTATGAGAACTAAACAAACCACTTAAACTGAACTAAAACAAAAAATGGCTTCCAACTTTAACTTTTCCTCCTCTTAGTCCTTTACCAATCTGTTGTTTAGCCAAGAAGAAAACCCAATCCCTCTCAGTCCTTCACAACCTCCTTGTTCTGAATCTCAAACACCCACATGCTTAGCTAGGGAACCTAGAGTGAGATGGAGTGTTTATGAAGAGAAGGCACTAGCAAGTGCCTGGCTCAACACATCCAAAGACACAGTTCTGGGGAATGAACAAAGATCATCTGCCTTTTGGGATAGGGTTGCAGCATATTATGCTGCATGTCCTGCTTTTCTAAGTTCACCCTCTGAGAGGCAAACACTTGTAAGCAGAAATGGCAAAAAATGAATGAGCTTGTCATGAAATTTGCTAACTGCTACGAGTATACCTCTCGGACTCCTCGCAGTGGAGAGACTGAAGATGACATTCTAGTGTTGGCCTACAAACTTTACCACCAGGATCAAAAAAGCAAATTCAGTCTTGAGCATGTGTGGAGAATCCTCAAGACTGATCAGAAATGGTGCAATTGGTGTGAGACAAAAATCAAACCTGTCAAAAAGAAAGCTAAACTTTATGAGGTAGAAGAAGAGAGTGTTCAAAGGCCTATAGGGGTCAAGGCAGCCAAGGCTTTAGCCAAGTCCAAAGGTAAGGGAAAGAACCAAGTTTCTGAGGCTGGTTATGTGGCTGAACTTAAGGGTTTGTGGAAAGTGAAGGAGAAAGATTATGCTGTCAAAAAGAGACTCTCTAAGTAGAATCTACTTGACATCCTTCTTGGAAGGTCTGATGGTTTGGGTGACATGGAAACTGAACTTAAGAACACTCTTATCAAAGAGTATCTGTTTGGGTTTAATGAGTTTGTGTCTAAGAATGAGTATTCTGGTCTTTAGGTATGTGATGTAATATTTTGTTTTTTTGTTTACTTAATTTGTAGTATTATTTGATCTTCTTTGCTTAATTATGTGCATGATCCTCTTGGAAGCTAGTGGTGTCGGCAAGGAAAGGAATCTGGTTCTCTGTTGCTTTATTGTAGGGTTGTATTGCTTTTTTTTATTCGGATGTACCAAAAATTTTATATGGTCACAATGTATAATTGGTACTTTATGGTCAGATTGTTGTTTTTTGTTTTTGTTTATTTTGTATGGTCACAATTGTTTGTATTGTCACATTTCTCTTATATATATAAGTTATGTATGTGTTCAATTAAAAAAACACTTCTCATATTTCTATTACAAAACTCTTCTCATATTTCTCAATACAAATCCTCTCAATACAAATCTTTGTCACTCTTCTCTCATTACAAATTTATTTCTCATATTACCATTACCAAAACCTCGTCAATTACCATTACCAAACACAAATCTCTTTTAATTGTTTTCCTTCTCAAACACAAATCTCTTTTAATTGTTTTCCTTCTCAAACACAAATCTCTTTTAATTATTTTTCTTCTCAAAATTTCTTGTACGTTTTATTGCTTTTTATTTCTTTTAAGTTTTGCTTCTGAAAAAAAAAAATGGCATCTCATTGTAATGATGATGACACTTTTGATGATATTATGGAGAAAAGGTTTGAAAAATGTTATGAAGATGGTTTAGATAATTACAGTAGATGTGTAGCGGAAAAAAAAAACAAAAAAAAATGGCTGCTAATATAGAGAGAGATCGCGAAGAAGAAAATGTTCGATTATGGAACGATTACTTTTCGGATGACCCCGTTTACCATGATCGTATGTTCCGACGATGATTTCGAATGAGCAAGCCGTTTTTCGTTCGTATTATTCAAAGTCTTTCTCAATTTTCATATTTCCAACAAAGGAGGGGGGGATGCTACTGGAAAGCAAGGTCTATAGCCGCAATTCGGCTTCTGGCATATGGTCTTGCAAACGATGCGATGGACGAATACTTCCGCATGGGGGCAACCACTGTGAGTCAAGCCCTAGAGCATTTTGTAGATGGCATAATAAATTTATTTCAAAATGAGTATTTGAGGCGGCTTACATTTGAGGATCTCCAACGATTACTTCATTTTGGAAAGGAACACGGATTTCCGGGAATGGTAGGAAGCATTGATTGTATGCATTGGGAGTGGAAGAATTGTCCTACGGCTTGGAAAGGTCAGTATTCACGCGGACATGGACAACCCACTATCGTTTTAGAGGTCATGGCATCACAAGATCTATGAATTTGGCATGCTTTTTTTGGAGCTCCGAGTACGTGTAATTATATAAATGTTCTTGACCGCTCACCGGTGTTTGATGATATATTAGAAGGTTGAGCTCCACAAGTCAGTTACGAAGTCAATGGTCATCGATACAAAATGGGTTATTACCTCACATATGGTATATATTTGAAGTGGGCAACATTCATCCAATCAATTCCCCAACCACAAGGATAGAAAACATCATTATAGTTGTCAAGAAGCAGTGAGAAAAGATGCCGAGCGTGCTTTTGGAGTCTTGCAGGCTCGGTTTGCTATTGTTCGAAACCCATTCTGTTTTGGGATAAAGAGCGAATGGGCAAGATAATGAGAGCATGTATCATATTGCACAATATGATTGTAGAAGATGAACGAGACCAAGAGACTTAGTTCGATTTATCTGATTTCGTAGAAGGTGAAGGGAGCGGGACTTCTCATGTGGACAACTCTTTTTCTACAGAGACATCTACAAATGTGAAAAATATGATGGCCAATCGAGCTCAAATTCGTGAAGAACAAACGCATCGACAATTGAAAGAAGATTTGATTGAGCATATTTGGCAAAAATGGGGTCAAGGTAATTGACTCGTGGCGACTAAATTATCTTTATCATCATGCTTTTAATGTTTTTTTTTGCTTAAGTATATTCTACGTTTTTTTGGATTGTAATATTACCTTTTGTAATCCTATGTTTTTATATATTTATTTTCGATTTTGAAAATAATTTTTTATTTATTTATGATACTTAAACCGGTCTCACCAATGGAAACTAATTTATTACTAGTTTCATAAAAAAATCTCAAACAATAAACAAACATTAAAATTAATACTAAAAAATTGTTAATGATACTCTATGAGTACCGACTATTTGCATGCTCTAAACCTGGGTTTTATCCACCCAACCAAACTGATTTCGGATCTAGCCTGAAAACCCACGAACCCTAACTCCTCTCAACGAGCCAACTCCTCTCACGACCGTTTTCTCTCTGTTTTCTGCGTTTTTTGTTTTCTCTCCTCTCTCCACGACGTGGATTCTCATTCAATTCGTCTTCAATAGTTAAGAGATTCAAAAGAGACAACAATTATCTCCACGATTTCTCGATTCCAACTTCATATATCTCTCAATTTCGTTGCCAATTCTCTCCCTTTAAATCTCCATTTTATCTTCGAGAAATCCTTGTTGTCGATTATGGCTGGGAGAAAGAGGAAGAGAGGAGCGGATGCTCCGGATCAAAGAAAAGAAGTAGGGGAAGAAGATGGAGGAGCAACGAGTTCACAGCCATCCCTGACGGAGTTAAATAAGCCAATTGAGGGATGAGAAGGAATTGAAGAAGAAGTTCCGACGTTAAGTCCGGTTGTCGAGGCAGAGGAAGAAGAGAATGAGGAAGAAGAGAATGAAGAAGAAGAGAACGAAGGATGTCAAGGGAATGACGAAGACGGAGGAGAGACTAGTGGTAGTAGTAGAACCTTGTCGGACTCCTCCTCCGATGAGAGTATCGAGGATGAGATAGAAGATGGAAATCGAGTGGAAAATGCAGCGGAGATGGTAAGTATTTGAATTGGGTAATACTGGTATAATAGGGTAATACTATTTGGATATCTGGGTAAAACTGCTAGAACAGAAAAACACTAAGATATCATGGTAAAACTGGTAGAACAGGAAATACTATTATGTGTGATATACATGTATAATTGGGTAATACTAGTAATGCAAGGGTATAACTATTTGTTTGATTTTTGTGTAATACTGGTAATATTAGGGTATAACTATTTGTTTGATTTCTGGGTAATACTGGTAACACTAGGCTATAACTATTTGTCTGATTTCTGGGTAATACTAGGGTATAACTATTTGTCTGATTTCTGGGTAATACTAGGGTATAACTATTTGTCTGATTTCTGGGTAATATTGGTAATATTATTTGCAGATGAGTAATATATGAATGAATGTCTATTGCAAAAGATAGACGAGGAAACATAAGCACTACAACTGCTTAGTATGCATTTCCCGCCGTTGAAATATAGCAAGAAAATCAAGCTATCAACTGGAAGTTTATGGACATTGGAAGTGAGGATTTGAATTTAGATTTTTAGAGACTCAATCCAATTAGATTTGACTTATTGTGTTTGGTATGGACATTGGAAGTTTATGCATACTTTCTGGGGGGTCGATTAGGTCTTTAAATGGGTAGCAAATGGAACTAAATCGTAGTGAATTATAGTTTGAACCCGAAACCATTCAATTTGAGTTCTTGTCGCGATAGTAGAACTTGTCAAACTGGGTAGAAATGAATATGAAACTATTGAACATATATATGTAGTATGACTAGTTACACTAGTATTACCCAAATATATGTAGTATGACTAGTTACACTAGTGTTACTGATATATGTAATATGACTAGTTTCATTAGTATTACCCAGATATATGTAGTATGACTAGTTACACTAGCATTACTACAAATGTAGTAGAACTACTAAAACTAGTATTACTGACAGAGTTTTTGTTTTGTTTTGGCAGGATACAATGAGGGAAAACGTAGTCATATATTTCAAATGCGAAGGTCGCATGTATAGCTTGATGACGACGACATCACGGGAAATGATAACTCTCTCCATATTAGAAGCTTACCCAAAATCGAATGCTCTAAATGACTGGAGAAGATGCTACGTTCGTGGAGCCATTTGGGAGAAATTTTGACTTTTTAATTTATTCCACATGGTTCTCAGTCTGTTTTGGGTGCTGATAGTAGTGGTGTAGTCACAGCCATGAAGTATCACTACAAAAAAGGTCATTTTGCATCATATAAATTATATCACAAAACTAAATGATGCTATTTTAAATCAATTATTGATAAGTGAAACAAATAGATATGGTTTTGCATCAATTGTAATAATTGATGTTGTAATTAACTAGTTTGGCATCAACTCTATAAAACTGATACAGTTTTTAGAAGTTTGTATCACTTTTACAAAATTGATAACTGCATGTGTGTGTTGATAACTGCATGATATTTTGGAGAGATACCGCAAATCTGGATGCCTGTACATTTTGTCAGAAGCCAAGATTTCAGGTTACAAGTGGAAAAAGTCGAGTACCTTTCAAGCGTATGTGGTATTTGCCAATAACAGATAGGTTGAAGAGGTTATACCAATCTGAACGCACGGGAGGTCCTATGAGATGGCATGCAGAGCATTCATCCGACGGGAATATTTCGCATCCTTCTGATGCTGAAGCATGGAAACATTTCAATTCGATGTATAAAGACTTTGCAAATGAGCATAGGAACGTGTATTTGGGATTATGTACGGATGGTTTTGAATCCATTCGGAAAGTCTGGACGCAAATACTCACTATGGCCGGTAATCTTAACACCCTATAATCTTCCTCCATCTCTATGTATGAAACGAGAATTTTTGTTCCTAAGTATTCTTGTTTCTGGACTTGAACATCCTAGGCGATCACTTGATGTATTCTTACAACCGTTGATTTATGAGTTACAAATGTTGTGGTCCGAGGGTGTAGTTGCATATGATGTTTCTCTAAGGAACAATTTCGTGATGCGTGCTGTTCTGATGTGGACGATTAGTGATTTTCCAGCATATGGAATGTTATCTGGGTGGACAACGCATGGAAGGCTATCATGTCCCTACTGTCAGGATACTACAGATGCATTTCAGCTTAAGCATGGAAAAAAATCTTGTTGGTTTGATTGTCATCGACGGTTCTTACCAAAGAATCATCCATATAGGCGAAGTAGGAATGTGTTCAGAAAAAACAAAATGGTAAGAACCACTTACCTGATTAGCATTAGTCGGATTAACGGTGCTTGCGAACGTTGGATTTGGTATGTTTGCAAAAGCCGCAGCAAAACTTGTAACCCATGCTCTTGCCTAATTATACTTTATAAAAGTATAATTAGGCAAGAGCATGGGTTACAAGTTTTGCTGCGGCTTTTGCAAACATACCAAATCCAACGTTCGCAAGCACCGTTAATCCGACTAATGCTAATCAGGTAAGTGGTTCTTATATATTAATTTCATAGACAATTAAAAAAAATTATAAGCCAAAGTAAGAATAATTATCTTTCACAGCTTTTAAATGAGATGGAGTTCGACATTGGATGTAATTTTTCTTTTCTCAGGTAATAAATGATGATGCCAATGCTAATTCAAACGGTGGAAACAGTTCTGGTGATCATGATCAACATTAGTTTACCAATATTTCTTAGCAACTTTGCATTTTATTTATGTTTTATGAATTTGCACTATGGATGTAATTTATTTTCTAATTTATGTATTGGATATGGTTTCTCTTATTTAATTAATTTTGTTTTTGTTTCTAAAAAAATCAACCGAATATCTCTTTTTTAAATTGAAATTCAATTAAAAATATGTGAATAAAATTAACATTCTCATCAGTTTTGTTAAAACTGAAACAATTATTAGAATCACTTACGTATAAGTGATAAGAAAATATTAAATCAGTAGCTTAAATGATATAATTATTATCATCACATGAAAATTGACACTAATTTTACATTAGTTATATACAAATGATGATAATACTTTTAATCGGTAATTGTAAATGATACAATCGTTTCAATCACTTCTAAAGATTGACACTAATATAACATCAATTATGTACAAGTGATAGTAATTTGTTAAATCGGTACTTGTAAATGATACAATTATTAAAATCACTTCTGAAAATTGACACTAATTTTACATCAATTACGTACAAGTGATAGTAATATGTTATATCGGTCCTTGTAAATGATACAATTATTAAAATCACTTATAAAAATTGACACTAATTTTACATCAGTTTAAGTTAGTGATATAAAAACTAACATCAATTAAATTAATTGATGAAAATGTTAGCATCATTTTTTTACAAATGATACATGTTGCAATCGATTACAATAATCGATGTAAATATTATAAAAATTAGCATCGGTTAATAATAAATCGATGCGAATTATTTACATCACCACTTTTGGAGTCACTTTTTTAAGTGATGCAAAAGTCGTTTACATCATTTATAAATAATACAAATATTAAAAATAAATGATGTAAAATGACCTTTTTTTGTATTGTATGATAAAGACTTGTTCATGAGGTCAGTGACTGAGCTGATTGTACTTAATGAGCTGCCTTTTTCGTTCGTGGAATCAGAGGGGTTTAGGAGATTCTGTTTGAATGTACTCCCAATGTACACAGTTCATTGTAGGAAGACAGCAACTGAAGACATTTTTTCAATGTATATTCAAGAAAAAGCTATGCTCAAGAATTTGTTTGGTTGTGATAAGAAGAGAGTATCTCTCACCACAAATATATGGACATCTCCTACTACTTCATGGAGTTACATGGTGGTGACAGCCCATTGGATTGATGCAAACTGGGTGTTGTAGAAAAGGATAATAAGCTTCAAACCTGTCACAGACCATAAAGGAGAAACCATTGCTGCACAACTTAGTTAGTGTCTAGAGGATTGGGGAATTGAGAGAGTTTTTACAGTGACAGTTGACAATGCTAGGGGGAATGATAAAGCTTTAAGGTTGTTTAGAGATGCTTGGAGGCTGAAGGGTCCTCATTCACTAGTTAGAAATGGTGAATATCTACACATGCGTTGCTGTGCGCATATTCTGAACTTGATTGTGTAAGATGGTTTAGAAAAAGTGAATTAGAGTGTAGTTGCCATTAGAAATGCGATAAAGTATGTGAGACCATCGACCTCAAGACTGGAATCATTTCAGCCGCGGGTTCTGTCAAGGAAGGTAAGTAGAAGAAGCGTGTCACTTTACTGTATTACACGGTGGAATTCGACCTACCTTATGTTGACAGCTGCTTTGAAATTCAGAGGAGCATTTGAAAAGTTGTTGGCAGAAGACATACTTTACAATAATTACTTCATGGAGACTGAAGAGGATGGAGAGAAAAGGATTGGACCTCCAACTTGTGTTAGCTGGGACGAAATTCACAAGGTGGATCCAGGAGTGATATGGGGAATTCTGAACAAGTTAGTGATGTGGTCTTTGATTTATCAGATGAGGATGGGTATGACAGGGAGTCTCTGTATTCAGAGTTGGATCATGAAACTGCTAAAGAGGAAGCTAGTAGTGAGTTAGACATATACTTGATGGAGAAACGTGTCCCACGTTTGAAAAATGCCTTGGGAATGGATTATGACGTGCTATCATGGTGGAGGCGTAACAGTGCAAAGTTTCCTATATTATCTAAGCTTGCTAGGGATGTGCTAGCCATTCAAGTGTCTTCGGCAGCTTCCGAGTCAGCATTCAGTACAAGTGGGAGAGTTTTAGACCCCTATAGAAGTTGCTTAACTCCCAATATGATTGAAGCTTTGCTTTGTTTACAACAGTGGATGAGAAACACTATGGCTGCTGAAAAGATTGCAAACTTAGCTCAAATGCAAGCTGAATTGGAGTTCCATGACTCATTAGGTAATCTGTTCTTGCTTACATTTTGTGGGGATAGGACTTAAGAGATTCAAACTTAATATTTGTTTCTTTGTGTAGCTTCTCCTTCTCTGGACCAACCTCAAGCTGATGTGTGAATTGCAGGTGGGGTTTCGAGACTCAAGCTGGAATGTAGGTACACTTGATCTTGTATCTTTTAATTCACTCTCAGTTTCTTTACAATTTTGCATCAATGGTAATTCACTAATTCTTCCCTCCTTGTATACTTTTTTTGCATCAGTGATTCACAGTGGCTACAAGACAATCTCTCGATCTCTCTTTCACTCTTTCTAGTTTATGTTATGACTTGAATTTATTATCATATTATGTGCCTATCAAGTTATGTATGAACATGAACTTTTTATGTATCTGTGTGTATGATATGATCTTATTTGTCATTGAGATTGTTGCTTAAATGTTCAATGTTGTTGAAATGTTCATTTTTGCTTGATTGGCGTTAATTTATGGTGCTCATAAATTGTAACTCGGTTCGGTTCGGTAGCAACAATCAATAACCGAAATAACCGGTTACCGAACCGAACTCTAATTCGGTTATTTTCGGAACAATTTCACATTTTTGTAAATAACCGAAATCCTAACTATCCGACCCGACCCGAACCGAACTACTCGAAGTCGCAGGGCTAATAAGTTATACTACTTCTACCAGTATTACCAAATCTCGTCATTAGTATTACTTGTTGTACTTGTCTTCCCCATTTACCATAGAAAGAAGATATAGTATTACATCAGGAAAAGCCAGTTTTACATAGTTTTCCAAGTCGAAACTGTTTTACAAATCATAAACTGCTGATAAAATCAAATACTACGATTGCCAAATAACAGCCATTGACACGATTGCCTCTGCCTCCTCTTGTTTCGCGTCCTTAGACGCCTTTCTCTAACCGATGGAAACATTTTTACTTTACTTCTTCCCTTCTTCTTATTAGCGAGGCGGAGGTACAATTTCATCCTCTTGAATATAATCATCTTTTTCTATTGCCTCATGTTGTTGCTTTCTTTTTTCCTTGTCTACGTACAAAATGATGGCATTATCTCTAATTTCATCCTTATTTGATTCAAATTCCACATAGTTCTTACCAACCGGATTTTTATCCACTCTCGACAGTTGCTCGGGCAATTCTAGTTTAGTGAAGACCTCCACAAATAAAATATATCTACGGTTATTTTCACTTGAAGCTATATAGACACCGACATCCTCATCATCACAAATGTTCATCTCTTCATCTGGTCCCAACAGCAGTGCATTGTACCTCATTTGCAATTTAACCCTACTGTCATCTAACACAAGTTTCGTGTATATCCTACCTTCTAACATGAAGAGAGTTATCTTCTCCCCTGATGTCTTCATCATCAAGCTATACATACGACCTTCGCATTTAAAATATATGATCACGTTCTCCCTTATTGTATCCTGCCAAAACAATACAAAAACTCTGTCAGTTATACTAGTTTTACTAGTTGTACTACAATTCTGGGTAATACTAGTATAACTAGTCATACTACATATATCTTGGTAATACTAGTGTAACTAATCATACTACATATATCTGGATAATACTAGTGTAACTAGTCATACTACATATATCTGGGTAATACTTGTGGAAGTCGAAACTAACACAATCAAGATTTGTCTAGGGTTTTTAATTTAGGGATACGATATGCGAGAATTCTCAAAGAACAACAGAAACAATTGTAACCAAAGATGGTGTTCTTGATCTTATTAATGAAAAGAATAGCTTTGATCGTACAAGAGTTTGATCGTAAACGAAAAGGGTGTTTGTGCTGTAAGAGCTTTGTGTAGTGTAAATTCTAGAGCGGTCTTGCCTTGTCTAAAGTGAGAGCCTTGAGTCTCTTTATATAGGGATGATAGGCCGCCTCTCCAGCGATATTCTCGGAAGATTTCCATTTATCTTGAAGTCGGCTTAGAATATCGCGGATTAGGATAATTTCCTTATTCTTCGGAGTTCTTTGGAAGATTTCCTGATTTGAGTCGATCTTCGAAGATTCTCCTTTATCATTTCCGGGTATATCGGAAATGATCCTTCTTTTCCGGAAATGATGTTAAGATACTTCAAAGGTATTTATTCACTAAGTCTTTGCTTCGGGTGATGAAGAAGACTTACTCCTCGGGTGATTGTGAACTTCACTTCGGGGTGACTGATGACTTCGCCTCGGGTAGCTTAGAGGCTGCCTGGTGACGATTGGTGTGTTTGGCTCGGGGCAGGATGACGGCGTGATACACAACCTGAGCCGAGGCACCGAGGAAATCGGCTCGGGTACCCCAGGACGACTAGGCTCGGGTACCCCGAGGTGACTGGGTTCGGGTACCTGAGATGATTGGTTCGGGTACCCCCGAGGTGATGGGCTCGGGTACCCCGAGGTGACTGGGCTCGGGTACCCCCGAGGCGATGGGCTCGGGTATTCCGAGATGACTTGTTCGGGTACCCCCGAGGCGATGGGCTCGGGTACCCTAACCTGATTAGATGGATAACCCGTGGTGGATGATGTGATGCCCCGAGGTGATCTCTGAAACGCTCCCGAGGTGCTCTAAGTCTGGCTCGGCGTCAAAGGATGGAATCCGACCCCAACAGTTAGCCCCCCAGCTCGTTAGTTTGGAGGAACAAGTGTGACGAGCTTTATGATAGTTGGGCCGAGCCGTTTACTTCGGTCAGTTCGATCCCTTTAAAGTTTTTGGCGATTCGAATTCCTGTCGTTTCATCTTCTCTTGGCGTGTGACGGTTGGGATTCCTTCTCGAGAAGTGGAAAGGTCCTTCGCCGATTCCCGAGATTCGTGCGGATGTGAAGTACCCTATTCAATTTGCGCGTGCCCGACGCGCCTTAGATGCGGACACGATGCGTTTTATTTGGCTCGTATGTACCCGACGCGCCTTAGATCCCTATAAATGTCAGGTCTCCGACTCATTCTCTCATTTCGCAACTGCAAAGGAAAATTTTCAAGGTTCGTTCTCTTCTCTCTGATCTTGAGCTCTTTCATTTTAATACTTTTTCCTTTATACTTCCGCCGTAGCGCCACCGTTTATTAGATCTAGGTTGATTTTTCCGATCTGCCAAGTTTTGTTCTTCCGATCAATTTCTTCAATTGCCCGAGCCGGAAAATGTCTCTCTCTGATTCCAGTGATTCGTCCCGAGGCGATACCCTTATCCCTGTCTACAAAAGAAAGATGGTCTGGAGTTCTTCGAGCGATCCCGAGGCGGACTCCACGGATCGTCATATTGAGCTGTATCGCGGTAGTGACGCAGAGTCAGCCTCACGGGAAGAAGACCCGAGCCGTTTCACTGCTCGGGAAGACGCGATTGCGGATGTGGCTCGGGATCAGGATTTGCCCGACGATCCCGAGGCGATGTTAGGTAGGAGGGGGGTCCGTCCGCCGGCAGCTGGTGAGGCTGGAGTCTCGTGTTGGCCGAACGCACCCGAGGCGCCCCCACTTTCTATTAAGGCCGAGGAGGTTCACTACGACTCTGAAGAGGCGGCCAGGTTGCTTCAAGCTAAAGTTCAAGCAGCCAAGGGTCTACGGAAAAGAAGACGAGCCAAGAAAACAAGGAAACCCGATCCCCCGGGTTCCACCTTATGCACGGAGGATTCCCTTCGGGATCTCAAGGCCCAGTTTGGCTTTAGCGAGGGGGTTGAACTAAGACTTCCTACTCCGAATGAGCGGGCAGATGATCCGCCCGAGGGGTTTTTTACCCTTTATGAGGGGTTCTTTTATCACTGCTACCTCTGGCTTCCGATTCCGAGGCCTATATTAGCGTTTCTATGGTCGTATAAGATTGCCTTGTCTCAAATCACAACCCGAGGCCTGTGCCATCTTATAGGGATTCTGGTCCGAAGTATCGAGACGGTAAACTTTGTTGACCTTAGCCACCTAAGGCATCTGCTAGAAATCCGGCGCATACCGGGTCATGTTGAGAGGTTTTACATTTCTCCGAGGCCGAATAGGAGGGTTATCGGCGGATTCCCGAGCAAGGATGAGAAGTATACTGACCACTTCTTCTTCGTAGCTTTGAACGAGTATAGTATCCACGAGGATTACTTAGGGAGAGTTGTTGGGACGTGGAGAAAAATTGGTATTATACCCGAAGCCGTGCTTGCTACCTTGTTTTATTCTAAACTTCTTATTGACCGTTTTCTTGTTTATGCAGACCGGAACCCGTCGTTTCTAGAAGACATTCCCGAGGGCTTTCTAGATCTTCACGACGAACTGATAGCTCGGAAGTGTGATTGGACGAAGCATTTTTCCCGAGATAGAATCGAGAGGGCCTTACGTTTGTTGCACGGAGCTTCTTGCCAATCCTCTTCAGAGTCATCTGATCATCAACTAGATCACCTTATCGAGATGCAGGGTGCCGCACAATCTTTGAGAGCGAAGAAGGCTGCTGAGAGGAAGGCGGCTCGGGAAAGGGCGATACTGGAGGCGAACTTTAGACCGCCTACTCCCCCCGAAGTCGTGAATGACACCGAGGTCGCTGTTGGTACCGAGGCGATTGATGAAGCTCGGGAAAGCACGGCTCTGACTGGGACCGAGGTCTCTGTTGACGTTTTGTCGACAGAAGTACCCGAGGCGGCAGGGACCTCGGTGGTTGTTGCTCTAAGTGCCGAGGCGAAGGCTAAGGCGAAAGGTAAGAGGCCCCGAGGCGATAGCTCAGGAGGCCGTAGGAAGGAGAAGAGGAGTCGTAATGAGGCTCCCATCTACAAGGATAAGGTGGCCTCTGCCAATCTCATCGCTTCTTGCTCGGGTCTGACCCTAGCTGCACCCGAGGCCTTGCTGGAGGCCGAAAGGTACCGCGAAACCGCTGCGGGATTTTTGAAGGTACTGGTTCATCTCCGAGGCAACTCAGGCCGACTTCCTGATTTTTATTTTTTTTCATTTCCCTACCGACTTCCTAATTTTTATATCCCAGGCTCTCAACTCGATGAATTCCATGGTTCGATCCTACGACTCTACGAACCGGAAATGCGAGATCTCCCGAGCTGAGGCGGATGCCAAAATTGCCGAGGCCAACGCTAAGGTTGCCGAGGCGGATGCCAAGATTGCCGAGGCGGATGCCAAGGTGGCCGAGGCGGATGAGGCTAGGCAGGGAGCCGAGGCGCTGGCTAAGGCAGAGAAGGTCGAGCGGTTGAAAACGGCCGAGGACAGTCTCCGCTTGCAAAGGAAGTTCGAAGCCGAAATCGAACGTCTGAACCGGTTATTTACCGAGGAGAAGTCTCTTCGGGAGAAGGAGGTTGCTCGGGAACACAAGGCGGTTAAAAAGGAGTTCGCCAAGAAGATCGAAGCGATTGAGGCGAAAATGGAGCTATACGGCAAGGCGTCCGAACGCTACATGTTCCTGGTGCAGGCGAGGGCCAATGCCGAGCTAATCGCTGAGCTCGAAGGTGGCAAGAAAGTTGAAGAGGAGAAGGAAGAAGTCCTCCAGTGGAAAGCAGAATACGGGGACGCCGAGGACGAGTTTGTCAGGCTCGGGACCGAGCTGCGGGAAGGTCTGAAGCTTCCCCCGGCTTCTCCAGATTCTGTTGATGACAGCTTTGGGAATCAATCTATTGAGGGAGTTGCTGCGGGAGTCGGCATTCTCGATCAGGCGGGGACGAATCTGGGTTCCGAGGCCGCACGCGTTCCCGAAGAGCAGGATGAATAGTCCCGATGCGTCTTCCTTTTCTCTTTTGTTTTTCTTTTGAGATTTTGTAAAACTTGATGCCTGGATGGCTTTATCCACTTGATATGAATGCTTCTGATTTTTATATTTTTGTTTATCTTGAGATGTTCCCGAATTAAATTCGATACCGGTGTTTAGTAACTGGGTTTTTGGAAATCTGACTTGTTCGTCAAGAATCTAATTTTCCGAACCGTTTTAACTTCTGAACCGTAAAGGTGAATAGCGTACCAGTGTTAAGGTAACTGGGTTTGCAAGCGTGATGTTTAGATGTTAGTTCCTCCGAGCCGTTCTAACTTCCGAGCCGAAAGCGAAACGAATCGTGCACAAGTGTTCAGGTAACTGGGTTTTGGTCACGTGGGACTATAATCTTTATCGGTTGCGACCCGAGATGACATAGTCGATTGTCAGTGCTTAGAAGCAAACTGGGGCACCAGTGTTGAAGTTAACTGGGTTTTCTAAAGACAATTTCTTTTGGCAGGATATCTCCGACCTAATCGTCTCGAATGCTTATATAGCGCGCTGTAACCGAAGTGGTGTATCGAGCTCACTGTTCGTGGACGTGGCCATCGTCCGAACGAACTATTGGCTTGGGAGGTCGATAAGATGACCGTGAAAGTTTCCGAGGCAAGTTTCGGGATTGATGTCGAGGTGAATAAGATTGAAAATCCAAAAGGTAGAACTTAATGAATTTGTTAAAAAGTTTCAAGTTTCATGTGGGAGTATATATGTATACGGACCCACTCCCCCCCTTTTTTAATTAGGGGGGGTAGCTGAACTCATCCGAAGACGAGCTGCCTACGTACCCTTTTCAGGGATCAAGCCACCCCGTAGTTCAAGTACATGCGTACCTTAGGTTTTCAGCGATAATACTTCCTTAGATGCATTGCGTTCCAGGATTGAGGTACCGCTTTGCCGTTCATATTGATGAGTTCGTAGACGCCGGGACGTACGACTTTCGCGATCGTGTAAGGTCCTTCCCAATTTGCTCCGAGCTTTCCAGCGTTTAGCTCGGCAGTGTTCTGAAAAACTTTGCGTAGCACGAGATCTCCTTCGTGGAAGCGGCGATGCTTAACGTGAGAATTGTAATACCGAGCTGTAGCATTCTGATAGTTCTGCATACGGACTAAGGCTGAATCTCTTCTCTCGTCGATTAAGTCTAGTTCGTCCAGCATCATCTGAGTGTTGGAATTTTCCTGCTCGGGGAGAAAACGTCTTCTTATTCCCGGGATCTCGGCTTCGGTGGGAATCACACACTCCGTACCGTAAACGAGGGCGAAAGGTGTTTCTCCCGTGGCTCGCCGCGGCGTTGTTCTATGCGACCATAATACTCCTTCTAATTCGTCGGCCCAGCGGCCTTTCTTCGTGTCGAGGCGCTTTTTTATTCCGTCGAGAATCGTCTTGTTTGCTGCTTCTGCCTGTCCGTTTCCCTGAGGATACCGAGGCGTAGACTTGCTGAGGCGAATTCCCCATTTCTCGCAGAATCCTTCGAACCGAGCCGAGATGAATTGCGAGCCATTGTCTGTAACAATCTCGTAAGGTATCCCGTGGCGGTATATGATGTTCTTCCAGATGAAGTTCTCGACCTGTGCGTCTTTAATGGTGGCATAGGAGTCCGCCTTGATCCACTTGGAGAAGTAGTCTGTTAGTACGAGGACAAGTTTCTTCTGCTTGGAATTGTGTAGAGGTCCGATAATGTCCATGGACCAGCGCATGAAGGGATAAGGCGAGGTGATGGAAGAAAGGAGCTCTGCGGGTTGATGGATAGTTGGTGCGTGTCTCTGGCATTTATCGCATCTTTGAGAGAACTTCTCGCAATCTTTGACCATCGTCGGCCAAAAATATCCGTGGCGTTTGATTTTTATGGCTAGGGCTCTCCCGCCAGAATGATTCCCACAAGATCCGCCGTGTACTTCTTCCATGACTCTCCGAGCTTCGTTTCCCTCGACGCAGACTAGCAAGGGTCCGGAGAACCGCCATTTAAAGAGTTCTCCGTCAATCAGAGTATACCGAGCCGCTTTCGCCTTAAGCTTCCGAGCTGCCCATTTCTCAGTGGGAACTTCTCCGTCGGCTATGTAACTCCGGATGGCTCCGATCCATTTGGCATCGCTTCCGTACTCGGGCTCAACTGTGTCTGTAGTCTGTTGGTCTGGCAGTTCGGTGTCCATCTCCTCCGGTTCTTCCGTCTCCCGAGCTGATAGTACTTGATCTTCGCTACTGTCTTCGATGCTCGGCTTTTCGATGAACTCTACCGGTATGATCCTCTTCAGGTTTGGGTCAGAGGTCGACGCTAGAGCTGCTAAGGCATCCGCCGATGTGTTCTCGCCTCGCGGGATTCTGGTTAACTCGAACTCTCCGAACTGTTTCGCCAGGTCTTGTGTGAGAGCCAGATATGCTTCCATTCGTTCATCTCGAGCCACGTATTCTCCGTTGAATTGGTTGGCCACGAGCTGGGAGTCGCAGAAGGCTCGTAGCTTGTTGATCTTAAGCCCCCGAGCCAGCTTTAGTCCGGCTATCAGCGCTTCGTATTCCGCCACGTTGTTAGTCGCGTCAAAGTTTAGCCGGAAAGATTGCTCGAGGATTTCACCTTCTGGTGATGCCAAGCGGATCCCGATGCCAGAACCTTGTTTTGAGGACGAACCGTCAACGTGGAGGATCCAGACGGCGTCGGGTGACTCTTCTCGGGCGTTCTCTGTTGGCAGCTCGATGATAAAATAGGCCAGGACTTGAGATTTTGCGCATGTTTTGTTCCTGTATTCGATGTCATACTCGTTGAGTTCTACTGCCCACTTGGCCAGGCGTCCCGATTGGCTCGGACTATGCAGGATGGTTCGAAGTGATACGGGCGCCATGACGACAATTGAGTGAGACTGAAAATACGGCCGTAGCTTCCGAGCTGACATTACTACGGCGAGGGCGAGCTTTTCAGTTTGCGGGTAGCGTGTTTCCGCGTCGGTGAAAGTTTTCGAGACATAAAATATCGGCTTCTGCTCCCCTCTGTCTTCCCTGACTATGACTCCACTTATCGCCGTATCAGAGACTGCGATGTACAGGAATAATGGCTTGCCCGGGACTGGTTTCGCCAACACCGGTGGATTAGCCAAATACTTCTTCAGTTCCTGGAAAGCTTCTTCGCAGCGATCGGTCCATTCGAATTTCTTGTTCCCGCGCAGAGTATCGTAGAAAGCCAGGCATTTGTCTGTTGATCGCGAGATGAATCGGTTCAGGGCTGCGACTCTCCCGGTGAGACGTTGAACTTCGCGTTTGTTTTGTGGCGAGGGCATGTTCAGTAGATCATCAATTTGCTTCGGATTTGCTTCGATGCCTCGGTGAGTTACGAGATATCCCAGAAATTCGCCTGATTTTACCGCGAAACGACACTTTGCCGGGTTGAGCTTCATGTTATGTTGGTTAAGTCGCCGAAAGCAGTCGCGTAGATGAGCTATATGGTCGTTTTCTTCGAGGGATTTGACTAGCATGTCATCGATGTAGACTTCCATCGTTTTCCCGAGCTGCTCGGAGAACATCCTGTTAACGAGCCGTTGATACGTTGCGCCAGCGTTTTTGAGCCCGAAGGGCATGACTTTGTAGCAATAAATACCTCGGTCTGTGATAAATGCTGTCTTCTCGCGATCATCGGGATGCATGAAAATCTGGTTGTATCCCGCGAAAGCATCCATGAATGATAGTAACTTGTTCCCCGCGGTTGCTTCCACTAAGCGGAAAACTATCTTTAGGGCAAGCTTTGTTCAGATCGGTGAAGTCGACGCAAACTCTCCACTTGCCGTTCTTCTTTTTAACCACGACAGGATTCGCCAACCAGTCCGGGTATCTTGCTTCGGAGATCGAGCCGATCTTCAGGAGCTTTTCTACTTCGGCGTTCACGGCATCTGCGCGATCCCGACCCAATTTTCTTCGCTTCTGCTTGATGGGCTTGAAAGATGGGTCAACATTCAGCTCGTGGCAGATTACGTCGATGCTTACCCCAGGTAGATCTTCAGCCGACCAGGCGAAGGTGTTGATGTTCTCTTTGAGGAATGAGATGAGCTCGGTCTTGATTTCCTCGGTTAAGTCGCTGCCAATTTCCACGCATCGTTCAGGCCGTTCGTCGTCGAGGCTAATGGAGATTACAGGATCCGAGGTAGGCTTCTTCTCCTCGCGCGCCTCCTCGATCTGTAATTGCTATAACTGTTTAGATATAGCCTTCTCTTCACTTCGGCCAAGTTTTGATTTCTTGTGATCGGTTTCAGCCTTCGCTTCGGTGACAGGGTTTCGGAGTTTATGCGCTGCCATGTAACACATCCGTGAATTTTTCTGGCTGCCCCAGATTGTTTTTACGCCACTGGGGGTCGGGAACTTGACACAGAGGTGATAGGTCGATGCGACAGCTCGCATCAGATTTAGCCACGGCGTGCCCATTATAACGTTGTAGATGGTAGGTTGATCGGTGACTGAGAAGTTGACTACCTTTGTCACTCCGCCGGCTCGGACTGGTAATTGAATGGTTCCGAGCGTCATCAAAGTTTCCCCCGAAAATCCGAGGACAGGCCTCGGGGTCGGTATTACCTGTGACATATCAATGTTCATTTGTCGGAGCGTTTCACGGAAAATCACGTCGATGGTGCTACCGGTGTCAATCAATATTCGGCAAACGTCATGATCTCCTATTGCTAACGTGATGACGAGGGGATCGTTATGAGGCATGTCGAGCCCGTTCGTCTCACTTTCCTCGAATGTGACTATGTCGTTAGGTCGGTCGAAGGGTCTCGTCCAGTTACTAGGCGCCTCGGCTCGGCGTTGATATGCCTTGATTGCGGCTACGGTATCAGGACAGTACGGCGATCCACCCATTATGGTAAAGATTTTTTGCTGTGTATTATCTCGGTCTTCGTCTTGATTTTCCCGAGTTCTCTTCGGGGCGTCCGTGTTCCTTGGCTCGGGGTTCCCTGCGGTGTTGGCCTGCTCGGGCTGATCCGGCTCTGGCTCCAAGTCCTTGAGCGTGACGTTCGTCCCGAGCTCTCCTGCTAAGAATTTCGTTGCTAATTTAGCGCCGAGGCTCCGGCATCGTGAGGTGTGGTGGCCGAAGATTTTGTGGTGCTCGCAGTATTCTTGATCGTTGCTCGGTGGCTGATCTCTTGTCCAAGTGTAGGTTTCTCTTCCTCGCCCACGACCTCGGCCTCTGCCGCGACCTCGGCCACGAGGAGTGTCGATCTGGTAGTTGTGAGCTCCCTTAAAATTGCGCCCTTCATGATGTGTATACGTCCCGCTCTCGCGAGCTTTCTTCTGGACGGGAGGTGTTGCTTGAGTCTTCTCGGCTCGGGGCGTTTGCTTTGCCGGCTCGTGCCTCTTTGCTAGCAGTGCCATCTCTTCTTCATGGGCGACGAAGTCTGAGGCTCGGTGCAGCGCGTCGCGGATCGTCGTAGGTTTGGATAGGTTCAGCTCTTTTCTGAACTCGGACTTGTACCAGAGAGCTTTCTTCAGGGCCGAAAGGGCGGCTACGTCGGTGATTCCTTCAACCTTGGCTAGCGTTGATTTGAAGGTCGTGAGGAAATCTCTTAACGGCTCGGTGGGCTGTTGAGACAGAGACCACAGATCTGCGTCGGAGGTTCCGGGGTCGATGAGCACGGAGTATTGCTTGAGGAAGAGTGTCGACAGCTCGTCGAAACTGTCAATCGAATTTCGTTCCAACCTTGAAAACCACTCCAATGCGGGTCCTTTGAGGTGTTCTACGAACAGTAGGCATAGACCGGCATCCTTCTCTCCGGGCTTGAATCTGGCTCGGGCCACAGATATCACGAACGACTTAATATGACACTTCGGGTCGGTTGTCCCGTTGTAGGTGTCGATTTTGAACTTCCCCAGATTGGACATCGTCGTTTCGGAAATTCTTTTGGTAAAAGGCGTATTCCGAGATTCTTCCAAAATTCGATCGATGTTAGGTGCGGAGGATGAAACGCTATGTATCTGGGTTTTGACGAGCTTCATATCGGCTTCCGCCTTGGCTAGGGAGGCTCGGATCTTGCTGAGCTCGTCTTCTCTTTCGGATTCTTCGGCCCATCTTATGTTTTCTTCAGTTTCCTCGTCATCAGTGAGGTCGGTTCGTTCGACAGAGTTAGCTCCAGCTCGGGTACGCTCGTTTTGTGGATCGTCCGGCTTGTCTGTTGGGTCCACTGCATCTGGCTCGGTGGGATCTTCCTGATCCTCGCGTCTGGCAGGATCGGCTCGGGTCGCAGCTCTGGTGTTACCTGTTGGCGTTGTGAACGTAAGTCTTGTCGGGTTGAGACCAGGCAAGTCCCTCCGGGCTCGTGGCGGTCGAGTCTGGAAACGCGTAGTTTTGTGTTGCCCACGGGATGCGATTTCATCGATTTGTAGCGCCAAGGTCTTGTTAGTTTTCTCTTGATCGTCAGCTTTCTTCTGGAACTTAACCATCATATCCTTCAGTTCGGCTAGGGTCGCTGAGATTGCTGGATCGGCTTGAGGGTTCGGAGGGTTAGGGTTGCCTCCTCCGGCTGGTGGTGGTATCTGACGACCGTCCTCGTTCATCGTCTTCTTCGGTAGTTGAGTTCTGCGTTCTTAGAGTAAGAGAATTCTAAAGTGTTCCCCACAGACGGCGCCAAACTGTGGAAGTCGAAACTAACACAATCAAGATTTGTCTAGGGTTTTTAATTTAGGGATACGATATGCGAGAATTCTCAAAGAACAACAGAAACAATTGTAACCAAAGATGGTGTTCTTGATCTTATTAATGAAAAGAATAGCTTTGATCGTACAAGAGTTTGATCGTAAACGAAAAGGGTGTTTGTGCTGTAAGAGCTTTGTGTAGTGTAAATTCTAGAGCGGTCTTGCCTTGTCTAAAGTGAGAGCCTTGAGTCTCTTTATATAGGGATGATAGGCCGCCTCTCCAGCGATATTCTCGGAAGATTTCCATTTATCTTGAAGTCGGCTTAGAATATCGCGGATTAGGATAATTTCCTTATTCTTCGGAGTTCTTTGGAAGATTTCCTGATTTGAGTCGATCTTCGAAGATTCTCCTTTATCATTTCCGGGTATATCGGAAATGATCCTTCTTTTCCGGAAATGCTGTTAAGATACTTCAAAGGTATTTATTCACTAAGTCTTTGCTTCGGGTGATGAAGAAGACTTACTCCTCGGGTGATTGTGAACTTCACTTCGGGGTGACTGATGACTTCGCCTCGGGTAGCTTAGAGGCTGCCTGGTGACGATTGGTGTGTTTGGCTCGGGGCAGGATGACGGCGTGATACACAACCTGAGCCGAGGCACCGAGGAAATCGGCTCGGGTACCCCAGGACGACTAGGCTCGGGTACCCCGAGGTGACTGGGTTCGGGTACCTGAGATGATTGGTTCGGGTACCCCCGAGGTGATGGGCTCGGGTACCCCGAGGTGACTGGGCTCGGGTACCCCCGAGGCGATGGGCTCGGGTATTCCGAGATGACTTGTTCGGGTACCCCCGAGGCGATGGGCTCGGGTACCCTAACCTGATTAGATGGATAACCCGTGGTGGATGATGTGATGCCCCGAGGTGATCTCTGAAACGCTCCCGAGGTGCTCTAAGTCTGGCTCGGCGTCAAAGGATGGAATCCGACCCCAACAATACTAGTGTAGCTAGTCATACTACACATATATTTTGCAATAGATTCAGGTTCATTTCTACCCAGTTCGACCAGTTCTACTATCGCGAGAAGAACTCAAATCGGATGGTTTCGGGTTCAAAACTACAATTCACTATGATTTAGTTGCTGAAATCCAATCCATTTCTTACCCATTTTCAGACCTGTTTGACCCAGAAACTATATATAAACTTCCAATGTGCATACCCAAACACAAATAGCTAAATCTAATTGGATTCAATCTTCTACATGTCTAAATCCTAAACTTCAATTTGAAGCTCTATGCAGCTAAAGGAACATACTTGTCTCAACGAAGCTCGCCGGAAGGGAAGAAACGGCAACAATGGAGACAGAGATCTATGGCGGAGGAGGAATCAGAGTTGTCTCGTCGGAGCTTGAGCTCGAGAACGAGGAGGGCTTTTTTTTTCTTTTTTTTGTTTCGTTTTTTTTTAATTTCAAATTAATTAAATGAAAAAATAACATAAGGGCAAAATCGTCTTCACACATTTGCTTAAATGAGAAAAGGATATGTAGACTAAGTAAGGATATAAGAGGTTTGTGTTTCTCAAAAAGGGACTTAGGAGATGATTTCTCTAACCCGAACTAGCGAGACCCAAAGCGTTTCTTTACCACACCCTTTCGTTTTTGCTCAATCTCCGGCCGGCGTCGGCCATCGTTATCTTTCTTCTTCTGTTGATTGTGTATAGATTTAGGTTAATAATAATCTCCTCTTTGCTTGTCTTTCTTGAAGATGATTACAAGGGCAAATTGCAGAATCTGCCTTTTTCTTCTTCGCGCAAGTGATTTTCCGACCAGTTTCTCCAAATGTGTTAAAGCAAGTGTCGGTTTCGTTATGTTGGGAAATTCCCAGGCGGTTTTCTTTTCCAATCTATGGAATTTGAAATTCGTTTGACGAAACCGCCATGGACAATTGATTGTAAATTTGCCTCTGTTGCGTGTCAATATCAGAACATCTCTTATCTCCAGTCCAAATCGAGTGAAAATTACAGATGCAAGAAGCAAGGAATTAACTTTGGATTTGCTGATGTTTTGATTACTATATTGGTCGATGTCTATGTAGGAGAAACGACAATGAATCGATGCCTTCTAGTTCTCATCTTATCTAGTTTGTCCTTTAAGGATAGCTTGAAGACCAATGCTCCTTTGAGGCGTTGGAAATGTGTTTTTCATTATTTTATCATTGGTACGTGCCTCCAATCTAATTGGGATTTCTCCAATTTGAGAAATGGTGATCAATTTAAGATCTGGAATTGGAAAGCGAGTAAATGGATTTATATTGATTGTTGGATGGGATTACGGCTGCATCAATTTAGCTTTGGTTGGATTAAGATGTCGAGACTACATGTGGGCTTGGTTAAATATTGGCGACAAGATTTGATTGGTATTGTTCAGATTTGGTCGTTGAGGAATGCATAAGCGACATTTATATGGGAATCTATTGACATGAGAGGCTCGTGCACTTGGGATGATACGGCAAAGCTATTTGTGGTTTTGTCGAAGAGTACTTCAAAGTCGATATATTTCTAAAGATCTTGGTACGGAAGTTTTGGTGCCACTGTGTCTACATTTTAGAATTAAAACTGGACACATCGGGTTTAACACTACGATTTGTGAAAAAACGTTCAGCCACAAATTGTTGCATACAAATCGTAACAAAGAGAAATCAAATATGAAGTTGGACAATAATGGATCTTCTGATCAGTTAGCGAGTAAGACTACTCTACAGAAAGCATCGTCAAACACCCTTTTGATGTATTTTTTTTAGTGTATGGCACATACATCTGCGTATGTAATAACTGTGATACAGTAGTTCTGTATATGTCTTTGTAATAACTCTTTTAAATTCAATGAAAGTTTGTTTTGCCAAAAAAAAAAGAGAGGATATGAACCCTTTCCGATTACGGAAACTAGGTGCATCACATGTTGGTACCTTAGCAAAAATATGTGTTCCATCGATGGCTCCGATGCAATTCTATATATACTAATAAAAATTTTCATATGCTAGTCAATCTCAATAAACAATTTTAAATAAACAATTACCTTGAAATGAGGATAAAAACTTGTACTATTTCTTATTTTCGCATGTACTCTAACTTCAGGTTTAGCCATCCAACATGGCACGATGAAATCTAATGCCTCAAGTGCCTTACGAAAATTTATGTTTGTAGTATATTTGATCTGTTTTAATGTGTCCACTGTGTAACAATATCTTGAGTTTTGACCAACCGTGAGTAAAAATGTAGCCAAATATTCTTTGACGCATATGTATCACATATCTCTTAGCTATGTTTTCACTCTTATGACATCGCAAAATTTATGAAATACATCTGGATCAATACAATATAACTGTCGGAATGCTCATGATTATCCGTGAGAGCATTTTGGATATAATTATACCTAGAGTTTGAGATTGCTCGACGAAGTGGACGATTAATAAAAGTATTCGTTGTTGCATTTTCTGAAGATGTACTTGCTGCTGATGGAGTTGTTGAATGAGTCAAGAAGTAATACAAGATTTTGTGTGATGGACTTGCTGAATGATTGCAAATAATACGTTAGACATCGTGCTAATTAGAGAAGAAACTATAAAATTGCAAATAAAGAGCCATCTAAACAAATAAACAAATGATTAGCAATAAAGATAGCATGATTATTTTCATGTACCACTACTAGATTTTAACCCGCGGTACACCGCGGGATGATTTATTTTTAAAGTTAGTATAAAAATATTTTATAAATTGTATCTCCTTATAAAATATTTATTTATATTATAGTTTACAATTGTTATTAAGTAACGATATACCACGAGTCCACGAGACAATTGTTAATAAACTGAGGATTTAAGCCGTACTAAAGTGGCATGTTAATGATACTTATAAATATTGATTCAAATTCGTCTGCCATATAAATCCGTTCTAAAATATAACCCGTTCCGTAATTTCTTAACCCGTCCAGTGATTTGTTTTTATTTTCAAATTTAATGATTATTTATTATATATAAAAGTTTACAAATCATATCATTCTCTAAGATATTTATATTTTAATAAACTGAATATTTAATCTGTATTAAAGCGGCATTTTATGATATTTTAAAATTTTATAAATATTGATTCAAACTCGTCCACCATTTAACTTCGTTCCGAAATATAACCCGTCCTGTAACTTCTTAACCCGTCCCGTGATTTGTTTTCTAAAAGTAGTAATTTTTAAAATTTAACGATTATTTATTATATATAAAAGTTTGCAAATTGTATCATTTTCTAAGATATTTATATTTTATAGTTTACAATTGTTATTAAGTAATATTATACCACGGGATAATTTTTGGTTTTTATACAATTTTTTCTAAATGGACTGATTTAATATGTCTAATATTGGTGGTATAAAAAACAATTAAGGATTTAATCCGTATTGAAGTGGCGGATTAATGATATTTTAATCTTTTTATTATTGTTGATTCAAAAACCCGTCCCGCCAAACCCGTCCCGCCAAAAAACTCATTAATGTTATTAATGTTGATCTTATTTATGATATGATTATGAATCATTGTCTAAATATTTTAATCAATGTAGAATGTTGAACACACATTTTCATCAATTGGATAATATATATCCGTTTTTTAAATTTCGAATCACAGTATATCCAGAAAAAAATTGATTTTTTTTTACTTTATGTATTATATGATGATTCAAAACAGTTAAAAACAAATCAAACAAAGATGATAGGAGAATCATAATTCTAAATCTTAATCAAATCTTCTAAAAATCTAAATTATTAAATATAGAATATCCGGTGTATGAGTTGGGTTTAATATAACCCGACCCAACAAACCTTTTATGACTAAATTTGTAAACGGGTCGGGTATCCAAAGTATCCGAGAACAATTTTACCCACCCGACTCAAAAGTGACTGCAAAAATACTAGTATAGATACGTTAGATTATAGTGTGAACTTTGAAGTAATAGTACAAAATAAAAAAAAAAATGAAGATGAAATTTTCATATCATAATTTTTAACACAAACATCCACTGAATATATAATAAAAACCATGAAACAAATAATCTAACGAAGAACGATGATAAAAAGGCAAACAAAAAAGCTCAAAAATACGAAAGAAACCATATGGAGCAGAAAAAATTTCTTTTTAATAATAATAATTAGTTTTATTTAAATCTTCCAAATGGGCTTCGGCCATGTGTTTACAAAGATCTACAGTTACAAAATCAGAAAAGTTAATCGAAAAAAATGACGGTGGCCGAGATTTGATTTGAGTGGCTAACGGAAAGCAGAATCTCCCACCTACTAGAACCGACGTGCACAAGGTCCACTATGATGTAGCCGAAATCAGATATAAGATCTTTGACCAGAGTGCACGGTTTCTATCGCCGATCTGTTTCTGATGTGGAGCTAACCCTCCAACAAACCACGCCCCTTCATCGATTCCCCAACTTAGCAAATCGATGAATGCAAGATCTAATCCTCTTCTGTAGGGCCGGCCCAATACTATGTGATGCCTAAAGCAAAAAAGAAAAAAATTTACCTAGAAATATTAAAAATATAGCAAACTATTGTTTGGGAGGTTCGAACCCGGATCATGAAAAAGGATAAAATCCGAAACAACCACTGTGATATAAGTGATTTTATTAATTTTATGCCCTCAAAATCTTATATATATTTTGGCGCCTAAACCCTTGCTTATTAATATCATACAACAATATTAGCCAACCACATTTTAAATTTTAAAATAAAGATATATACAAATTTTGTTATCAAATATGATACTGCAACCGTAATTTTTTATTTATTAATTAACGTTACTTCAAAAAAAACACTGCGGTAGGGATTAAACATATTCAAAACATTTGTTTTGTAATCTTTTTTTTTTTTTTTTGTCATCCGTAATTCAATAGTGCTCAAAAGAGTCATTCTTGTGGAATGTTGTTTACATAAGTGATATGAAGCGGTTCCGTACGAACTTTTCGTGCCAGATTATCCGCTTTTACATTTGCACAACGAGAAATTAAAGATAAAAAGAAGGTAGAGAACTCTTCCTTGTCGCTCTGAAATTCCTCCAGATACACTGAGAAGGTCGGCCATTCGGTTGGGGAAGACACCATCTTCACCAGGTCAGAACAGTCTGTAAGGAATGCTACCTCTTGATTATCTGCACCAATCATACACTTCATCGCCCAAAGGAGGGCCTCGAATTCGGCATGTAGCGGAGATAGGCTTCTACGGAGGTTGGCAGCTCCCATTGTTGATGGCTCACCGTTTGATGGTGTACAAAACCACCCTATCCCGGACAACTTGTCGCTGTCTTTCCAGGATCCATCCACAAAACAACGGTATCCTGTAAAGTCCGAATCTAGGGACACCCCCCTCGTTTGAGGCCGATTTGGAAATTCCACTGAAGCCTGAGTTTCAGTATGAAGCTCCACTTGAGCTGAGTGCCACAATTGTGCCTCTCTTTCCGCTAACCGTAAAACCTCTAACGGATCGTTATCCACATTTTCAAACAATTTTTCATTCCGTGCTTTCCAAATATACCAAATAATCCAAGGAAAAGCTATAGAATCAAACTCCGATGGTATTCTCCAAAATAAATGATCCAAGTTTGCAAAAATAGAATCTGTGGGAAAAGTCCCCATAACCGTAGGAATCTGAGAAAGTGCCCAAACCTGTCTTGCTGGATGGCACTGAAAGAGCAAAAAAAAATCAAAAGATTGCTTGATTGAAATTAGATTATTCAAAATAAAAAAGTTTACCTACAGGTTCGAAAACCTTGGTTTTATTACACGAGATTGCTTGATTGAAAAAGATTATTCAAAATAAAACATGGGAGACAACACACGTAGTAAAGTGGTGGAGATACGAGAGAGGCGCCTTAACCAACATGCATTATAGTTCAAGGACGTCACTTGGTGATTGGTGCGACACTGACCCCAATCTGATAGAGCTCGGGACTAGCTTTTCCATGGAACCCTACCACTTTGTGACCTTCCTTCCCGAGTATGAAGCTAACGCCAGCATCCATTCCAAAAGGCGGCGAGGTTCGTTTATTGGTCTTGAACTTAAGCATAACTACTACTGAAGATTCACTTCCAAATACTTTATCATAATATCCCTCCACTGCTGTGATGTATTCACTCGGATACTCCAACTCGAACTGTGAAAGCGGTTCATCAGAAAAAACAATAACACAACTTTATAGTTATAGTTTAAGCCTTAAGGAAATAGCAACGAAGTAGTATAATCACCTCTTCGTATCCAAGCAAAGTCTGCTTTCCATGCTCTTCTCCTAGTACCAACTGGTTGTTCTTGTCATACACAAACTTGACAGATGCAATACCATTATTACCTTGTCCCACGTATATCTTTCTCACACCGTCGAAAGCTCCATCGTCCCATGATTCTCCTCCATCACCACCTAATCCTTGTAGTTTCTCTGTGGGAGGAGGAGGAGGAATAGGAGGCGCAGCAAAATGTGCACCTATAGCATCAATAGCAAAACCACCCCTTCCATGAAGCCCAACAAGAGCCCTACCTCTGCTCTCAAACACGAATGTTCGCTCACCCTTATGTCCATATGTAGGAGATGTTCTGTCTTTTGATGTCTTGAAACTCAACGACCTAACTCGGTTTGAACTGCCAGAGACTATGTCACAGGTCCCCTCGATTGATGTAACATATTCATATGGATAGTCCACTACAAACTGCAAATAAAGGGTTTCTTCAATTTATATATTTTTAAAAATTGAAGGGTTAACGAATGTTCTATGATCCTTCCCATATTTGCTTTCCTCTTGACGTACTCTATCAAAGTTTTAGTATTTTACCAAAACAAATATAAATAAAAAGAAGCAGTAAGTAATGTTTAAACTAGAACCTCGTTTTGTTGTCCTAGGACCCTATTTTCTCCTAACATATCCCCGTCTTGACGCGTTTCCACTTCGCCAATTTTGTCGTAGTCGACCTTGATATGCGATATCCCAGAGGGACTATATGTAACATAGATTTTTCTTACGCCGGTGTAAATACCATGGTCCCATGGCCTGCCTCCAGTAGTACTACCTTGGTATTCTAGTTTAATAGGAGCAAGTGGTGTGAAATAAGCTCCAAGAGATTTTAGGTTTGCCTCAGCAGATCCATGGAAACCAGTGATTTTGTTTCCACTGACTTCAAGTGTAAACTTATTGCCATTGTCATCGTATCCCATGACTTCAGAACTTCTCTGATTGGTTTCGAATTGAAGTGCTTGAATCACACCGGATATGTTATCATAGCAACCCTTTACCGACACCAGATGTTCGTCATTGAGATAATTAATCTCAAACTGTGAGGAAAAAAAAAGGGAGACTCACAAAAATGCCCCTTTTTTAATACCCCTTTTCAAAAATGCCCCCTTTGGCTGTCCATTTTTAAAAATACCCCTTTTTATGTACAAAATGACTAAATTACCCTTCTTTTAATAAAAGATATCACAAATATATAAGGAAATATAACAAAATTAGGTCCACAAAATACAAAATATTTTTTGGCGGGAAAAGTGATCCCGCAATTTTTCCCGCCAAAACACTTGTAAAAACTTGTAAAAAACCTTTAAAAAACCTTGTAAAATTTTCCCGTAAAATTTTTTCCCGCCAAAAAATTTTCCCGCCAAAAATTTTTTTTGCGGGAAAAGTGATTCCGCAATTTTTTTGGCGTTAAATTTTTGGCGGGAAAATTTTTTCCGCCAAAAATTTACAAGGTATTTTAAAGGTTTTTTACAAGGTATTTATAAGGTTTTACAATGTATTTTAAAAGGTTTTACAACGTATTTACAAGGTATTTATAAGATATTATAAGATTTTACAAGCTATTTTATAAGGTTTTTACAAGTTATAAGGTTTTACAAGTTTTTTATAAGGTTTTACAAGTTATAAATACCTTATAAAACCTTATAAGTACCTTGTAAAACCTTTTAAAATACATTGTAAAACCTTACAAAACACTTGTAAATACTCTGTAAAACCTTTAAAATACCTTGTAAATTTTTCCCGCCAAAAATTTTCCCACCAAAAAAAAAAATTGCGGAATCACTTTTCCCGCAAAAAAAAATTTTTGGCGGGAAAATTTTTTGGCGGGAAAAAATTTTACGGGAAAATTTTACAAGGTATTTTAAAGGTTTTTTACAAGTGTTTTGGCGGGAAAATTGTGGGATCACTTTTCCCACCAAAAAATATTTTGTATTTTTGTGGACCTAATTTTGTTTCAAATAAGGGTAAAATGGTCATTAAAAATTAAAAGAGGGCAAACTTAAAAATGGACTCTCAAAGGGGGCATTTTTGAAAAGGGGTATTGAAAAAGGGACATTTTTAACAATTTCTCAAAAAAAAATTACAATTTGATCAGTAATATATCGTATATATATATATAAACTAGATTAAGACCGTCTAATATACGGGTTTTAAAACTTTTAAAGAAAATGAAATTTAACAAAAATATATATTAAATTATTTGTTATAAATATAAATTTTTTAGTTAGAACAAAGAGTTATTTATGCATTCGTTTTTTTGCATTAATACACTAATTTACATTTCTATATTTTAAATTTATTGTAACATTTAGTACATTAGTCTAGTAAAGTTAAATTATCCATCACCAAATCATTTGCCAATTATTTATCATTATTATTATTATTATCAAATCTCATAACTTCTTCAAAGAATATTTTCTAGATAAAGCACTGGTCAAATCGTCATTTTATACATTTATATCCATTTACAAATCTACTATCTACTTTACAACTAAAAATATATTATTAATCCCAAACAGTGGCGGACCCACTAAGGCAATTAGGGGGTCAAATGACACACCTAAAATTTTGGTATTTATTGTTTTTATATTAGAATTATGTTGGTTTTACTGGATAAAATGGTAAAAACACCCTTTTGACCCCCCTAAAATCCAGATCGACTCTCTTTTTGACACCCATTCTATCAGATTTTAGTCATCTTACCTTTAATTTCTGTTAGTTTTCCTCTTTTTTTTTTGGTTTCTACCTTTTATTACACTTTCTTCCATAGATTTCCACGTATTTTATTTACTTTTCAGTTATTTGGTTTTATTCCTTTTTTGCTGTAAAAAACACTTCATTTATACATTGTTTTTAAGTAAAAAAAAAAAAAAACAGAGATACTCTTGATAGACTAAAAACATATTATTAAACCAAATTCACTTCAAAAATGTTTTTCATCATAAAAAAAATATTTAATATTAAATTATTATATTATGACCCCGGTAAAAATTATTTCTGGGTCCGCCACTGATCCCAAATATATTTTACTCTTGAAGTATGCTCGTTACCACCACCCACAATATGCTTATATGATCAACATATTAAACCAACTATATAATATAGGATCAACAGTAAAAATAATCACAAAAAGCCAAAAATATATGTTATCTCATATAAACAAATAAATAATATGAAAAATTAATTTAGATCATTACATATTTTTAATTGGAAAGGAAATTGAAATCAATAATATATTAAATTCAATCATAATACATGGTAAAATCTTTAATCATTAGACTTGATACGTGTAGCGATCATATTAGTTACAATTTCAGAAGCAAAAACATATCATATTAATTATATGATAAGATATTTTTCCTTTTAATAACTGTTCGTTTTTTTAATATTTTTTTTTTTAATACGGAAGTATATCATTATAAATTATATATATGTTTTATTTTTTCTTTTCTTTTTTTTTGTTAAAGTTTTGTAATTTTTATATTTATGTTAAAATATGTAAGAATCTAATTAGGAGAAATTTCTTATACATATCAAAATTTGATCAATAGATATGATATGTATCACGATCATACGAGTTACTAACTTTGAAAACCAAACATTATATAATAGGGAGACTCACAAAAATGCCCCTTTTTCAATACCCCTTTTCAAAAATGCCCTCTTTGACTGTCCATTTTTAAAAATACCCCTTTTTATATACAAAATGACTAAATTACCCTTCTTTTAATAAAAGATATCACAAATATATAAGGAAATATAACAAAATTAGGTCCATAAAATACAAAATATTTTTTGGAGGGAAAAGTGATCCCGCAATTTTTCCCGCCAAAACACTTGTAAAAACTTGTAAAACCTTTAAAATACGTTGTAAAATTTTCCCGTAAAATTTTTTCCCGCCAAAAAATTTTTTTTGCAGGAAAAGTGATTCCGCAATTTTTTTGGCGTTAGATTTTTGGCGGGAAAAATTTACAAGGTATTTTAAAGTTTTTTTACAGGGTATTTATAAGGTTTTACAATGTATTTTAAAAGGTTTTACAACGTATTTATAAGGTATTTATAAGATATTATAAGATTTTACAAGCTATTTTATAAGGTTTTACAAGTTATAAGGTTTTACAAGTTTTTTATAAGGTTTTACAAGGTACTATACCTTGTAAAACCTTTTAAAATACATTGTAAAACCTTACAAAACACTTGTAAATACTCTGTAAAACCTTTAAAATACCTTGTAAATTTTTCCCGCCAAAAATTTTCCCGCCAAAAAAATTGCGGAATCACTTTTCCCGCAAAAAATTTTTTTTGGCGGGAAAATTTTTTGGCGGGAAAAATTTTTACGGGAAAATTTTACAAGGTATTTTAAAGGTTTTTACAAGTGTTTTGGCGGGAAAATTGCGGGATCACTTTTCCCGCCAAAAAATATTTTGTATTTTGTGGACCTAATTTTGTTTCAAATAAGGGTAAAATGGTCATTAAAAATTAAAAGAGGGCAAACTTAAAAATGGACTCTCAAAGGGGGCATTTTTGAAAAGGGGTATTGAAAAAGGGGCATTTTTAACAATTTCTTTATTATATGTTAGCCTAGAGGATAATTTGAAACAATTATGGAGAATCGATTAAATTACTAAATTAAAGCACCAATCAAAAGTTGACCAACTAAAAAACTCTGATACGAAGGATATATGTACATTTATTAACATCAGATTACCTTCACAACCGATTAGTTTTTGTATTAAAATTTTCAAAACATTGGTTTTAAAAAGTTACTTTATGCACAATACGGGATAGAACCTTATATTTCAAATAAAAAGAGTTCAGGTATTTCAATATTTAACATGCTTACCGTTTGTGTGAAACCTTTACCTGAGACACCATGGATTGGTCCAACAACGGTTTGTCCAGCTTTGACATACTCAAACTTGATGAATTGAATTCCTTCAAGACCACCTCGTACATGTATCTTTGTTACATTTTCATGGTCGGCTCCATCATCCCATTGATTCCCTCCCTTTCCGCCTTTTGCTTCCAACTTTTGGGCCATCTAGAACTGATTCAAATCATTATTCAATAAAGATTTTTTTTTTTTTTTTTGGTAAAAGATAAAGATTTTATTTTGTTCCTTAGTTAGTCATTAATCTCTTTAAATCATTACCACTTGAGAAAATATGCAAAATCATTTTCAGAAACAAACAAAAGACAGGAGTAGAATTGAAGAACCCTATTTCTTGGGTGAAAAAGGAAGACCTTAAACATTTAAAGATGTTTTAAAATTAGTTACAATACGTTTTACAAGGTGGTTTCATACTATTGAGAGAGATTACCTCTTATGCTTGGAGAAGAGAGAGAAAGAGAGATAAAGAGAGCTGATCAACAATGTGGAGAAATGATGTACAATAAGTAGGTAGGGAGGTGCCCAATTTTATAAACAGTTTTCAGTTTTCTTTTTCTTTTATTATATAGAAGCGAATTTATTAATATGGTCATTTTTTAATTTACTATGTGTGTGCATGAAAGAAAGTGTGAATAATAATGTTTTAGGGATATTTTTTTAATATACTACTATCTTTTAATTGAGACTGTAATAGAGTTCACAGTTTGTGTTCAAATGCGGGTGTAATAGAGAACATGAGATTGACGAGTCATACTATTAAAAGAAAGTGTGAATAATAATGTTTTAGGGATTTAGCATTCGGCCTAGAGGCTAGAGCTAGCTAGAGATCACAAAAGTCGGTTTAGGGTTTAACTTCTTTGTGTTTAGCATTAGCCTTATAAAAGTTTATGTTATCTTCTTTTTTTGTGCACCCCAAATAAATATATGGGAGAATTTCACTCTAACACACTTTCTCAACTTCTCTTTCACTATAACACACTTTTTTAGTTTTTCAACTTTTTTTAACTGTACAAATTAAATCAATACAACTTTGCCCCTACTATTGGCAATACTCGTGAACGAACCTGATTAAATTGGAAAGAGTAAGTTGGCTTTATCAAGTTGCAAACACTCTTTTCCTCCTTCCTCGTCATTAGTTTTTCTCTTTTTTTTTTCTTTTTTTTTTTGCTTTTTTCTTTCATTCTCTCTTTATTATCACTTTAGTTACTTAAAATCACATATATTAATTTTTTTTTATATAATAAATTAAGATTTAATTTTTCCTACATTTTAAGATCCATTGTTGCTATATTTTAAGTGAATAATTATATTACATGTTATCCATTTACTATTGAACATTTGTTTATTATTAAATGGATGTTCAAGGATACTTGAACAAACATACTAGATACTACACCAACAATGTCCACAGATACATGAACAAACCTACTACACCAACATTTCTAACTAACGATCATCCAAATATATCCATTAACTCTGACTACATGGATGAATAAGGATAAAATTTCTCGGAGAATTATACATCTGCCAAACTCTGATTAAGTGTTTATTGTTCATATTTTACTACCCCTACCTACTAAATCTTACATTATATTTTAAACCGTGAACCAAAACTCAAAAGTATACAATATATTTTAACCAAAAAAAGTGATAAGTGTCCAAACAAGGTGTCCATGCAAACTCTAATAAAGAGCCAAGCAAGAGAATCCAATCATTAGCGTTCGAACATATGTTTTTGGTGTTTTAAAAAACTTTTGATTATATACCTGACAATTCCAATTGTCATTCATCCACGTTCATCCGTTTTAAAATATATTTCGATTCTAAGTGAACACCAATTAGTGACCATCCAAACATATCAATACACAACTTTATTCAAGAAGGATAATCGTCAATACAAAGTTTTTTTTTCACATAATTAAGAAGCAAAAATACTAATTTTACCATTTGATTGATTTTTTCTAAGGGTAAGTGACACTTTAGCATACCTCATAAACCCAAACTGATATGAAACTTCGTTTAAATGTATAACAGTAAACCCTAATCCCTACCTTATAAATCCAAACCAATATGTAAGTTCGTTTAAATGTATAAAAATATATCCTAACCCCGACCTTATAAACCCCAACCGATATATAAATTCGTTTAAATGTATAAAACAATATACCCTAATCCATACATAATAAACCAAAACAGACCCTAACCCCTTCCCTAAAACCATCACCCATAAACCCTAAAACACTAACCTAAAACCTAAACACTAAACACTTAACCACATAGATGAATAAGGACAAAGTTTCTCGGTAGACTATACATCCGCCAAATACTGGTCAAGTCTGTTGTTCATATTTTACTATTCGACATGTTTTTTTTGTTATCTGACCATTAAACACTGAACACATGGTTAAAATTAATATATTTATAAGCAAACTCATCCAACTAGACAATGTCCACGAATACTTGAACAAACTACTATACAAACATTTCAAGCTAAACGATTATCCAAGCATATCCGCTAAACTCAAACCGATATCGAACTTCGTCCGTTTGCGTTTAGTGGCTACTATATTGTGATGCTCATGGTGCGTAGGAATTGATTCACATGATCTCATTTGACGTTTTAAGTGTTCTTATGCTTAACGAAAGCTTTTAGACTCTTTGATAACAGTTTCTAATTGATGCTTTTGAAAATGTTTTATGCAGCATGGTCCAATGGATTCTCTAGTTCAATGCTTTATAAAACGTAATCGAAATATGCAAGCGTATCATCTCTATCTCGGGTTAACTACAAGTAAGCCATCTCTGTTTTTCTTCATATCCATAAGCTAATACGTTCACACATATTTAGGCGGTGAGTGAGTTAGCAAATCGATATGTAACTTTTAAAGTGGTGTTGTCGATATGGTCATCATGTGATTCATGCCAAGTAGTCGTTTCATATTGATACAGATATCGTTAACTGTTACACTAAAACACTAAATCCTAATCTATTGTTCGAATCCATTTAGTTTTTCAAGCCGGTGTGAGTTACTAGTTGACCACATGAAAAATGTATTATCAATATCCATGTGGACGTGACCATATACATTGACATTTTTTAATTTATCGGCGTCCATTAGGATATGACCATAAACAGAATTAATCAAGAAAATAACATAATTGTTAAGTTCAAACCAAGAAAATTCATATGGACTGGACTTTTACTTAGTAAAAAATATATGTCCATTTTTCGGCTTCCACGGATAATAATGAATAAGTAAATCATAATTGGAACACATGGTCGCAAAAAATCAAAAATATAGTTCACTAAGTTTGTCCATTGCTTCTTAAGTTAACTCCTACTTTCGGGTATTTTCATTGCTTCTTAAGTTAAAATAAAAAATATAGTTCATCAGGACAAGAACATCACTCATGTCAATCTTTTGTATCAGAGCACAAATTCTCAACAACTACCAATAGATCAATCAAATCACATCAACCACTACCCAAAACTCCAAATCTAACTCCATGAGCTAACTTGCTCGGATGCTTCATGTTATTGTACAAACTGCAAAGCAAAGCAAAACGTTTTTCAAAATAAGAAGTCGAAAGAACAATACACAAACCAAAGAATCTCATGAGGAAGAGCTTCACAATACATATTCTAATACCTAGAAAATCACTAAGAACGATTTGATGATTTCAATGTTCTCATATCTTTCTCTCACAAACTTTGCTCTTCTACAATACTTTCCGAACATTTGGTTCAATGTTAAGTTCATCTGAAGCAAACAAGTGAACAAAAGATCTAAGCTATCTACCATAAACCTTAACATAAGCTTTAACAAACAGAGCAATTCATCAGAAACCTATAAGAACAATGACTTCAATGAAATCTACTAATCCACCAATAAAGAACATAAATTTCCTCCAGAAATCGAAATCTAAACAAAACCCAGATGCAGAATCATTGAACAAACCAGATACAGAGTCGGAACAAAAATAAAAAACCTAACCTCCAAAATTCCTCAACAGTGGAGAACGTGAACACGGGTCGCAAGGAACTTCCCCAAGTGGTTTGCTTCGATTTCACAGAAGGATTATCGAACCAGAAAGTCCATGAATGTTCTAAAGGATGCGATTGAGGAACCGCGGATTTGCTCGATTCGTCAACGTTTCCGTCTCCATCTCCTCCGACGATCTCTCCTTCTTCGGCATCATCACCTTCCTCATGGTATCGATCAATCGGATTCTCTATAGAATTAGGGTTTGCTTCTTCCGTAACAACAGACCATGGCCAAACAAAGCACGTGGCTCTCTCATTCAATGAAAACACCATTAATCAACAAAAATTCTCAGTGACCATCATTCACATCACGACGTTGCCTCAAATTGGACTTCTGGGTAACGATTCTCTTCTTCCCTAATGCCATTTTTATCAATCTGCATCAGCAAAAGTACCAAAAAATCAGATCTTTTTCGAATTTCAAAGAATCCAAAAACAGAGGATTTGAATTAAAGAACAAAGGAAAGTGAATCTAAGAATAAGAAACTACTAACCTATAAATTAATGAGATTTTCCCAAAAGATTTCAGAGATTTGTTGATGTATTCTTCAAGTATGTTTGCGGGAAATGAAACAAAAGCTGAGAAAAATGAGTAATTTAATCTAACACAGAGACCCAATTAAAATTGAAATCGGAGGTAAAGCTCGATGATTTCGAACTATGATTTCAAAATTGAAATCGGAGGATTGGAAGAATCGCAGCCCCAAGTGTAGAGGATTGCGACGAAGAGGGGCAAAGAGAGAGACTTTGAGAGAGAGAGAGAAGGGTCGAGAGAAAGTGAAGCTTTTTTGTTGTTGTTGTTGTTTGAGGAAGAAGAAGATGAGTCGATGAGTTTCGTGTAGGGTGAAAGGGGAATGGATGAGTTGAGGGTGTTTAGGTAATAACATCCAAACTTAAACAGTTGAAAGACAAAAGTGTGTTATAATGAAATAGAAGTTGAGAAAGTATGCCATTGTGATATTATTCCTAAATATATTAAGCTCATCCAATGTTCTGACCATACAACCTAAGGCAATACTTAGCAAGAACATCAGCAACAACAAAAAGTATTGACCATATCAGCTGCTCGTTGCCTCGTTACAATAAAAAATTGTGCTACTTTAATTTTGTATATACAGTAAAACTTCTATAAATTAATAATGTCAAGACCGTGAAATTATATTAATTTATTGATAAAATTATTAATCTATAAATATATTTGACTAATTTTATAAAAAATTTTAAAAAATATTATGTGAAAAGAAGTCTTTGGTTATAATCAATATCCTTCTAAAATCAGTTAAAAGAAAAAGAAAAAAAAACAACAAAACTTTTTGATGTAACAAAAATATTAGGAATTAACTCTATAAAGAATTAATGCAAATTTAAGAAAAATAAACAATACCAAATGTCATATTTCACTATATTTTCTAACATATAATAATTATATATTTGGTATTATAATTTGTATATGATATATAATATTCATATATACTTTATATTCCATATAATTATTAATTTATGATATTGATGGATCATATATTTACATAAATGTTTTTTTTTAAATTATCATCTTATTATTTTATCGATTTGTATCATTTTTACACTATTTCTAATTTGGAATCGGAAGAATTTATTAATATATAGAGATTTTATTGTATATAGGATAAAGTTTTTTTTGATAAATTGTATAAAATAATGATGATGCGTAGAAGCAGGATATGAACGAAATATATTAACAGTTAAAATAACGCATCATGCATAAGCAACATGTGGAAAGATCATGTTCTCGCCATTACTATACAAACTTCATCTATACAGCTTTTTTTAGTATAAATTAAAGTCCAAACATGTGTATAAAATGTAGAAAGATCTGGAAGTTAATTAGTGAGAGGATCTTCAGATCCTTTAGAGATCTCGTACTACGAACCACTTAATTAAGAAGGCACGTCTAACACGCCTCTTATAAATTTTATCTCAGCACAACAGCCAATCCATCATCGAAAGTCGTCTTTTCGTAGATTTGTGATTGCTCTGAGTAATTATTTTTTTTTTTTTTTTTTTGGCTCAACAACAACTTTTCATTCACCCAATCACAATTACACTGAATCTATGACCACAAGGTTTTTTACCCAATCTGGCATCAAAGAATACAATTTGGGATCATAATTCAAAAGAGAAAGAGATTCCCTTGCAATTCTGTCTGCCACTTTATTCCCTTCTCGCCGTGTAAACACAATTTGAACTTCCTCATAGTGCTGTAGGAGATTCCTAATGTCCTGGAGCCTTGGGCCGAGATTTGAGCATTCCAGATCATCGTTTAAAATGGACACTAGGTGCTGAGAATCCGACTCGAAGATCACTCTTCTATAGTTGAATCTGGACATTGTGAGAACCGCCCATCTAAGAGCTTCAAGCTCAGTCTCCAGCACAGTTTGGACTCTCGGGAGTGCTCGCTGACCCATCCATAGCACCTTCCCTCTATGGTCTCTGGTGACCCATCCCACTCCGCAGTTGGGCGCATCTGCGGTCCAAGTACCATCCACGTTACACTTCACCCAATTCTGTGGGGGAGGTTTCCATTTAGCAATTTGATTGCCCTGTTGACGTTTATTCTCTTTTAGGGGCTGCGGGTCCTTGCGAGCCTGCCATTCTTCCTCATCTTCCTTTGCCTTATTAACCACTTGAGGAGCAGAGAATTCCTTCCCTTGAAACACCAAACCATTCCTGTTTTTCCATAATCTCCATAGGATCCAAGGTAATAATGTTGAGGTATCCTTCTCTTGTGATTGATCTTTCCTACAGAAAAGCACATGATGTAGATTTTTATATAAAGAGTCCGACCACTCAACTTCTGGTGGGGCTGGAACAGGGGAGATGGCCCAGGTGAGTCTTGCAAAAGAACATTTAAAAAGAAGGTGATTCACCGTCTCTGTACATGATGGACATCTAATGCAGCTCTTATCTTTAGCAAGGTGTCTGTAGCTTAAGTTCCCTGCCACTGACAGACTATTACTGAGGCATCTCCATAAGAAGTGGTGTATCTTAGGGGGAGCATCTGTTTTCCAAATCTGCTGGAATAAAGGATCTAAACTTGGTTGGAGGACTTCTTGGGGACTGTTTCTTTTGTTGATAATCTCAGCCATGACCCAATATCCTGATTTCACTGAATAGTGACCTGATTTGCTGTAGTCCCAAGAGTATTGATCCTTTGTATCTCTGCCCCTGGTCTAATTTCCAATATTTTCCCCTTAATTTCCTCTGTATAAGCCATGTTCAGGAGCTCCTGATTCCATTCCCTGCCGTTTACATTTACCAGATCACTCACAGATTGTAGGGATGATACAACAGGGCGGGAGCCTGAAGGTATCCAATTTAGTGTTTGAATTGGCTGCGCTGGTTTAGAGCTGACCCATGGATCCTTCCAGATGTTAATTGATCTCCCATTACCAACCACTGCTCTTATTCCTTCCTTGATCAAGACCTGCGCTTCATGAATACTCTTCCATGCGTATGAGGGTCTAGATCCCAAAGGAGCATTAAGGGGATCAGATTTGCTGAAATACCGGCTTTTAAAAATCTTTGCCATTAGTGACTCCTTCTTTGTAATCATTCTCCACAACTGCTTGCCCAGGAGGGCAACATTGAAGGCTTCTATATCCTTGAACCCAAGCCCACCAACAGCTTTAGGTTGGCTGAGCTTGCTCCATGCTTTCCAATGCATACCTCTTCCTTCATGCTTATTTTTCCACCAAAAATCAGCCATTGTTGACTCAATCTGTTGACACACTGTTTTTGGAAGCTTGAAGCAAGTCATTGTGTATGTTGGAAGGGCCATAGCAACTGCTTTAAGGAGAACCTCCTTACCCCCAGGAGAAAGGAAGTTTGATTGCCATCCATTCACCTTCTTTCCTAGTCTTTCTTTGATATATCGTAAAGTGGAGACTTTGGATCCTTGGAAAGATTCTGGTAGCCCCAGGTAAATGCCGTCTCCTCCCTCCTGGTCAATTCCCAGCTTCATTTTCACCACACTCCTCCTCTCTTCTGGAATATGCTTCCCAAAGTGGATGCTGGATTTTTGATAATTCACTCTTTGCCCAGAGGCTAGACTATACTCTTCAATAATCCGAATTATCTGGTTTAATTCCTCATCTTTCTCCTTGCAATAGAACATGCTATCATCAGCAAAGAGGAGATGGGAAATTGGAGGGGCACCTCTAGCCACTTTAAGTCCAGTGATGAGACCTTTTTGCTCTGCCCTTTGAAGCATCTTAACCAGCATTTCAGTGCATATTACAAATAGGTATGGAGAGAGGGGATCTCCTTGTCTTAAGCCCCGAGTTGGTATAATCTCTCCATAGGGAGCTCCATTTATAAGGACTTGATACTTGACAGATTTAACACACGCCATTATCAGCTGGATCCATTCATCTGCAAATCCCAGGGACTGCATTGCTTTCTCCAAAAAAGGCCATTCTACCCGGTCATAGGCTTTGGAGATGTCAGTCTTGATGGCTATGAATTCCTCGGAGCATTTATTGCTGGAGCTGAGAGCGTGAAGCAATTCATGTGCTATTAGGATATTGTCACTAATAAGCCTGCCCTGTACAAATGCTTCCTGCGACTCTGAGATTAGACTTGGAAGTATTTTCTTTAGTCTTGAGGCCAGCAACTTCCCAATGACCTTGTAAACAATGTTGCAGAGGCTTATAGGTCTGAAATCAACCATCTTCTCCGCTTTCAGTTTCTTGGGAATGAGACAGATGTTTGTCTTGTTCATGTCTTCTTCCAGAATCCCAGTATTAAAGAAAGTTTGAACCATACCCGTTAATTGGTCTCCCATGTTATCCCAGAATTGTTGGTATAGGAATCCATTCATCCCGTCAGGTCCTGGGCATTTATAAGGATTAATGCTAAAGGTTGCTACCTTAACTTCCTCCTTTGTGACGGGAGCTAAGAGGGTGCTGTTCATCTGCTCTGTCACAGAAGGTTCTAGAATCTCTAGCTCCTCAATTTCATACCCGACGTCCTCTGAAGCGAAGAGTCTCTTGAAATAAACCTCTGCTACTCGTCCAAGATCAACATCTGCTGTCCACTCTCTACCATCATCATCAATGAGCTTCTGAATTCTGTTTTGGGCTCTCCTGTTTTTTGTTGCAGCATGGAAATACTTTGTATTCCGGTCCCCATTATTCATCCATGTGATTCTGCTCTTATCTTTCCAGAACTGTTCCTCATTGATATATTCTTGATTCAGCTCCCTTTTCAGAGAAGCTAACTCCTTCTTATTGAAGGGGACTTTCTTGGTGGCAGCATCAATTTTAAACTGCAGCTCTTGGAGTCTGATGGCTGAGTTGGGTCTGGTCGCTCTTTTCCATCTGGAGATCTCCTTCCTGCAGCTTGCAATTTTTGCCATCATTCGATTATCTCCCGTTGCAGACTGCTGGCTCCAGAATTGGCTTATCATATCCTTAAAACCTTCCCTCTTTATCCATCTCTTATCATACTTAAAGCCAGCCCATTTCTTCCACTGTTCTCCAACGAGACTATTCACAAGAGGACTATGATCAGAGCATATTTTCTGTAGATATGTAGCCTTGGCCTGTGGAAACATTTCCATCCAAGCTTGATTTGCTACTGTTCTGTCCAGTCTACATTGAACTAGCTCATCATTGCGATTTCCATACCATGAGAATTGGTACCCTGAATGCTTTACCTCCCAGAGCCCACATGATATCAACATTTGCCTGAATTCCACACATGATGAGTCTTTCCTCACTGGCCCTCCAATCTTCTCAGTGGGATCCACTAGCTCATTGAAGTCCCCTGTTAGCATCCAGGGAAATGTTCTGTTTTGACCCATTCTGGTGAGTCTCTCCCATAGATCCCCTCTCTCAGCTTGAACTGGTTCACCATAGATGCACGTGAGGTAGAACTCCTTATCTTGCCACTTAATTTGTGTATCAATCATTCTCTTATCCGACTGGAGCACTTTAACTTGCACTGAGTCTTTCCACAATAGAGCCAAGCCTCCACTCTTCCCTCTTGGTTCCACTATATGCAGATCATAGTAACCTAGGTGACCTACCACATTTTCCAAATAACACCTTTTCTTCTTGGTCTCACAGAGGAATATTACCTCTGGGAAATACAGACCACGTATTTCCCTCAGGTGTCGAACTGTAGGGGTATTCCCCACCCCCTGACAGTTCCAGCTCAGTATTCTCATATTGGGTTCGAAGGGTTGGAATTAACCATCAACCCTTCTTTCAAGTTTGTGTCACTACCACTCTCAGGTGTTACACCAGAAGAGTGAGGACGGTTTGCTGCCACAGAGGAGGCAGAATGACTCGATAATTGAGCTGCCACATGACCAGAATGATTTGAAGACTCTGTCTTCTCCTTCATAATTGAGCTTGAGGAAGATCCTTGGGAGCCCAGTCTCTCAAATACAGAAGGAGAATGAGAGTGGTACCCTTTCTCGTTTGAGTATCTTTGCTCCGCATCTTTTGAACGCTCATTGCTTGATCCCAGTCTTTCAAAGACAGAGGGAGAGTGTTGTGTTTTCTCCCCAGACCCTAATCTTTCAAAAACAGAGGGTGTGTGTTGGGATTTCTCTCATGATCCCCTCCTTGCCTTTTTAGAGACTCTTTCTTCACTGGTACTGGATCGCCTACGTTTTCTCAGGGAAGTAGCTACATCTTCTACAGGTTTAATCTTTCCTGCTTCTGAACTGGTTACTGTCTCTTTAGCTTTTGGCCTCCATTCCTGCACCGTCTTCCCAGTTTTCTTTTTACCAGTGTTACCTGTCCTTGTCCTCTTTTCCGTGGATGATCTTGCGTTGGCTCCTGTTTTAAGGGAGTTATCTGAATTTGTAGCCATGCTCTGGCCTCTTCTAAGATCAGTTCCCAGATGTGTATCCTCATTATTGAGTTGGGGTGCCTTTCCTTTTCCTTTCCCCTTTGCTACCTCCTGCTTTCGACCTTGGGGTCGTCCTCTTCTGCTTGACTCTTCCCTGATCTGTAAGGGGCAAACGTTTTGGTCGTGAGTGAGCCTTTTGCAGATAAAGCACACCTTAATCAATTTCTCGTAAGTCAGCTCTATTCGGGATACTTCTCCGGTTGAGAATCTTGCATTCTTAACAAATTGAAGAGGCTCATCAGCATTTATCCAGGTTCTTGCCCGAACATACTCCAGAGAGGGAGAATTTTTAGCATGGAGCTCCACCACATCAACCTTCCCATATGGTTCGAGAATCGCTTTCACTGCTCGTTCCTTCAACTGGTGAATGGGAATTCCTTTAGACGAATCCAAAACAGAATCTTTTTAAGGAAATCTGCTTCTGGGTTAGGCTTCCATTGATCAAGAGTGATAATCCAGCCATTAACAAACCACGGTCCTCTATGGAGGACGTGGTACAGGTCTCCTTCACTTTCAAAAATGAACTGTACTCTGTCTTCCCCAACGCCTCTTCCTCTAACTCTATCCTCCAAACCCCAGATGGGAGGTAGAGCTTTAACCAGGCCTCCGACTTTATGCACCGATGGGTTAAGGCAGCGAACAATCACACTCATGGAATTTTCCTCTATGAGGTCCTCATTCTCCAGATCTGGGACTTCTACTGTCTCCCCTTCCTCCAAGAGTTCTAGCTCTTTCATCTCTTCCATCAGGGAGAGCTCTCTCTTCTTCCTTTGCCGATTCATCGAGACCCAACAGTAGATCTGGAACTTCTTGCAACTTTCCTAATAATCGTCTTCAGAGAGACATATCTGAGACCACTCTAGCCTACGGACGCAGCGAACGATTGAGAAATGCAGACGCTGAATGAAAACTCGGATTTCAGTGCTCTAGATCTGAAAATCGCCTCACAATCGCACTTTGTACGGAAACCCTAGCCATTTTCTTGCTCTGAGTAATTATTATGCTAAGAATTTTTGGGATTCATTCTTAGCTACAACAAAAAGGTTGTTTGTTTAGGTTTTAGATTTGTAATTAAAAATGCAAACTAAATCAACCATTAAACTTATGGATTAAAGACACTGGGCTGTAAGGTATTTAAAAAAACAATGACTAACAGAATAAATGAAACAAGGAATTCAAAAACGAAAAACCATTCTCAAACATGAATACAAGCCTAGACAAACTCATAATTCTTATCGATATTCTTGACACGTGTCACAATCATATGAGTTACTTACTTTGAAAATCATACTTTATATAATAAGATAGATAAATAATTTATAAAAAATTATTATATTAATATAGTTATAAAATTTAAATTGATTTTTTATTGTTAATGAAATAATATTTTCATCTACCTATTTATGAACTTTAAAAACAAAAAAATATTTTGAGTTGATAAATTTAATTTTATCCATTAAATAGTGAAGAAATACATCAAATTTTTATTAAATTTGTTGTAACTAATACTAAAGTTTATATTTAAAACTTTTGAATCTAGTAAGAATATATATTATACATTATATATGAAATAATTTAACCACATTTTTTATAAATCTGTTTTTGTTTTTTCTAAAACTGATTTATAACTTGAGAAAAAATAGTGAAATAAGTTAAACAAATTTTTCAAAAAAAAGTAAATCACTTCTGAATATTATTAACAACTTAAATTAAAAAACACATTTAACATAGAGTTATTGTTAAAATTTGTGCTTGTTATTAAACTGTCTTTTATTAATCAAAATTAAATAAAAATAAAAAATCAATATTTTGTTTTATCCAGTGCAGAATTTGAAACTAACCGCTGGGTAATTGATAGTTAGACAAATATTTGCGGTCCATTTGTTAATATTTTTTCCTCAAAAAAACGCAAACAGATTGTTATTTTTTTTTTTGAAAATACATATATTACAAAGAATAGCATGTGTTTGGTGAATGGTGACGTTAAGCGAAAACTAGTTGAAATCTGCAATTTCAATCGTCTCCAATCAAAGCCTTAATACATGTCCCGTTTATACAATGTCTTACATGGGTTTATCCTATTGGGTTATCGGTACCAACCGGGCTTTTTTTTATTGTCTTTATTTGTAAAACGACGTAGTTTTAACTGTTTCTCCCCCAAAATCACAAACGGAATCCTAATTTCTGGTTTGAGTGAAACACGATCTCTTCTCTTTGTCTCTCTACCAGATCCGAGTTTGGTAGATTTCAAGCTATCTATCTCTAACAAAAGTCCTTCACTTTTGCTCTCAATTTCATCTTTCATTCAATTACTTAAGCTCCAGGTTCGGAATTATCTCTTTTACTCTTCTCTGCGATCTGTTCCTTTTCTTTATGAACGATTGGAGTCTGATTTAGTCTCGATTTTGTTCTGGGTCGTTTCAATTTTGATGAGGAGTCCGTAAATCTGTAATTCTTCATCAGGATTCAATTAGTGGCCGAAACCTTCAATTCCTTTATTCAAATCGATTTGATTTGATTTTATTTTGATTTTAAAAATCCTTGTTTGTGTTTAGTAGACACGTGTTGACGCACGCACGTGCGAGAGATCTCCGTTTCGACGCCGCACGAGACTCGTCTAATTTCTTTGGCGGCAAAATATGATGATGCCTTCAACTTCAACCATAATCGCCGGTGATGAATCGCTAGTATTACCACCGCCGGTGGCAAGCGTTTCCGGTGAATCGTCTCTCTCCGATATGACTCAAACAGTTCATTTTTCCTCTGGAAACCCTAGAATCGGCGAGACTCGCGGCGTCATGCATCTATTTTCCGACGATGCCGTTTCTTCTTCCTCCTCCTCCTCGAATCTTCCTGTAAGATTCCTCTCCTCTATATGATTCAATTTATTCATTCTTCCGTTTGATTGCATCAATTTCTTTAGATTGGAAGGAACCCTCTCGTTTGCGTTCTTGGAGTGCCCAACCACATGACATATGCAGATTTTTGCCAGTTCTGCGGCTCCTTCATTCACCACATACTCGAGATGCGAACCGTCAGGTAAGGGAAATCAAATTCTCTTAACGATACTGTAGATCATTCGTTTGCTCGATTATGAATGCCGTCTAGTTCTGGTAGGATAGGAGACTAAAGAGAGTGATAAAATTTATCATCAAAAAAAAAATTGTGTTCTAATTCGTTCTGGAATGTATACTTTGGCTTTTGATCTTCACAGGAATGATGACATTGAAAATAGATACAGCATTTTGATAAGGTTTGATAGTCAGGAATCTACCGATACATTCTTCCACCATTTTAGAGGGAAACAGTTCAACTCTCTCGAGGTATGGTTTTCTTTGAGTCAGATGTATTATATTTACGTTGTATCTTGGTGATTGATTAGCTGTTGCCAACTCTGTGCAGGAAGATCTCTGTCGCCTGCTTTTTACCCTTGATGTTCAGTTTACCGGTTATAGTGGATCCATTGACCATACACAGCCTTCTGCTGCTGGCCCAATAGAGCAACCTACTTGCCCAGTGTGTCTTGGTATATTCTTAACCTGAATTATGCAGAAATATTGCTTAGTCTAGCTCTAGAAAGTGTAGACATAGGTATTGATATTAAGATTGACAGTATCTCTGGTGTCATATATTGACTATGTTTGGTTTCGGTATAGTTATTAATATATGCTCATGTTTCAGAGAGATTGGACCAAGACACAGGTGGCATTCTCACCACCATGTGCAATCATTCCTTCCATTGTTCATGTATTTCTAATTGGCCAGATTCTTCTTGCCCAGTAAGATTCTTTTCTCATTTTCATGCTCTTTTAAAGAAAATATTCAGTTTTTCTTTATGGGCGTTGTTTTTTATTTTCAGGTTTGTCGATATTGCCAACAGCAACCTGAAAATTCAGTATGTTGTGTTTGCAAAACAACGGAGAATCTCTGGATGTGTGTTATCTGTGGGGTTGTTGGCTGCGGAAGGTATGAACTGCATTTTCCTGCAATCAGCATAGAGACATGTCTCCTTCTTATCTGTTCCAGGTTAACCATTTCGCTTTGTTAAATACTTATCGTAGGTACAAGGAAGGACATGCCAGAAGGCACTGGGAGGAGACAGAGCATTGCTATTCACTTGAGCTTGAAACACAACGTGTTTGGGATTATGCTGGTGACAATTATGTTCACCGGCTTATTCAATCCAAAACTGATGGCAAGCTAGTGGAGTTGAATTTTCATGGAAGTCTGAGCAAGGATGGTTGTGGAAGCTGTGAATATTCTGACAGTGGAATGACTGATGCTCTCCTGAACAGCAAAGTGGACATGGTAGGTCTTCAGTTTCATATTTTCATAATCCTCGTGTTCATTTTTTTATTCTTAAGTAAATTTAGTGCCTCGTCGTTTTTTCTTTTTCAAACCACAGATCATTAGTGAGTACAACGAACTTCTCCAGGCACAATTAGAGAATCAAAAGCAAGTAAGCACCCTATCCTGTTAGCCTTTTGTTGTCTCGATAACTACCAGTCTCTTGAGGTTTTCATTGTCTGCTTCACTTTGTAAGTTTTTATTCTGTCTACCAAAGGGATTAAGATATTCTTTCTTGGTTTTCTTTTTATCTTTTCCTCGCCCATTAGTATTTTAAAAAGTTGCTACAAAATGTCAAAGAGGAAACGGAACAGAAAGTCTCGGAAGCTGCGAGCAAGGCAATAAGCCAGAGACTGCAGAAGCTGCAAACCAGGTTTGACAGATGTGTCAAAGAGAAGCAATTTCTTGAAGATGTGAGTATATCTAGTGAAAGTTTTTCTTGATGGCATATCTACATCTAATTACATTTCTGTAGAGTATTGACTTGTTGTTTTCTCATGTGTAGTTGAACGAAAATCTTGTGAAAAATAAGGACGTATGGAGCACCAAGATTACAGAAATGGAAGAAAGGTATTATCTATCTAGCAAATCTCGCCATGGGAAATTGTGTATATTCTAGCTTGTGAGACCAGGCTCCATTTCTCATTGATGGAAACTTCCCTTTGATTTAGGGAGAAGAAGGAAGTTTGGGCAAAGGATGAAAAGATTCAGGGCTTAGAAGAACAGGTAATGAAACATCTATAGACAATACAACACACCCCGCGTTATTGGTTATATAATAAAACACCTACTAAATCTGTTATTCACACTCTCAGCTTGGAAAACTAATGGCCCAAATGGATGGTGAGAGTGAAGTCTCACAGACGAAAGAGGTCCAGGACGCCACTGTCTTGCCCGTATCGACCACCAATACCTCTTCTTCTGGGTCAGGGAACGGTATACATGCAAATAAACAGAAGAGTAACAGAAGAAAGGGTTAGATCAAGATTCAAACTCCAATTTCTAGAACCAAATCTCGCTTAGGCTAGTCGACTAAAGTTCAATCAATCTAACTGCTTAGAATGTCTAGATCTAACTATTCATTCATGTTGTGATGTGTGCTATGAGAATCTGAGAGAAACGTTGGTAGTGATGTTGTATCAACCTAATAGATGTATATTTGGTTTTCTAATTTATTGAATTAGGGTCATATCATTAATTTGACCCCATCTTATGGCTATATCTCCTAATTTCCCCTTTTCGTTTATAATAAAATTCAATTATTTTTCATGTCACTAGACCGGTTAGTTATACTTTTACATTTGAAGCACAAATGCTATGGTTTTGAAAGTTAATCCAAGTTAAATGAGTGAAACCCAATATGGAATTAAAAGTCCATAATCTCTTGCATGACTAATGACTAACACAAGAAGGTGCAAGCGATAAAGAAAGTAGACACCATCTGAAAGAAAGACATAATCGGACTCTCACATAAAACACTTGCCTTGAAGCATAAAATGCTCTGGTTTTCCATCCCTTGTTCTCCTTATGATACATTTGTAGTCTTGACCGCAACGGGTTTTGAAGCTAATGTAGAAAATTGCATTCTCTGCTTTCACTTTCTTTCTGGCCTCCACGTCTTCTTTGGTTTCTACAATTACTTTTCTCAGCTCAAATGGCTTTGCAAACTCCATGTCTTTCTGCAAGAAAACACCAAGAGATCATTACCTACCTATACTCATATTATATTCTTTTTTGAGTCAAGTATTTTCCTCACCATATCCCTTCGCTGCTGCTCGGTGAACAATGCGAGTTCCACGTATAGATGAAGCCATTCCTTGTCTTCTTCCACCTCTGATTCTTTCATCTGAAAATCATGTCAACAACATCAAATCTTTTTCATTCCCAGATACGATCAACTTGGCAGGAAAAGCTTCTCTTAATAATGTGAAAGTAGTCACATTGTTTCTCCTCTGAAAGACATGATGGGAAAACTAAGACATATTTATAGTAATGAGTAAAATAAAACTTGATAGCAGTTCAAAGGTGCATTAATTACGCATTTACATTTACATTTACCTAGAGTTTGCGACTTTAATCTGCATTGGGTTGTAACTGCAGTGAAACCTTTAGTCACAATATCAAATTTTAAGTACGACGTAGGACTTTCAATCCGATAGGACAAGCAAACCGATAAAAGGATAGAGAAAATCTTAACGAAAGTTGATGTCGTGTTAAAAGCAATGTCGAAAAGACCAAGCGCAAGCCAATCCAAGAAAGAATTACATCTTACACTGAATTTTTCAATTGATTATGACTTTGAAATATAGTCCAAAACCTTGATTCTCACTGAAATGAGTTCCGTTACACCTACCGGTCCGTAATGTGGTAGCAATTTAATGTAAGTTACAAGTAAGTGAAGAAATTCATATACAATTTACAGTTAATATTATCCCCACCAATGTCTGGAAAATGCTAGGCCTAATAACAATTTTTCATAACAAAATATTCCTACACTTATCTTCTTAACATTGTCAATGAATGATGACCTCACAGCTGCGAGAACGCTTCGTGAAAGTACGAAGCTCCTTGAAGATATATGAATCTTGGTTTGCTATCGAAGAATCCTTGAAACGCATAATGAGTTTCTGGAGAACTACTGAATTCTCGAGAAAATACCTCACTAATTTCTTCCCGGTTTCTTCTCCCATAATCAATTCTCTAATCTCAACACACTTCAGACTCGATAATAAACACTGAGGGACATAGGTAAGTCCATCTTGCTCAGGCTCTGTTGAAACAGCAAAGTCCTGCAAGTGCACACGCTGGATTTACAATATATTCAGATGTTCTTAACCACCAAATCATAGATTCATTCATAATCTTACCAAGATGAGGTATTCCAGGTTTGGGCAGCTCTCAAGAAAGACGAGCAAAAACGATAACATGGATCTAGAGAATGCAGCTTGTAAACGATACAAGTTATTGAATTTGGGAATCGGTCCCAATTTGGAATATCGATAGAGGACCTGCAAGAAGAAAGAAAAGGAGACATCAAATAGGGAATCAAATCACATTTCTTGTTACATATATGCATCGCAAAGTAGATATTTACCTCTAAAGTACGCTGAGAGATGTTCATATGTCTTACACAAGATATCCCGGTTAAAAAATCACGGATAATATCTCTCTTGCGTAAATCCTCCGGTTCCAAAGGACTGCCGCCAAACTTAACACTAAATTCAGTATCAATATCAATCATCGACAAAGAATTTAGGTTCTTGACTACAATCATATCAGATTGGTTATCATTAAAATTCAAATACTCGAGTCTAGGAGCATCAATCTCAACCGAAAAATATGTACCAGCCATACTATACTCAAACGTAAGACGAAAGCTTTTAAGAGTCTGAGACCTCACCCTAAGAAACCCCAGATCATCTAGATTACAAAAATCAATAGCCCTAATCAATACAAGATCTTCAAGAACAGGACAACCTGAGATAACCTTCTCAATGACCAAAGGATCATCCCAATACCAAACATCTTCTAAATGCATTTTCTTAAGAGACGGTAAAGAAACAACGAACTCGGGATTCTCGATTCCTACGGTTACAAGCACCAAAGACACCAATGTATTGCTCTTGTATATGTTTTGAGGCATGAACTCTCTAACACACATATCAGTCTCAAAACCATTAGCATCCAAATATTGAATTCCGCGATCAACCGTTGTTACAACCCACCCCGCCAACCGATCATCATCATAAGTGTATTGATCATACTTCAACTTGAATTTTCGCATTCGTGAATTTCGATTAAACTCGAGAAAATTGTAGATAAAGCTCGCGTAGTTTTCTTCAGGGAAATTGCTGACTTTTAAGTCAAGAACAGGAACCCTAAGCCAGAGAAATTCCCATCTTTTAGATAAAACGCTAGTCTTAACGGAATCTTTGGTCGGAAGGTATGAGAGTATTTGATTTACCAAAGAATCTGGCAATTCGCTGATTCTATCGCAATTCATCGCAAGAAACGAAATCCTAGAGTATCAAAAATGTTTCAGAATTGGTCACAAAATCAGATACATAATCATGCAATCGAGCTGGGTTTGAAGAACTTACCGTCGATTTGAGTCGCCGGCGAATTATTGTTGAAGTTATCGGAGCAAAGTTTCAAAAGTGATCCCCAAAACACATACATAAACAGGCGGCGGAGAGAGAGAAATGTGAGTGTGAAGAAGTCACCGTCGATTTGATTCGCCGCCGATCGGGGATTGGGCCTAATTGGGCTTAATTGAGCCTATGGATCTTCTTATCTTATTTGCGATTTGTTATTGATTTGAGTATCAAAGTCTTTTGAAAACATAACCAATGTGAATTATTTGAAACATTTCGGAGCATAAGGTTTAGTCCTTAGCTTCAGGAGCAGCCGGCTCGGAACACTCAAAGACTAGGAAACAATGGCAGTTTCTCAACTTGAAATCCGGAGAACAAGGAAGAAGACTCGATAAGAGTGTTCTCTTCATAAAGGAGGTGGTGAGGAAAGGATTCTCCGTAGAGGAGTGGTGTTGTATCAAATGTTTCTTAAACCTCAAGGGAATAAGGTTTGTGGAGACTCTCTAAGTCGGATGAATTTCGGAGTAAAGCATTAGATTGATGATTAGGATCCCTCAGCAAGAAATTAAAAAGAATATCCGGATCTAACAGGTGTGAGCGATTGAGTATCGAATTTTCTCGAGATTATGGAAGATATGAACCAATATACCGGTATTGTAAAGATTCGATCCTGCAGTAATAAGCTAATCCCAAGCGAATCAAGAGCCGATGTTTTCTTTGGGGCCGAGATAGACTAATAGCCATGACCAGGGTTCGATGTTTACTATCGCCTAACCAAAGTAAAGAGTTTGAGGCAGGACTTGATTGGTGTCATCTGCATTTTAAATCAAAGTATTAAAGCATCAATATAACTGGAATGGGCCATAAATCCATAATTTTGTGAAAACAAACATGGACCAATTTGGAGAGACAGATGGGCACCAAGTTTCATTTTACTTTACAGCCAATTGGGAGCAAAATAATAACAAAATCAAGCGAAATAGAAAAACTGTATTTGTCTTTCTATCTCAAAAGGTAGAACAACTTGTGGAGACAACCATTGGAAGTAGTACATGGCTACATGCATAATGTGACACACTTCTCTTTTCTAGCACTTTAAAGAAGTGAAAAGCAAAAGAACTTCTACACGAATCTAGACCATTAGATTCCTTTTGTAATACAAAAAATTATATTATTTTGCATTTAACTGGAAAATTAATGTAGCTCAATGCTTACCATTTTCTTAACAACATATAATATAGGGGACTAAATCCGAATGTGTGATACAATATTAGCACAAATAACTAGACTGTAAATCATCCTATCGTATAAAAATGGATATATTTTATTAATTGAAATCAATAATTGGTTTTCATTTCTTGAATGTATTTTTCTTTTTTATTCCCCCTTAAACTATGATATTAATACGTTAAGTTTATATATTAAACAGTAGGGGAAATTAAAAATAAAGTAATAATCCATCATAGGAAATAGAATGCATTTTAATTTTGAGAAGCAAAAAACAATATATGAAACATCTAACAATTTGAAATGGGAGGAGTTTAAAACTACTAGTTTTGTTTTATCAATTTTTTGTTAAAAAAATACTGTACAAGTTTTGTGGAGACACCACCATTGGAAGTTTTGTATTATATATGTCTACTAAAAACATTTCACTTAATAAGAAAAAAAAAAAAGAAGAAGAATGATTGGTGAGGTAAATCAACAAAATCTAGTTTTTTGATATAAGCGGCAAGATTTCTAGACTCTTTCTAGCGCAAATACTATAGACCAACTTACCAATATTAAGAGTGTAATACCAATTTGACATCATCAAAAATAGTCCAAAATTAATTCAAAATAGATGGATGAAAAAAGAAAAACCAAATGACAGAATTCTTGATTTGCCATTTATTGAAAAAAAAAGTTCAGAGAACTAATAAGCGTTATGCAACAATAATTTCCTTCACGGAATCGAAATAAACATTTGCTTCCAATAGTCATATGAAAAATTTCACAAATTAAGTATTATAATCAATAATCATCAGAAAGAAGGAAAAAAACTCACCGAGTGGAAATATAAGAATAATAATTAGAAGTAGAAAAGAATCTTGAAATCATTCATCATGCATAGGTGCAGAAGTGGCGGCAACTCCGAGTTTCTGAAGATTGAGTTTGACGACAGTGTCCACAAACATTTTTGTGTCTTCCTCTGTGTTCCCTTCGGGAATATCAACGGTGTAAGATTCAAGAACCACCGTGTAGACCTTACCGGAATCTTGATTCAAGAACTCGTTGACCGACGTCACTGATTTGTAGTTCTTAAGCCGGTGTTCTCCGCCGACGACCCTGAAGCTTAGAACACGGTGGTCGTCGTCGACGAACTCAAGCCGCTCGGTGCTGGTTGAGGCTGGGAGGCCGGAGATTACGGTCACTTCTCGGACGCTTCCGATACCGCCGTCGCCGGAGATGAGACGGCAGCTTTTGACGAAGTGTTTGTAGCGTTCGGGGTTGTCGAAGCGGCGGATGAGCGGCCAAACGGCGGAGGCGGGGGCGTCGATGCGTTGGGTTATGAGAGAAGTGCAAGTGGATGGGTCCGGTTCGAACCGGTGGTATGTTTTGATAACCGGTTCGAGGGTTTTGTGCTCTTCGTCGGTTAGGCCTTTCACGACAGGGGAGGAGGAGCTCATGGTGATGAATAGGTTACACGTGTGACGTCTCTAGTGGAGAGAATTAGGGTTCTACGAGAGAGAGAGAAAGAAAGAGAGGTCTTCTTGTTGGAGATTGGGGGGTTTGTGAAAGAGATGAGAATAAAAGACAGTTCTTTTTTTTATTATTTTTTTTTTGAATATCATGAGGTTATGGGTCAAAGCCCGTAATCTTCCAGACCCGAAACCACATCATATAATATTAATTTCGTCTCATACGTCATTCGAACCGGCGACCTCAAAACTTTCCTTAGGATCTTTACCAGTTGAGCTAACGACACTTAGTTACTATCTTTAATCTTTAAGGTAAAACAAATCTTTATTTCTAAACGTGAAATTTTAATAATTCAAAGGTGGTTTTAGTAAACTTTTAAATCAGATGATACATACTGATAACTTTTGCAAATAATTATTTTTTCAATGAACAGATACTACACGGTAAGACCGGATCCAACCACCTCCCACATAATCATACATACTAATTGATGACGCTAGCTACTCCAGTATATATTAATTATACATATAAAAAAGTGTGGGGGAAATGTTACTTGAATTTAATTTTGTTGGATATGCAAATTCATAAATAAGTAGACAAAATATTTAAATAAAATCCGATCACTCACTCTTTTGGGTTTCGAAAGAACAAAAAAAAAGGTGGTGGTCAGAGCTGGGTTATTTTGTCTTGTAGTTAACGAAATTCTCTGTATTATTTCTTGATTTAGTGGGGAGGTAACACTGTACTGCACATGTATATTTAATAATTAGGTATTTTACCATAATAGATGTTCGATGTTTGATCCTTTTTAGAAAGCACTTAATTTAGTTATCCATCAAAGAATTTGTCTTCATTTACGGTTATGGAAAGGTTATGGTATTTGAACTAAGAGCCGAACCGACCTCGAGTCAGATATAACTTTGATACAGTACCCAAATATAAATATGAACTAAAGTATATTTTCTCGTTTCATAATAAGTAATATTTTAAAGAAAAACCTACTAAACCCAAATATAACGGATAAAACGCATGTTAAATCACATTTTTGTAATTTGAAATACATCAAAATCTACAAACTATTCAAAAATTGGTAAAATCCATTAATGCTATTAAGAAAAATGCCAAAATGGTGAAATCCGTAATTGATTCATATTTAAAATAGGGAAACTACAACTTTCAATTTTTTCATACCTCTTTAAAACCCAACAGATAGTAAGATGCCCTTGAAAAGCTTGTGGATGCGGCTAGAATTAAGCAGAGATCAGAAGCCTAAAAAGGAGAAGTGGCAGCAGATTAATTAAAGATCTATTCAAGATGTTTTCTCTTGGTAAATTTTATTCAAGATTTTTGTTTAGGGGATTTTATCGAGGATTTCATCAAAATGAACAACCATTTGATTACACCGGTAACTACAAGACGCATTGCTCTTGATTAAGAATTCAAATACATCTAACGTTTCAATCAAGCTTTGCTAGCTAAACAACCATGCATATTATTTCATGTTTGATGTAAAATACTTTCCCACGCAAAAGATGGTTTAAAAAAGTTTTAAAACATAATGTGGGTAATAGGAATTCTTTGAGAGTATGAATTGATCCTTGGATATAAGTTGGTGTGAGGGTGCCACTCACTCGGAATATTTTTGTAGATTTGAATCTTAAGGTGAAAGACCTTCTAGGGTTCTCGAGAATATACTAGAATAAGAGTAGATTATATGAGATTTTCTTTTATGTGGATATATAATTGATTATGTCTTTAAAACCAGCATTTCGCAGCCGGATTTATTGAGTTGGACACATAAGAAGAGTGGAAACTACATAATAAAATCGGGTTACATGTTGGCATGCCAAGTTAACAAAGGAGGTATCCTTCAAGAAGCTATGAATCTACCTTCAGTCTAGGAGAGATTGGTTACCCCTTGTAATTACTGTCCGTTCTTCTTTTTCTTTGTATATGTTCTTGTCCTCTATTTCGGAGATTTCCTATCCTAGTTTAAAGTTCTTGTAATATAGCATTCCTTGCGTTTTTGATTTCAATCAATAAATCAGCCGAATGAAAACTAATTAGAGTTAATTTTTATTATTTAAAAGTAATTGAAATGTAAAATAATGAGTTTTAAAAGCGAAAAACCTATTTTTTACTGATTTAAAGATATGCACTCATGTGTATTATTTGGATACTACCTTTTACTCAATTTTTGGAATATTTGAAAATTTTATTCTAGAGTTTATAAAAATGGAGGTTTAAACTGAAAATTTATGAAATATTATTTTCGTAGATAAAAGCTTGTTGGTGACAAAAAGTAGTCAAATTATTAATTTAATAAAAACTTAACACATACACTACTCCTGTTTCATAATTAGGGATATCCTTAGAAAAAACTATTGTCTCATATTATTTGATATTTTAAACTTTAAGTGCAATATTTGTTAATTTATTAAAAAAATTCTGCCATAGTTTTTTTAATTAGTTGAATAGTTTTTAGTTAGATAAAATAGTGCTTAAAATTAGAAAAAATTAAATTAAACATTTTTGTATGTATACCAAAACTTAAAAATCACTTACATTGAAAGAGGTTCTAGAAACATTTTTTGCATTTGCTCTAATTCGTTAACTAAGATTTGACTTAGACAATTAATCACCTCGTTAACGACAAATGGCAGAGTCACATTAAATAATTGTAGAGAAGCCATGAGCCCATGACTAATAGAATAGTATGTAGTCTTCGATCTAAATTTTAGTATTTAATAAATTAAGCCTAAGCTTTGATCAATTATTGGTCATATTGTGCATTATTTTATCTTCTACTCATTAAAGGAAAGGTTAGCCTAAAATGGCAACAACTAGTCAAATATCACTTTACTAATTCCAAGGATACAATAATTAAATTAAAACCCGTAGGTACCACCACTTAACGAATCTAAGCGACCTTCAACCCTTGATTAAAAAATCGTTAGGCGCTAGTCGGGCGTTCGGTATGAGCCTAGCGATTAATCAGAAAATCGGATTAAAATCGAGGATTAATCAGAGATTTGTTTTAGGGTTATTTTAATATTTTTAAATATATATTAATCCAATATTGTTTTCAAAATTGCAGTAAACACATAAAACTATATTTTTGAGACAAATTTTTATTATTTTTATTACAAATTTATGATTTTTATTAAAATTTGAACATAAGTTATTGTAAAACATCACAAACTCCCAATTTAAATGATTGAATAACAAAAATAAAAAGTTTTTCTATACTTGCAATCTAAAAATAATCGGGATATGTAAGATTAGGCGGGGAGTAATCGGATTAGGCGGGAAGTAATTGGATTATGCGGAGAGTAATCGGGTAACTGATTTCTTTAAGGGATTAGTCATTAATCGAGGCAGATAGGTTGGACCTAGCGATTAAGCGGGGAGTAATCGGGCTAGGCGGGGATCAGGCAGAGCCGGACCAACGAAATTGGGGTCCCCATACGGATTAAAAAAATAGTCTCAAAATTTCAATAGAATAAAAAAAACATAGTAAAAATAATTAGTTTAAGCAAAACTTTTGATTGTTTTAGAATTTCTTTAAATAAAAGATTTTTTCTTATTCGATTAAAAAATCTCTTAATTTGTAGAGAAAAATAACTTAATATTTTTTTATCATTCAAATATATATAATAATTATAATTTTTGTGGCAACACACAATATTTTAGGATCTATATACAATAATTAATATACATATATAAAAAAAAATTATGTGGGGCCTCTCAAATATAGGGGTCCCATTGCAATGTTTTATGGTAATGTGGTCAACTGGTCAAGTAAGGCTCTGGGATCATGTCACATTCTATGTTTGATTAGCGGGCTAATGTATGTTCAACTTCTAATACCACGTTAAGTTTTATGGGCTTCCTACTCAAAACCAATTGATAATGAGTCGATTGGTTTATGTCTTTTATATATTATTCAAGTCCCTTCTTATCTTTGTAGTATGAAATCTTTTTCCACAACTTGCACTAAGATGACGATAGAGACCTAAGGAACACGAAGCATCAACTAACTTGTGATCACCAAAGCTGATTTCAGTGCGACATGTCTCGAGATGCTAGAAGTTGCTATAGGCATAATGGAGACAGTGGCCACTGAAGGAGAAGACGGTGATGTCGATGATGGAGATGAAGACGAAGAAGACGTAAGCATCTTAAGGGATGGAGGCCAAGTGATTGTTTTTTTGAAGCTTAAATCGTTTGTGACCATTAGGGATCCAAGTTTAAGCGAAAAAAACCTTACATGCCGAGACAAAGAAAAACCTTAATCATATGAGTGTTGTAGTCGGCAGATTGAGGATTGGGCCCAAAGTCTCTAATCATCTAGTTGGCAGGGCCGACTCTAAAGGTAGCCAAATGAAGCATTTGTTTGGGGCCCTCATTTTAAGTTTTGTTTTTTTTTTTGATTAAATATGTATATAGATATCTATTCTATTAATTGGGAAGCCTTCCCTGAAAAATAACCTTAAAAAGTGTAAAAAATTACAAGGGAATGCCATTACAATTAATCCAATCTAAGAGTATACTTAAAAATTCGTTCAAGGGTAAAATGGCTAATTTGCTGGCATGTAGACACGCGGATCCTGGGTTATTGGGTCGGATCTAAATCCATATTCATTTGGTAAAACACGCGGATCTTGGTAAGGCATGAGCTTTAGGATCCGTTTAACCCGCGTATATGATGCAACTGATTTCCGCAAATCTTTGTCAATAAATGCTTCGGGAATGTTTTACAATATATTCTGAAATTAATGCCATAACCAAATCTGTTAGTTATCATTTAAAGAGATTTCTATAACAAACAAATCCAATAAATTTTGATTAATAAATAAAGATAAATCTCTTTTAAAACGATATAAGTTATAATATATACCATATCTAACAATAACTATATATTATGATTCTAACAAATCGAGCATATATACCTTAAAAACTGAATTCGCAAATTCATATTGGCAAAAAACCTAACTAATCAATTCTATACCTTAAATCCTGGTACAAATAACGGATTCGCAAATATATTATTTAGATCTGATTCCATAAACCCTAAAACAATCTAGCCGACCTTTTTCCCTATAAATATAGATACCTAATGCAATTGAAGATACACACTAACCTTTCTCCACGAAAACTTTGCTGTTGCTACTCCTTTTAATAAAATATGGCTGCAAATCTTGGCATCACTACTCTTGCTGACATCAAACCATTCATATGGGTTTAAGCTGTTTTAAATAGGTAGCCGACCTTCTTTTCCTATAATTATTAAAGTCTACTACCATTTTCACACTAATCTTTCAACCTTTTGTTTTCTTTTGCTACTCCGTTTTTCATTTCAAAGTGTTTTCCTTTTTTTCAGAATCTCAAACCTCATATTTAAAACAACTTAGTTTTGTTTTTCTAGAGTTTACCATTTTCATAAGCCATATGAAGTTAACCATTTCATATACAGAAGCATTAAAGGTAATTAATCTATATCAAACAATAGCATATATTTTTAGTAGTAGGCATCTCTTATTTAGTACTTTGATTTTAACATACTAGGGCAAAAGAAAGCTTTCTATATGAAGTATACACAATTAGGCTCAATAACAGTAGGTTCTACAAAGATAATAAAAAAAAAGCGTATAAATTGTGATCTCACTAACCTTCAATTCATAGAATTCTGAATAGCTTACATGACCAAATGTGATAGCCTCCTCCATCTGTTTATGTTACTTGCAAATGATGCTTGACCTGATACATATAATACTACTTTGCATCTCTTATTTAGTACTTCGATTTTAACATACTAGGGCAAAACAAAGTTTTCAATATGAAGTATACACTATTAGGTTGAATAACAGTAAGTAAATATGCAAATCTAATAAACAAAAAGTGTGTAACATATTATCTCACTAACCTTTTACATATAGATCTCTGAATAGCTCCCATGACAAAATGTCTTAGCCTCCTCCAAATTCTTATGTTTCTAGCAAAAGATGCTTGACCTGATTACATATAAGTTTGTTTACTAGATGTTTAAATTTATGGTAATAGCTATTGTTTTCTAATAATCGTTAGTTTTTTTGCTTCGTTTATCCTTTTCTTCTATAAACATCATTATATTTGTAGGAATTAAAATCTATATAGAAACTAAATTAATTAGATCTTTTATCAGGGATTATAGTTATACTGTTAAAAATTTACGAGTCTCTAAAATAGTATCAAAAACTTATACTGGAAATTAAATGTTCATCTTGCTTATGTAGCTAACGAGATAAAACTACAGGACATAAAATTCATATTCGTTGATAAAATGCAGTGAAAACAAAATTTGGATATTCAATTGACAACAATTACCCGTAGAAAATTGCTTCGTGGCAATCCTTGCCGAAGATTTCTATTCACACATAAAAAATTCACAGATTGGGAATTGAATCGATAGTTTGCAAAAATATTAATCTGATTCAATAATAAACGTACCTCTTTCAAAAATTTCAATTTGCAAAACACAGAGTATAAACGGAGACGAAATGGCTGAATTATAATCGACATCTTCGCAATTGGTTCTCGATCTGTTCTTCATTTTGTTCGGTGGGTTTTTTTTTTTAAGATAAGAACGATTGTTAATTAATACTGTATAGATATTAATTTATTTAAACGAAAATATTAAATGGGTTAAGGACCTTTTAATAATTGGGTCAACATTACTCGGCCCACACAAAAAGTTGGTGGCTTGACTATTGGTTCAGTAATTTACATTTACCGTAAAAAGGTTGAATGGATTACGCAGTTGGGGTGTGGTTTCTTTGGAGGATCAACACAAAAAAATAAAATCAATATTATAACTATTACTCATCAATTCTGCAATGTCCAAATTATTTATATATAATTTACCCAAAACCAAATTACTAATTTTTTACTTATCTTTCTATTCAAAATTTATTACTAATCAAACACAAAACAAATTTTTGTACCAAACTTTATTTAAAACACATAATATAATTTTCTATTTAATTTTATAATATTACGATATCTATTATATTATCTAATTTACAAAATAAAAAAAGCAAACAATTTCAAAAATACTACTTAAAGAAATTGATTATATATTTTATACAACACATATCTTTATGAAACCCCGCACGTACGTGCGGGTCAGGATCTAGTGGTATATTTAAAAAATATGTTTATAAGAAAATTACAATTATTTTTTTTTGAAGTTGATTCTATAAAAATAAACTTTAATTTGTAATGCATTTTATACACTAAAATAAATTAAATAAATTATATAATAATACTGAATATTAAATATATAATTCTATCATAGGGCACCTATTGTTGATTTGTATTTGGCCCCTATTTTCTCACGACCGGCCCTGCTAGTTGGGCTTTCTTTCATACATCTCTCGTCTTATTCTTTCTTTTGTTTTTCTTTAGATCGTCGATCTCCCATCTTGTTCCAAAAGAAGAGGGTGGAGAGCTTCTGAAAGCTTTTCTTTTGACTATGTCTCTGCTTCTCTGTTCGTATACATGTGTTAAGATAAGATTGACGATCGAATATTCACACACCAATAAACATTTTAGCTTCTTAGTTATATATATATCAAAGAAAAACAAAAACTATCTTTAAGTTCTTCAAAATCTTTTAAAATAGTGAAAACATTTCTTTATCAATTATTAAAATTTTCTAAAATCTAACTAGGATCATAAATAAATAAGTTAATTTCTAAACCATATATATATACTAGATAAGGACCCGCACGATGTGCGGGTTTTAATTTTTTTATATAAAATTAAATTTAACAAAACAATATATATTCAAAAAAAATTATAAGTAGAAACCTATGTTGCATGGAAACTCTCTCCGAGGTCCGTTTCCCGTTTCCGAAACGTTTCGGAAACGGAAACTCTCGGAAACACCAAGAAACGTCACGGAAACACGTTTCTTACAAATCTCTGTTTGGAAACACGATGGAAACTCACGTTTCCGTTTTGGAAACACGACAAAAAATTTTTTTTTTAGTTTGGAAACTTAATAAATAAATAGTTTGGAAATATTAAGATTTATAATACATATATATAACTTTGGGAGACTCAAGTTTTAAGATCTTTTTCTCGACGAACCAGATTTGGAGATAGTTTTATATAATCTTTGATGGAACTAATGAAAATGAGAATGAAAATATTGGTCTAAATATTTGAACTTGAGTCTTTTAATCTTAATTTTTTGAAATTTTAGTTAAACTATTTAATAATTTATGTTTTGGATTTGTGTTGTTTGAAACATATTTTTTAAAAATAGTTTTATGTTTGGTGTTATATATACATATATAACAGTTATATATATATATATATATTAATATATGTGTGTATACGTTTCCAAAACGTTTCCATTCCCTAAATTTAGAAAAAACCCGTATATATGCCATTTTTCCAATTTTTGTGTTTTCACTTATTTCAATTTTTTAGAATAAAAAAATAAGTATAACTATAATAATATTATCATCAAGTAATCAAAAATTAATTCTTATTAACTCATTACTTTTTCAAATTTTATTGACTAATACATGCCAAATTTTATTGACTAATAGCACATGTAAAAATTCTTATTTTACTTTTTGCATGGTTAAGAAAAATAAACGATTTTTACCCGAAAAAAGCTTTGACAATATATCGAAGTTGAAGCAATGGTGGTGCTTCTGAAGAAATATTTTTGTTTATATAGAGGTGAGTATTTAAAATCTTCTTTAAAAAAATTAATTGATTGTATAATTTCCTTAATTATTTTATTTTATTAATTAATTATATAATTTCTTAAATCTTTTTGATTGTAGAGTCTTCTTAATTATCGTATTTTATTAGTTAATTGTATAATTTCTTAAATCTTTTTTTAGGTTTTAAGGAAAAAGTAATACTTTTCTTTTAGAATTAGCAGCTTTAAATTAGAAATGGTAAATAATTTTATAATTTCTATTTTTATTTAATAAGATACATATAGTTTTCTTATAATTATTTTCTTTATTTTTCTAAAATTAAATAAAAGGAAATCTTTGTTTTACACGTGTCAAAATCTAAGATCGACAAATTTGCCACGTGTCACGATCCTATGAGTTATTAACTTTGAAAACCATACTTTATATAATAAGATATATATATATATATATATATATATATACTTTTATGTATAATTTTAACTTTTAACTGAAATATAAAAATGACAAGCCGTTGGTGTATTTTTTAATAATACTTTTTTCCTTAGTGAAAATAACTAAAAGAATTAGTTACACAACTTTGTGAGATATGATATAAGCTTAACAACTATAATATTGCTAGAAAGACAACCTAAATATTAGAATACTAAACATTATGGATCCAAACTGATGAAAGTAAATAGGTATTGAGACATCAAAACTTTAAGCAAATTTTTTATTTGGGGTTTTCACTAAACAAGTTAGAATCCTTTACCGAGTCCCACCGCCATACATGCTCAATGGTAGAAACTGCATTGGGGTATAGTTGGTGATGCCTAATCCATTCCTTCCCTGACTCGGATCAATTAGATTCCATATGGTTCCATTAACGGTCACCCGAAACACATGAGGATTATGATGATCGTTGGGAAGCTGTTGATGCACCACCTCGGTCGCATGCGGAATCTCAGCTGCAGTCATGAGTTCAACGTATTCAGCATCTCTCTCCATCATTTCCCACCTCTGTTGTCTCTGTGGATCGACCTTTGGTGGGACAATACCGCGATGCTCAGTTTTCAAGTGCGTATTAAGCTGAGCATACGTCCCAGAGAATTTGCAATCCTCTACAGAGCAAGACCTCGGTTTAGCATTCATAAATCTTCTTGCAGTGCTTGTCACTTTTGTCGTCTCGAATATTTCTCCTCTACAGAGAGGACATTGTAAGGTCTTGGTGCTTAAGCGCTTTGTTCTGTTCTTTTTACGGAACTGCTTAAAACAGTTGGAGTGACGAACACTCGTATCGCACATGTAAGGATGACATCCACTAGAAGAGGAAGAGCATGTCAAAAGGACAGCATTGTGAGGCGGTTCCATGCAGATCACACACCGCACATCCTCCCAACTTGTCTCAATAGGCGACTCAGACGACTTTTGTTTGTCGGTCCTAGAAGACCGAAGCGGGTATGGCGACACTCTGACCTTGTTGCTTGACTCACACATTATACGATTTTCTTTAGGCATCTCTCAAGCTAAATGATTTCAATATTAACCAAAAAACAACATTCATTTATAAATTACGCAATAAACAAATTCATAATAAAACCAAATAGGAAACCATAATTGAACATATACATGTACCAAAATATTTGTTAATTTTCAATTATCTTATTAATGAGGTTAGAGGAATCAAAATTGAATTTAGACTAAAATTCCAGACCAACGACGATTACTATTCGATGGCAAAAATTTCTGAACAGGCCTACAAAAGCACTAAACGTTAAATATGTCGGCCCAATCATCGCCAAGGCCTAAGAACAACATAAACCTCTTAAACCTTGAAATAAACGAAACTAATAAATCACATATTCACATGGTATATTTAGTGTGCACTACTACGTCATGGTTTTAAAAAAACCAAATTTATTCAATATATGAGAACAAAAGGTATTCAACAAAATTGCAAGAATTTGGGTCCGTTACACAAATTTTTTGGTTCATGTACAATAATAGTACCGTATTGGTCACCCGTAACAAGATTCTCCCCCAAATTCAGTGAGATCAATATGAGATCGATATGAGAAATCAGAAAGAAAAAGAAAAAAAACCAAACCTAAGATCTAACAAATTGGAGAAATATATATACCTTGGCCAAAGACTTTTAGAGGAAAATGAAAACGATGGAGTTTCGTATCAAACAGTGAAGATTGAAATTTTGACTCTGAATGCATGTTTGTGTGATTTCTCTGTCTTTTTATAAGCTACTTCTCTTAGAGTATATCTATCTCTTTTTACCAAAATATCCTCTCTTTTGTATTCAACCTTTTCCACTTTTCTTAGTAAAGGAAACATAATTGTCTTTCTTAAAAAAGTTAGATCATTTTCTTTTGTGCAAGTGAAATTTAACAAAGAAATCTAATTCAATGAGATTCAAAAAGTAAAGAAATCACAATTTTCTTGTGACTTAAGTTTTTAAAGTTAAAAGTAAAAAATCTAAAAATAATCTTTTTCAAAAAAAAATATCTAAAAATAATAAGAAAACATGTTACATAAACTAGACATATACTTTTAAATATAAAGAAAATATACAAATATCACTTTTTTTTATTACATTTATATGAAATAAAGAAATAGAACCATAAAAGTGTTTGATCTTAATTTTTTTTTTTTAACTAATTACATATATTTTACTTTGCCTTAACTCGAATAATACGGCGCTGACACCAATCAAATGTATTAGTAAATAACTTACTAATGACACATAACTTTTTTTTTTTTAATTTAAATAAAGATATTATGGTGTTGCCATTAGTCAAACTGAGATAACTTATTACTAAACACACAAAAGAAATTTACTTAATTTATAGGGATTTAGATACCTAGTCAATAGTCGCTAGTCAAAATGAAAATAATAAATTCTCGAAAATCCTTGTTCTAAAACGTGGCGGCAGAGGCCTCTTAGATGTCGGACATCATTCGACAGTCCGGAGCCGCCGTGATTTCACCATAGGGCAAAAACTTAAAAAATCTGAATTATAAACTTATTTTTTGTATGTTACATCTTAGAAAACGAATGTTCTATATGGATCTACATTATTTTGGTGCAAAAAATCAAGGAATATGAAAATAAATGATAGAAATATTGCAAAAAAGTAGCGGTGACCATATATTAGGTTTGAAGGATTGATACTCATAAGAAGAAGATAAATGCTAAATGACTAATATACCTTTCATTACAGATCAAATGAAAAAAATCCCAAACTGTTGATTATTGAATTTGAGATTCGAACCCGTCACCTTTGACCTGATATATTAAACAAACCACGACATCAAACAAAAGTATCTAGGGTCTAGATAAAATATTTCTAAACTAATCCCCCATTAATGTGTAGCGATATTTAAATAAGGCTAACAACACATAAATTTTACTTGAATATAGATAATATGGCGCCGACACTAATCAAAATTATTAGGTAACAAATTTTTAAAGACACATATATTTAACTTAACTTAAATGTAAATACTGCGGTGCTGAAACTAGTTTATATAATAAGAACAAAAAAAACCTATATGAAATGTTATAATTACTTACTAAGGAATCTTAATGATTTTATTTGAAAAAATATACACATTTAAGAATATTACCTTCTAGTTCTAAGAAAATTACTAGCTTGTTAATATATTTTTTCCAAAACACACCAAAAAAAATATCTTTTTCCAAATGAAAATATATATTAGAATAAAATCTTCTCAATATCTATTTTCAACCTCTTTCAAAGATTTGATTTTTTTTTCTATTAGTAAATAAAATTAATAATTAAACAAAATTAGGAATCAAATTGAAAATTATTTATTTTCTCGTTGATTGTACTTAAACTTTCGTCTACTACGGCCTCTGAGATGGTGGAAACCGTTGGAATCTTGGACGGCCTTATTCCATAAACCTTACGATCCAAAATGCCCTAAACTTTTGTTTCTTATATGAATTTGAATTTCATTATTAATGAAGATGTTGTAATTAACAGTGTTACAAAGATTGCTGCTTAACCAACCTAATTTATTCTACTAGCCAACAAGAGAAAAATATACGTATACATTTAAGAACTAGATCATCACCCGTACTAAAGTACGGATTAAATTTTATTTATTAAAAAATTTATATAATATATATATTAGAACTAAGTTTTAATATATTATAATAGTAAGTGAAAAAATATTAATTTTTTTGTCAATCCCTATATAAAATATTAGAATAAATATAGAATTTTTTCTATAATACGCAATTATGGATAATTTTTTTTTTAAGATATGAAAACGGAAAATAATTTTATTTTTTAAAAAGTAATATTTTTTGAACAATGAGTTAATTTATGTTAACAACCACAAAATAGGATTGCATATATTTCAGTTAGATCAAAAATTAAAATATCATAAATGAATGAGAAATTGTTAAAAATGCCCCTTTTTCAATACTCCTTTTCAAAAATGCCCCTTTTGAGAATCCATTTTTAAGTTTGCCCTCTTTTAATTTTTAATGACCATTTTACCCTTATTTGAAACAAAATTAGGTCCACAAAATACAAAATATTTTTTGGCGGGAAAAGTGATCCCGCAATTTTCCCGCCAAAACACTTGTAAAAACCTTTAAAATACCTTGTAAAATATTTCCGTAAAAAATTTTCCCGCCAAAAATTTTTTTTTGAGGGAAAAGTGATTCCGCAATTTTTTTGGCGGGAAAATTTTTGGCGGGAAAATTTTACAAGGTATTTTAAAGGTTTTACAGAGTATTTACAAGTGTTTTGTAAGGTTTTACAATGTATTTTAAAAGGTTTTACAAGGTACTTATAAGGTTTTATAAGGTATTTATAACTTGTAAAACCTTATAAAAAACTTGTAAAACCTTATAACTTGTAAAACCTTATAAAATAGCTTGTAGAATCTTATAATATCTTATAAATACCTTATAAATACGTTGTAAAACCTTTTAAAATACATTGTAAAATCTTATAAATACCCTGTAAAAAACCTTTAAAATACCTTGTAAATTTTTCCCGCCAAAAAATTAACGCCAAAAAAATTGCGGAATCACTATTACCACAAAAAAAATTTTTGGCGGGAAAATTTTTTGGTGGGAAAAAATTTTACGGGAAAATTTTACAAGGTATTTTAAAGGTTTTACAAGTTTTTACAAGTGTTTTGGCGGGAAAAATTGCGGGATCACTTTTCCCGCCAAAAAATATTTTGTATTTTGTGGACCTAATTTTGTTATATTTCCTTATATATTTGTGATATCTTTTATTAAAAGAAGGGTAATTTAGTCATTTTATACATAAAAAGGGGTATTTTTGAAAATGGACAGCCAAAGGGGGCATTTCTGAAAAGGGGTATTGAAAAAGGGGCATTTTTGTGAGTCTCCCTAAATGAATCGCATATAAAACATATATTATTTTGAATTAATTAAGAAAATTAGCTATTATTTTGAATTAATTTAGAAAATTCTTTTTCAATTTATAATTCTTTGGTTGTTGAAATAGAGATTTGTTTGAGCTAATCTAATTACAGAATTTGTTTGAGATTTATAATTACGGAATTTACCAATTATTCGCATAATCGAATATGTTATAAACATATATTTAGTATATAATAATACTATATTTAGTATATTTAGTTTATAAAATTATGAATTTCAAAAAACAAATTATATGAAATTAAATATAAATATTCAAATAGTTATAAGGATCAAAACTCATTTCATCGTATAATATATTATATTTAACCCGCTACCTATTATAAATATTTTTAAAAATAATCAAATTAGAATTTTTATAATTTTTAACTTTTTGAACTATTAAGTATTGATGATACTCTCTAAAAATATCAAGTAAAACTTATTTTAAATGTTGCAAATTAAAATATTTAAATTTTTATTGTAGTATATAAAATTATACATTTCAAAAAAAGAAATGTATGAAATCGAATATAAATATTCAAATTCTGATCTGTTGCTCAGTCGAAATTTTTGTTGACTTTATTTTTGTGTAAAAGAAATATATTACTCAAGTCTGAATTTATGACCCATTTAATTGTTTCGTTTATAGATTGAACAATTTATATGCGTTTTTAAAAATTCAAATCTTGGCATATGCAGAAAAAAAAATTACTTTTTTTTTTTATTATGTAGATGATATGATGATTTATTTGTTTCATATTAATATAATCATATTAGGATGAGATGTGAAGTTTAATGATTAATAACAAATTAATATGGTAAGTTAGATATCAAATCTTATATGTTCATTTTGATTGGTCATTTAAAAAAATAATAATAACAGATTTTCGTTTTATAATTTAATTAAATTAATTAAATGACATAAATTAGTATTTTACTTGTTTATCCTTAATAAATTGAATGAAATTTGTTCTAAAAGAAGATTTTTGTAATGACATTCTTAAGTAAATTCTTACAAAAGAAAAGGTTAGTTAATGGTATCTTATAAAGTGTACTCCCCAAATAATAGTATAGGATAGGAAAATTGCATTGTATAACCAACAAAAAAATTATAATTCACTAACTAACCATCCTAACCATGAAACCATAATATTCTTTGTATTATATGTAATATTACCAAATTTGTCCTTGTTACTACAATACACGTGGTTCTTCTTTCGTTCTCTCACTTGTCATCTCATCTAATATTTTTCTATCCTAATATAAAAAAATAAACAAATAAACAATACTAGTCTATAATCACCACCACCAACAATTATTACTACACTATCACCATAGCCACCGCCATCGTCACCGCCGTCACCACCGCTACCATCGTCACCGCCGTCACTGCCACTACCATCGTAATCTCACAGCCATCATCACCACCACTACCATTGCTACCGCCACCCACCGCTACCATCACTGTTACCACTACTACCATTGTTACCACTTACCACCACCATTGCCATTATCATCACCATGACCACATCCACCATCCTTGTTACCACCACCATCACCACCATGTCATCACCATCACCACCATCACTATAACCACCGTCACCATCACCACCATCACTATAACCACCGTCACCGCTATAGTTACCACTATCGTTATACTATTCAAAGTTATGATAAATAGTATACTATATACTATTCTGTTTTATAGTTGTCTATATAGAACATTATGTTTTTTACTAACAATATTTTTCACCATTTTTAAAATTTTGACATCAGATTTAAAAAATATAAAGTATGTCGTATACAAAAAAAATAATACTATTTTAAAAAAGATTTGAGATTAATATTTTTTTTTAATAAAAAATATGTTGTAGAAAAAATGTGAAGGGGTAAAAATATATTTTATTCAGAAAATATTACCCTTTCTCTTTCCTTTGCCATGTCACGCCCAACTTCCTTCACCTTCCTGCGTACATGTCCAGTTAGGCAGGTCAAAATTGTCATTGCACTATATCTTTTGGTTAGTTACTTCATTGTACATATTATAGTGCTATATGCTTAATTTATTTATCAAAAAGTGTTAGTTTTGCAATTCACCCTTAAGAATATTACCTTCTAGTTCTAAGAAAAAAAATATCTTTTTTAAGAATATTACCATATGGTCCTTCAGGGGGTCTATTTCCCTGAAAATTGTGATTGCATTCGTCGAAACTTGTATATGCAGTCTTGTGTTACGCTCAATTGTACAAAGTCGAGTGAGCAATCAATTTATTGAGGGTAGATGGAGCTTCTCTTGAACTAGTTGAGCACTAGCAGATCAAAGAATCCCAAGTCATAAACGTGATTGGAGATGGGGCTTCTGTAAGTCACCAAATGCGCATTAGTAGTAGATGGTCCTTCGTCTCAACATAAGTGTCACAAAAGCAGTAATTTAGGTTGATATTCACCCCAATTCTGGATGAATAGTAGAGACATCGGTCTAAGAGATAACATCATCCCCCATATCTAAGAGTCGCTATTGCATTCCTCAGAAGCCTAGAAATTGTGGGATGATAATTCCATGCTACCCACAGTGATCCAATCTGGTCTAAGAGAAGTCAAATGAGTTTCAAGCATAGAGTTTGTTCCACACACTTAAGTATCTCAAAATATCCACTTAGAAGTGAAAATGATTACTTTTACTCAACAGTAATTTCTGGGTTCCACGATAATTCATATGGTATAATTATGTCCACACAAATAATTTTGGAACATAAAATTTTGAACAATGAAAAAAAACCCCAATCTTGCAAAAGTGAGTGTAATATACACTTTTGAAAACAATGTTTTCATGCTGCAATAGTCCCTTTAATTATCATTACCCGTATAGCCTTTAGCTTGTGACTAGGTTTGGGCACAATACTCGGGTAAAAAAAATCTGAACCACAATCAAACCAAAAAATGGTTTGAATCGGTTTCGGATCCCCATTTTGTCTTCAACTTCTTTGAGTATCAGTTCAGATCTAGTAAATTCCGAGAACCTAGCAGGCTCACTAATATTTAATAACCTAAAACCAAACTAAATCGATTACCCTTCTAACCTATACTAGGATCGGACCTACACTACAACGCGGAGGAATATTCATCGATATATTTATTTTGATCATTATCAAATCAGAAATAATAGAAGTAGGAATATACGTAAAAATCAAAATTTAATTAATTGATCATTATTTATAATAGAAGTAGGAATATACGTAAAAAATTGTTACGAATTCGCATTCGTAAAAATTGCACTTACAGTATATGTTTTGACGGACCAACCCGTAAATGATTGCAGTCCTAAAAATATTAATCCTAACCCCTGCTCTACCATATGATTGTAAGTTTCACAAATCAATCCGTGTACACTTCAAAAAATGATGAAACGACGTCGTTTCATAGCTTGACGTGGCATCTTAGTCAGCATATGTTAACGGAAAATTAACACCGTTTGTCGATTTGATGGTTTTGGCCGGATTTGAATTGTTCGTGTAGCAAATTCAAATTTTAGTTAAATTCGTGTAGTTGTAAGCACACTTCAAAGTTTTGTGTATAAATACGATAAAGCAAGTAAGTTCAGGGGGGAATATGCCGTTTTCCCCAGCAAAATGAGTGATATTTGATCACTGTTTGTATTTGAAGTAGAAAAATATGTAATATGATGTAAGAAGAAAAGCGTGAGTCAAATATCCAACCCCCAAAATACGGAATCCATACCAAAATTTTAAGGGAAAATTGGAAATAAAGGATAAATATTTAAGTATTTGTCCATATATGAATTCTATGAACAAATATCAACTATTCCTAAACTACCCCTTGCATAATATTGAACCAATTGTTTCAAAAATAATTAAGAAAAATATGTATTAAAATGATGAAGAAGACATGAAGATATATAAAATGTCAAAAATATATTGTTTTGTTTTCGTTTTAGATGGATAAAATTTGATCTATAAAGTTTAGAATATGTCTTCATAAATTAGAATGTATATTCTATACACTCTACATGTTCTACAAAATTTAGATTATGTATTCTACACACTCTACATGTTCTACAAAATTTAGAAGTCATTTCTGTTATACGGTATTTAGAATACTAGTTTCTACGACTTTTAGAATACATATTCTATACTTTGTTCTTTGTTCTACGAAAATTAGAATATGTTTTCTAACATTTACTCATGTTCTAAAAATGTTAGAAAACATATTCTTAAGATTTTTTTTTTATTCTATAAAAATTAGAAAGTACATTCTATCTAATTTAGATTTAAAAAAAAAAACAAAAAACAAACTTAAAATATGGAAATTGAATATAGTGAATTTGATTACATCTGCAAATTACAGAAGTTGAATTCTGAATACTTTAAAATTCTTTATACCTAAGTGAATAAATTATAACACAAATTAGAATTTTTCTTTATACTTCACACTTTTTCCTATAGATTACGCTTAATTTCTTGTCTCAAAACACGAAAAATTAGTTGAATTTTGAATACTTTAAAATTCTTTATACCTAAGTGAATAAATTATAACACAAATTAGAATTTTTCTTTATACTTCACACTTTTTCCTATAGATTACGCTTAATTTCTTGTCTCAAAACCCGAAAAATTAGTTTTAATTTTGAATACTTTAAAATTCTTTATACCTAAGTGAATAAATTAAAACACAAATTAGAATTTTTCTTTATACTTCACACTTTTTCCTATAGATTACGCTTAATTTCTTGTTTCAAAACCCGGAAAATTACAGTTGCACTCCATTACGAAATTGAAATCAAGGGAGTGAGATAGAGAGAGAGATTGAAGAAGAAGAAGAAAAAAAAAAGTTATTTAATATGGCGTTATTAGAGAGGAGAGAACAATTACAAAAGCTTAACTTTGATGAGCAAGAGAATCAAAGAAGAAGAAGATATGAAATTATCTACGGCAAAACAAATAATGGAATGTAAATAAATGTTGATATTGTCCTATATTTTTTCCAAATTGTTTTTAGAAAGAAATCAATTTAATTTTGAATTTTTTTAATAGTTTAGTAAGATTTTAAAAGACTGGGGGCATATTGGGATTTTAATTATGTGAAATCATATATGACCAATTTTAAAGTATATATGACCAATCATGAATATAGAATGCATAGATGGACAATAGTTTAATTATTTGTCCTTTATTTCTAATTTTCCCAAATTTTAATATATCCAAATAATACTTACGACCCTTAATACCGAAATAACCGAACCCGAACCCGAATCCGAATCCGAATCCGAACTCACGAATGCGTAGGCTTATTTGTGACCGAAACCGAATTGAATCATATCTAATTTCAGGTCACCTGTTATAGTTTCTCTGGTCAGCCCTGAAGCTTACTCCTTTCAACTCTCTTTGCCATCGACCTTTCTGGAGCCTAGGGACTGATCCGATTCATAGATGGATTTGATGGAGAAGAACTTGGACTTAGTGGAGATTCAGAAACTTGAAGGCCACACCGATCGGGTTTGGAGCGTAGCTTGGAACCCTGTCTCCTCTCAAGCCGACGGTGTTTCACCGATTCTTGCTTCTTGCAGTGGCGATAACACCGTTCGAATCTGGGAACAAAGCTCTCTCTCTCGCTTTTGGACTTGCAAGGTCTCTCTCTGATTTCTCTTTCTTGCAAGAAAGTTGTAACCTTTTTTTGACCTAGAAAGTTCTATTGATTCTTTAGGTCAGTCTTACATAGCTATTTATGGGTTTTGTTTCAATTCACTAAAGAGATTAACTTAGGAATCTACTGGTGATGTGGGTATGGTGTAGGACTGTTGTGTTATTATTGTGCTCTTGCTGTAGAAAAATTTATTGATTGTATATTGTGAATGCTCAGACAGTTTTGGAAGAAACGCATACAAGAACTGTGAGGTCATGTGCTTGGTCACCCTCAGGACAGTTATTGGCCACTGCAAGTTTTGATGGTACCACTGGCATTTGGAAGAATTACGGTTCTGAGTTTGACTGTATTTCCACTTTAGAGGTAATTTCTAGCTCAATCTTGATCCACAAATTCTCACCCAGGATTACTTCTTTGAACCTGAAAGTATCGCTAATATATCACAGCTCCTGTTTTGCTCTTTTGACTTTGTTCTTACTTGATCTGTAATGCTGAGTTCATCTTATAGCAATCCAACTCCTTTGGAAATCTTTGTTCTATTAGCTAGATCCCCCTTGACTTATCAGAGTTAGTACTATTAGTCTCATCGATTTTTGTGTTCACTTCATAAGTCAATTTCATTAGGCTCCAAGTTGTTTGGTGGTTTTCTTGTACTGTCTTTATGATTTGTATCACACGTTTTTGGCTAGTAGAATCTTATTAAAAAATTGTATGTAGGGACATGAAAACGAAGTCAAAAGTGTATCATGGAATGCATCTGGTTCACACCTTGCAACATGTAGTAGAGATAAGTCTGTTTGGATTTGGGAAGTGCTTGAAGGGAATGAGTATGATTGTGCTGCGGTGTTAACTGGGCATACACAAGATGTGAAGATGGTTCAATGGCATCCTACCATGGATGTGTTATTTTCTTGCAGTTATGATAACACCATAAAGGTAATGAGAATACTCTGATTACGTTTTAGTAATGCAGAATTAGATATTTGTTACACAAAAACAAAAAAAATAGATATAATTGATTAACGCTAGTGGCGTGCTACTCACAGGTTTGGTGGTCTGAAGATGATGATGGTGAGTATCAATGTGTCCAAACCTTAGGTGAATCTAACAAGTATATCTTCTACTTTTTTTATGCTTTCGATTTTTTTCTTATTAGGCTCTTACTTTTTGAAGAAGTAGATTAATATATGCCTTTATTCTTCACACAGCGGTCACTCTTCTACGGTATGGTCCATCTCATTTAACGCTGCAGGGGACAAGATGGTCACTTGTAGGTTAGTGAATCTTCTCTCCTTGTCTCCCATAGGCATTCTAAAAGCAATGTAATCTGTCTCTGAGATATTGTTCTTACAGTAGCAAGCTTGCCTGAATGTGTACTTGCAGTGATGATCTAACATTGAAGATATGGGGGACAGATATTGCCAGGATGCAGTCTGGTGAAGATTATGCACCTTGGTGAGAATATAATTGCTTACATGTTATCGAATTTTATGTTTCTTACGGTTTAGGAGCTGGGCATAATATGCAGCCTACGAGATTCTGTTACTTCTCCAAGAAATGCTCCGTCCAACTTGTACTAATGTAATCCTTACTTGCTCGGACTTTGCAGGATTCATCTTTGTACTCTCTCTGGTTATCATGACCGTACCATATACTCTGCTCACTGGTCAAGGTATTGACACCTCACATGGTTTCTTTAAAGCATGGCGTAACTCTGCCTAGTTTCTAAATCTGCCAGCCTAAAAGGAGAAACTCTTTGTTGTACCTGATAATTGCACTCCTAGTCATCTGATCAAATGTATCCAGATTAGGGATTTTCATACCATTTTAACAAGCTATATTGTTTTCTTCTCCAATGTTTTTCCGTGAGTCCACGCTGAGTTTGAAATCCCAGAAGTTTACTATATATCTTCTGGATTTTCTTGAGTTTTGTTTTCTTATCCTTTTCTTTCAAAATTTTGACAGGGATGACATTATTGCCAGTGGAGCAGGCGATAATGCTATACGGTTGTTTGTGGACAGCAAAGATGACTCTGTAAGAGAATTTCATCTTATGCTTCACTTCAAAACTGATATCCTTTTTATCTCAATGTGTTCTTTAGTAGAATTTGGCAATATATTTCCATATACACGCCCAACTTACATAGCACACAGTACAAGAAACCAAATGCAAGCAGCAGATTCTATTTTTCCTAGTCTTGCCACTGGTTTACCACTGTACAATTAAACACTTCTGCTCATCTTTAAACTTAAAAGTAATTTGTTTGTGTACCAGGTTGATGGACCTTCATATAATCTTTTGCTGAAGAAGAATAAAGCACATGAAAATGATGTAAACTCTGTCCAATGGTCACCCGGTGTAAGTTCCATGTTTCTTATGAAGTAATAGACACAAATGCATAACTATTTCATACTTGATACATGGTTGCAATAATGAAATATAGTCTATATGTCATCGTATAAATTTGACTTAGAAGTTAGAACATAATACTCGAGCTTTGTTTTAGGATCAGAGAAATGATGCCATTGATTACTCGACTTACATTGGCTCAAGTACATGTGGTTATGTTGTCTATGATTTTGATCTTGCGATTGTTACCTGCAACAGGAGGGGAACCGGTTGCTTGCCTCGGCTAGTGATGATGGGATGGTCAAGATTTGGCAGCTTGCAACTAAACCGTGACTGGTGTTGGTTTGGATAGGTTCTGAAACTCCTATGATGTTATTTACTTTTCCTGAGGTCTCCTGTAACAACATAACATTTTAGGTAGAAGAGAACTCTATACTATTTTGTCATACGATATAAGCTCCATGATGTTTCATAAGATTTTTCAATTTTTTTTTTTTTTTTGGTAGGAATAAGATTTTTCTATTTTACTTTTACCCACTATCACTTTTAAGTTTTAACACTGTTGGGACAACTTTGTGAAATAAAATAGAGATAATTGGGACAAAGACCATGGATCAGATACAAATTAGTTTGTTGGTAAACTGACATAAGGCCTAAAACGACAATAATATTTGGTCCCAAATTTTGCCAATTTTAACCCCACTCGCTTGTGCTCTTTGGACTCAAAATCGGTTTATTACAAGACAAATTGTCAATGGATTTTGTCATTCTCGAGATTATATAGCGTGTTATATTACTCTACAGTTGTCTCTGTTTTGAATACTCGCCTCACAAACAGCTCATCCCCTTCGTAGTTCACATCCAACATGAATAATCTCGTTCTGTAATCACCTACTTGGACTTATAACACTACATATCAGTTCTTGGATCTACAAAAAAAATTGTGTATATGTAAACCATTACATATACATACACTACTGTCTTACCGTTTGGCTCGATGTTGTCAAGCACCAGAGCTGCGTCCAGGCAAAAGTTTGTTATGGCAGGCTCAGCAAGCGTAACATCCCTGCAACATGTCCCCTAACAGGTGAATCGTTATCGTTGCTAACACCATCGCATGCACACATGTCATTTTGGTTGATAAGAAGGACATGCAATTATTTCGCTTCATTTGATCTATTGTTACCATGTGTATGGTTACCAGCTATCGACTGCGGCCCATTTCGGATTGATGTTTGATGGTGTTGAGTTTCAGCCTGCCCATATTGTTCATCACTTGAACCTCCACCACACGAAATGGATAGATATTCAAAATGCAAGTCAGACATTCACTTTAACTTATAGACGTCCACATAGTATATTTTATCTCATCTATTACTACTTCTCTCGAAATCGTTGAATAGATCTCTTGTTAACCGCGTTATCCGAGTCTCGTGCTCAGTTATTGAAGAACTTGCTTCGGGGTTCAGAACACTTACCAGAGACACGTTCTCCCGATCCGCTTGCGCTGCATCTCTGTAGTGTCTCATGGTTGCTCACAACGTCTTTGACAACAACTGTTAAAAGAAGAAATGAAGAGGTGCATCAAGGTTTAGATCTACAATTTTAGAGCTACAAATGTGGACATCTAAAAACGAAAATAGATCTCTACTAATGGATCAAAAAGAGGTGCAAATCTACTTTGATCAAAGGAAATCTATCATTTTAATCATATAAATAGGTCTTCGATTATTTTAAACAACTAACCTAGTTGCATGAATACCCAATAATTATTTTACACGATTTTGACATTTATATACAGATAAACAAATACATAGAGCGTTACAAATAATAATAATGTTAAATAGTTCAGTCTATGTGTACATGTAAATACATATATAGATCGTTATTAACATTTGTATACATGTAAACACATACATAGAGCGTTATTAACATTTGTATAATTATAAACATGTACATAGAGCGTTATTAACATTTGTATACATATAAACACATATATAACGGGTTATTAACATTTGTATATATGTAAACACATATATAACGGGTTATTAACATTTGTATATATGTAAACACATATATAGAGCGTTATTAACATTTGTATATTTGTATACACACCACACCCAATGGCTTACCGTTTCAATAATGATAACTTTTCGGCGTCGCGTTTAGGAAAGAAGCAAGACTTTATATTTATGTTTTGCTGGAGTGTGGTTGAACAGTTACCGGAAATGTTGAAGGCGGATGAGACTTATGGTTTATAGAATGAAAAGGCGGGATGATGACCAAAAAAGAAAGTAGACATCCAAGAGTCGGATAGTTAAAACAACTAGTTAGATATAACACGTTTTATCATCTCGAGAATGACAAAATTCAATGGTTTTGTCTCATGCAATGAACCGATTCGGAGTCCAAATATCATAAGCGCATAGGGTTAAAGTTGGCAAGATTAGAGGCTAGATATTTCATTGTTTTGTACCTTGTGTCAGATTAATAAAAAACTAATTTACATCTGATCCATGGTCTATGACCCAATTATCTCTAAAATAAACTATTATGAAACAAGTGTGATTCTCTATCACAAACACATGTCATTACACATGTCCATAGATTGGACACTAATCTTTTATGTGTAACACTTGTTATTACATACATTTCACAGTTGTCATTAGACATAAACACTTGTCATTACATCCTTAGATGTGTATGACTAATCATCTTTTTTTTTTTTAATTTATAAATAGGAGTTTGATTCAAGAAGAGAATTGTATATAAGAAAGTTACAAGAAACTTAAAGAGTTACTCTCTCTATTTTCTCCTTTTTATCATAAGTTCTTTGTTTAGATTTTATATTTTGCAACACGTTATCAACTTGATCGTCTCTCTGTCCGAGCATCTACCGATCGTCTCCCTACTAGATAAATCTCTTGGTCATTCTATCCCGTAAAACTAAGATACCATTTACATATTAAATTTTATGTTAATTTCTTTTTGAATTTATTAATTACAGAGTAGTACGTTATGTCTCCTCATTAATCGAGTGATAGGCTATGCCTTCTCGAAATTCTATGAATTATTTAATAATTAATTAATCATTCATATAGATCATCATGTCAAACTTGGCGAAACTTGATATCGTTGCCCTTGATCTATATGGACAAAATTACATGACATGGGCATCAAATGCAAGAATGCATCTGAAATCAAATGGGCTTCGTAGCACCATCGATCAGTCAGAACAAACATCACATCGCAAAAGTAAGAAAAAAAAGAAGGAAAACATTAAAAAGCACACTTTTGGTCTTTTAATTTTTCAATCAAATATTCAATTGTATTAATCTGATTAATTTAATAAAATATTATATCATATATATCCAAAACATCAAATTAAGTTGTTTGAATGAATTTCAATGTGAGTACATTTCTATCAATATATGTTGATGTTATTGAAAAAACTTAAAAAAAAATAAAAATGATCAAACCTAAATAAAAACGATGAAAAACATAAGAAAAATATGAGCAAAACATAAGTTAAATATGAAAAAATAAAGTATTACAGATTCAAAACTTGAGATATTAAAACAAAAATAAACGCAAAAGAATGTAACAAGATGAGAAGATGAAAGATTAACTCATATTTTTAGTTTAAAGGATATATTTTTACTAGAAAATCACACGATTGACACCAAAATCTTGCTCGATTAAACATTTTTTAACCCAACTAATACATTGCAGATATTAAGGTGGTTGACAACCGCCGATTCCTATATTACATGTGTCTTAATCAGTTATTCGACTCAACCAATTAGTTATTACATATTTTTCTCACACCTAAAATATAATCATTTTTGGTTAATTTGGACCCATTTTAAGAACATTTTACTGTTGTGTTAAAGCATATAAGATGTACAACGATTACAAACAAGATTGTGAAACACTTCGCCGAGCCACCAATGATTTTAGTGATTGTAGTGCCACATTGGCACATCGTGTTTTCAAGTAGAGTAACTGTGGTTATACCCCTTTGACATGGAATTAGAGGATAGTTATAGCATTGCATTTTTATTAAGAAGCAAAACATGTAACTCAAGTTTTTTTTGAATAAAAAGGTATACACAAATGATTACAAAGATTATAATCGTTCCGGAGATAGGCCAAGCAAGTGAAGCAATGGATTAGAGCATCAAAATTTTGAGGGCATTTTCTAGGCAAATTTTCTTTAAATTTTTATATATAAACTATATTAACGGTTTTTTATAAGATTAATATTTTGCGGAACTGTTTTTAATCATACTTGTTGGTTTTGACTTAACAAAATATATATTTGTGAATAATATATATATATATATATATATATATAATATTTTATATAAATAGGTTGATTTTATTAAAATGTTTATTCACAAAAGAGTTTTAACCTTTATAATCAATTAACGTTACTAAAAAGTGTAAAAGATAAGGACATAATATATCAATCAATAAGTAAACATAATTCAAATTAAGGAAATGAATCCAAATCTAGTTTGTAAACCCAAATAATTGAAAGAATATAATCCAAAAATAGAATTCAAATAATTATAAGCACAATTAAAAAAAAATAACAGATTCTTAAGGACATTATTAAACACAATATAAACTAAACAAATATAATTATCCTAGATTAGACCTCGTCCGATAGACGGGTTTGAATTTTTTAATTAAAACAAAATTTAATAAAAAAACTAAACTAACATTTGGTTATAAGTAGAAATTATTTTTAAAAAGTAAATATAAATATTTTTAGTTAGAGAATAATTTATTTATATATATTTTTTTTTCCTTTAAACACTAATTTGCATTTCTATATTTTTAAATATATTGTAGTATTTATTATAATAATCTAGTAAAGTTAAATTATGAATCACCAAAACTTTTGCCAAATATTTATCATTATTATTATTGCCAAATCGCGAAATCGTGGTTTTGCAATCTCACCTAAAATATAATTCATCAATCTGAGAAAATGTTTTAGTTGTAAATCATTGGTTAAACCTTCATCTTATTTACATTTATTAACAAATTTACTATTTACTTTATCACTAAATTTTTTTTTTTACATCCAATTGTTTTTAGTGGTTAAGTATTTTCACTACCTACAAAATGTCTCTATGAAAACAATAAGCCAAAGATATGTCCATTTACTTTCACTTTTGCATAGTTTCTTTAACCACTAAAACGATTGACTCAAAAAATACTTTTAAGATGGAGCTCCCTAAACAAACCATAGTTACTTGACATTACCCCACACCAAACCATAGTTAATTTCTAATACTTTGCAATTACTAATAAGCGCTTGTAGCCTCGAAACCCATTGATTATAACACATCACCTGTGAATAATCTATGGAGAAGAAAATAAGGGTTCGTTTAATGGAGTTGAAAGCTAGATGGTGCCAAAAGGAAAAGAGAACAATTCTTAAGATTAACATAATTTTGGTAGTACATTATATTTATATTTCTCTCTTACTGCTTCAAGTAATAATGTTCTTAAAACAGTAAGTAGCAATTATGAACCAGGCAAAGAGTAGTACTGAGAACGAGGAGAGGCCGATCAGGAATGGCCAGCCGACAAACGCTACCCCCAAAGACGTGACCAAAGCACATGGCAGAAATGACCGAACTACTGATGAAACACTGATCCATTTCCCTTTGATCATGAGTAAAATAGCAACATTCACCATATTCCACTCCATTGAGCCACCATAGCAAAGACGGTTGAGACAGTTTGCAACAAACGAATGGCAGTTACAGGTGAAGAGGTTGTAGGTTTTATGCTCAAAGCTACGTGTGCTCGAGCTCAGTGCATTATCCCATGTACGCGCAGTTCCAAAATCGGTGTGTGTGAATCCATACTTGCAAGTATGCCCACCCAAATTTGGTGGTAAGCAACACTGCCACAAAACACACATTTGATAAAGTAAACTTCACTAAAGATTAAAAAGATCTTATCTTTGATACAAAACTAACAAAGTTTCATGAAACATCCATGCTTAACCAGATACTGATACCTTGGTTCTATCGAGTTGGAGATACCGAGCAGGAGGACCAAATGCAAAATCATCAACATTGATGAAGTTAGATCCAGCAAAGTCCAAAATGACTCCATCTTCTCTGCAAAGTCCTATATGACCAATGAAAGGAGCCAACCAAGAGACAACAGGAAGAGGAGTCCAAACTATACAGCAAGGGAATTTCGACTTTTTGGTATCAATCTCAGGTAGTGGCCATAGATCAGCATCATCATCTTCGATTATGGATGGCATAGAGACCACCCCGCCTTCAACATCATAACTTCGTTTCAGGTCCTTCATAGGAACTCCTCCTCTTCCACGTGACATTTGTAGATTCCTAATAACACATCATTATTAGTCCAAACAAAGAGAGACCCATTTACTAAAAGAATCGAAAAGTTTAAATCTTTTGATCAAAATGAAGCAAAAGTTTCAATCTTTTAACAAAGCATGCGGTAAATTGATTCTCACAGCACTAATTGTGTAGTAATCTCCCTAATTTGAGTCTAATTCAGATTTTTAGGACGAAACAGCATTGTGGGTTTCTCTGTAAATTTAACGGAAACTAAACAAAACCCATCAAAGCATTTCCATAGAAAACAGTCAAAACACAAGAACGAAAACCACAAACACTAAAATCAAAACAAAAGATCATAAGGAAAAGCTAAAAATCAGGGAAAACAGTGGACTGTGTTTCTCATTTACCTGTCGGAAACTCCGACGCCGACGCCTGAAGGATCGACGCAGAGAGAGAAAATCGATGAAAGTGATGCGAGAGCTCGGAGAAGGAGAAGAAACTGATGATGCTTTGTGGATTTTGATGAGAAAGAGGAGATTTTTATATTGGGTTTTTGTAAAGTAACGCTTCTTCTAGTTTTAGGAATTCATTGAAGACATTGGAGAAAGGTACAATGAACCTTGGTTGTTTATCAATTACTGCACTGTCTAATTTATTAAATTAAGTTAATTACTGCACAAACAAATGAACACTACTAGAAATCTTTGAAATATCCCTCTGAATTTCAGTTTCACTTTCCGAATATAGAGCTAAGAAATTAAAATATTTGAATTTTGAATACTCTTTATAAGCTCAAAATTAAAATAGAATATCGAAGAGAATCCAATGTTTTTTTTTTGGGCGTCAGAGAACCCGATGTTTAAATATTTAGTTTCCGTAAAATTTGGAGACGATTTAAGAAACTCAGAACTTTTGATCGATTATTCTTAATTTGTCGTATGGATTACCGTTGTCGTTATACATTATGGTTGGGTAAACGAACACACAAAAACCTTAATCACTATTACAGGTATAAAGTGACATTGTATTTATGCCAATTCGACAATTTTTATGTCTTTCTGTCAGACGTAACGGTTTTTTGAATCTAGAAAACTTTCTTGATTTAGAGTCCTTACATCTATCATTCCTCCTTGTCTTTTTGAGACGGTCCATGTGCATCTGACAACTGACAAACAGAGAATCCGATGTTTAAATATTTAGTTTCCGCAAAATTTGGAGACGGCTTATAAAATTCAGAACTCTTGATCGACTATTCTTAATGTGTCGTATTGATTACCGTTGTCGTTATTCATTATAGTTGGGTAAACGAACACATGGAAACCTTAATCTCTATTATAGGTATAGAGTGACCTTGTATTTATGACAATTTGACAATTGTTTATGTCTTTCTGTCAAACGTAACGGTTTTTTAAATTTAGAAAATTTTCTTGATTTAGGGTCCTTGCATCTATCATTCGTCCTTGTCTTTTTGAGATTTATCATGTGCATCTGACAACTGGCTTAGATGTTTTGTAATGATCGATCAATGGGAGTTACTCCTCCATTTTACTTAACCCTACTTCAACATCAATTTAACATGTTACTCAATAAGTCACGTGGCATGAGGCATATTTCCTTTAAATGCATAAATTAATAGATAACACGTAACGGGTTTAAGAATCTAAAGTTTCTTGTATCAGGGTTCTTGCATATATATATCATTCGTGTTTGTCTTTTTGAAGCAAACCATGGGCATGTGAGAACTGGCTATGATGTTTTGTAATGGTCGATCAACTGGAGTTACTCCTTCTTTTTACCTAACCCTACTTCTACATCAATACAACATGTTACTCAATAAGTCATGTGGCATAAGGCATATTTTTAAGAAATGCATAAATCAATAGACATAACGTACTAATCAATATGATCCATGTGCATCTGACAACTCACAAACAGAGAATCTGATGTTTAAATATTTAGTTTCCGCAAAATTTGGAGATGACTTATGAAATTCAGAACTCTTGATCGACTATTCTTAATGTATCGTATTGATTGTCGTTGTAGTTATTCATTATGGTTAGGTAAATGAACACATGGAAACCTTAATCTCTATTATAGATATAGAGTAACATTGTATTTATGACAATTCGACAATTGTTTATGTCTTTCTGTCAGACGTAACAGTTTTAAGAATCTAGAAAACTTTCTTGATTTACGGTCTTTGCATCTATCATTCGTGCTTGTCTTTTTGAGACGAATCATGTGCATCTAATAACTGGCGCTGATGTTTTGTAATGATCGATCAATGGGAGTTACTCCTCCTTTTTACCTAGCCCTACTTCAACATCACTTCAACATTTTACTCAATAAGTCACGTGGCATGAGGCATATTTCCTTATTTAAATGCATAAATTAATAGATAAGACGTAACGGTTTTAAGAATCTAAAGTTTTTTGTATCAGGGTCCTTGCATATCTATCATTTGTGTTTGTCTTTTTGAAGTAAACCAGGGGCATGTAACAACTGGCTATGATGTTTTGTAATGGTCGATCATGGGAGTTACTCCTTCTTTTCACTTAACTCTACTTCAACATCAATTCAACATGTTACTCAATAAGTCACGTGGCATTAAGGCATATTTTTAAGAAAATGCATAAATCAATAGATAAAACGTAACAACTTTAAGAATCTAAAATACTTTCTTGATTTAGAGTCCTTGCATATCTATCATTTGTGTTTGTCATTAAGAATCTATTAAGAAACTTAAATTGTTGCTCTTTTCTCTCCTCTCCTTTTTTTCGTTGTGATATTTCCTTGTTTAGATATTATATTTCTCAACATATCCTTATTTGTTAGCGAAAAATCAACCCCAACATATATATATATATATATATATATATATATATATATATATATATATATATGTATATATATATATAACGAACTATATATTCTATTCAAAAAAATAATGAAAAAATTGTCGTCGAACTTGTGTTTTTAAAAGTTCACTCTACACTGTACAGGTCTCCGTTTATTTTCTACTAGTTGGAAAAAGAGATTAGAAACTTTTTTTGGTTTATTTTTGACAATAAAAATACAAAAGTGGAGTTAAATCTAACTCTACAAAAATGAGAAAGAAAAAAAACTACTCAAAAATTTAGATTCCTTTCCTTTAATTTTGTTTTTCCTCTCACTTCCACTTTTTACTCTACATGCAACCATTGAGAGCCTACATGTTGTTAATAAACCCAAGAATTATGGTTACTTTGCCAAATTTCATAATTATTTAAACTGATACAAAAAATATCCTAAGAATTCAAACTTATTTGAAAGAGATCATATGTCATAAATATAACCACGATGGTGATCACATCATCCGAATCGAATGTTAAAAGTAAAAAGAAAGTGGAATATAGAGAAATGTAATTTATTAGATAAATGAGGGAGAACTTAGAACTACGTATGTACATTGTACAGGAAGTGAAAGTGAAAGTGATGATGAGGTTGGGAAGAGAAGTAAAAGCCGTAAGTAAGGATTTGTTTCTGGATCCGGTGTGAGTCCGAATCGCTTCATTGTGGCTTCAGGTGTGAGTGTGAATCGCTTCATAGTGGCTTGATTTAAGCAGACACTGCAGCTGCAGCCTGTTCTTCGGTCGCCGGTTGGAGAGTGCACACCAGATTACGGTCTCCATACACGTTGTCCACACGCCCTGTTTCACACATATTTTACATTTTGAAACGATTTATAAATAACCAATTGTTTTCCAATGGGAATGCCAATCCCTAGTTTTCAAGTACCTGTAGTGGGCCAGAACTTGGAGGAGCGGAGCCATGGAGCGGGGAAGGCTGCGTATTCACGGGAATACGGCTTTTTCCATGTGTCTGCCATCAGCAATGAAGGAGGATGTGGAGCTCCCTGTGTGTGTGTGTTTTTTAAGGTCATTAGTATCAGATAAGAGAGCAAGTCAGAACTGAAATTGCACTCTCAATTTTTCTATACCTTGAGAACGTTGTTGTTCAGATCAGCATTTCCTTTCTCAATCTGGGAAATTTCTTCCCTAATTGAGATGAGAGCATCGCAGAACCTGTCTAACTCAGCCTGCAATATTACATATATATACAAATTATGAAGCCATGTTTTAGAGACTGAGAGATTTGCAGTGCAATGCAATGCATTATAACCTTGCTTTCGCTTTCGGTTGGCTCGATCATAAGCGTTCCAGGGACAGGCCAAGACATTGTCGGCCCATGGAACCCATAATCCATCAGCCGTTTGGCCACATCCTCTGGTTCTATTCCAGCAGTGTTCTGAAGACATTGAACAAGACATTGATTCAACATCTACAACACAGAATAGAAAGAAAGTAACTCAAACGAGATAAATTAAACATACCTTGAATCCTCTCAAGTCAATGATGAATTCGTGAGCTACTGTTCCATTGACACCACGGAATAGAACTGGGTAGTGGCTCTGAAATACAAGAAAGCATAAGTGAAGTTGCTTAGGAGAAGAGAAGTTCACATTCTTTGAAGAGTTGCAAGGACAAGAGAAAGTACCTCCAGACGCTTTGCCATGTAGTTAGCATTCAAAATTGCGATCTTTGAGGCGTCGGTGAGTCCCCCAGATCCCATCATGGCAATGTACGTATAAGAGATGGGCAAGATTAGCGCAGACCCCCATGGTGCTGCAGAAATAGTTCCCAATGGTGATGTCTGCTCGGGTTCAGGGATACCACCGGTAGGTATCTGTAGCAGAGTAAACACAGTGAGAACAAGAAAGCAGATAACCAATCAATGAGAAAGATGGATTAGCCATCATAACAGACGAGAATTAACACTAACCACAGGGTGAGAAGGTAGGAATGGAGCCAAATGTTGCTTCACACCGATAGGGCCCATACCGGGACCTCCACCTCCGTGAGGGATACAGAAGGTCTTGTGAAGATTGAGATGGCAAACATCCGCTCCAATAAAACCAGGGCTTGTCAACCCCACCTGGAAGTCAAAATAACATTCTCAAATTTGACAAATTTTGGACTTTTCTGTCAACATACAACCCGTGCCAGCAGAAAAGCCATACCTGTGCATTCATATTAGCACCGTCCATATAAACTTGGCCTCCATTTTCATGAATTATGTTGCATATCTCGTCGATACCCTCTTCATAAACTCCATGGGTTGACGGGTATGTAACCTGATATTTAAACAGAACATGCAGAATCAGAAAGTGGATTAACCTTAATATAAAAATGGTTATAACTATTGTGATGACAGAAGCATATCTATACCATAAGAGCAGCCAAGTTGTCCTTGTTGGCTTCGGCGGCTTTCCTCAACTCTTCGATGTTAATGTTTCCCTTGGCATCAGTTCCAACGGCAACAATTTTCATTCCGCACATAGCAGCACTAGCAGGGTTTGTCCCGTGTGCAGAAACAGGTATGATGCATACATTTCGGTGATGATCTCCTCTTGACTGCATCATTCATTCACCCATTTACCAAAGCTGTTGGAGAGTGAATTCATATTGGAAATAAGGAAACTAGAGTTATGTTTACCATATGATATGCACGAATAACCATGAGCCCGGCGTACTCGCCAGCAGCACCAGCATTAGGTTGCAATGAGAAAGAGTCAAACCCAGTGATAGTACACAAGAGCTCACCCAAGTTTGTAAACATTTCCTATAAGCAGTCAAACCAAAAATCAGTTCATGTTTCAAATTTACAGACAGAAAAGAGAAATATGTGGCCTCACCTGATAACCTTGGGCTTGTTCTACAGGAGCAAAAGGGTGCATGTTGGTGAAACTTGGCCATGTGACTGGCATCATTTCGGTCGTGGCATTCAATTTCATTGTACAAGATCCTAGTGGAATCATGCTGTGGCACAAAGATAGATCTTTATTTTGTAACTTGTGGATGTACCTAAGTAACTCATGCTCCGTGTGGTACCTAACAAAATGTAAGAAAAAAATGGTACTTAATAATAAGCCACAAAGCAATAAATGATCCAAGATATAGAGAAGGTAATATACATGTTGAAGATTGGGTGGGTCAGATAAGGGCTCTCTCTTGTTAAGCTAGAAGGAATAGCATTGTTAAACTCCGGTGCGAGAGACTCAGCCGTGAATTGAACCTTGTACATTGGAAAGTTGGAGAAAACAGTATTTCAAGCAAACATAAAAAGAGAGTGAACAGGCGAAAGGAATGGATATTAGTTAAAAGTAACTCACCGGCTTGCCGGAAGCAAAAACTTCAAAAAGTTTATCGACATCATCCAAGGTGGTTGTTTCATCAAAAGCAACAGTAATCTTAAAGGACAAGAAAAAAACCCATCAATGTTAATAATCATATCCAGATATTCAAATAGAAATATATATATATATGAAGAAACTCACAGTGTTGGAGTCCACAAGACGCAAATTGATCTCTTTTTTGGCTGCCGCATCAACAATTGCATGTGCATCCGAAACCGTAACTTTGACAGTGTCAAAGAAGGGAAGATCTTGGACTTGTGCAGTTCCCAGTTTCTTCAATCCTAAAGTAAATACACCAGCTAGACCATGAACCCGTTGTGCAATAGATTTTAAGCCTTCTGGTCCATGATAGACAGCATACATGGCAGTCATGTTTGCAAGCAATGCCTACAATGTAGAAAAGGTGGCAAAATTAGTAGCAATGTAGAAAACGATCTCGGTACCTCTAATTCTTCCTGCTTTTGTTATCAGTAATAGTTAAAACAGTATACACTATGTAAATCCTAAAGAGTTTGAAGCCATTTTTACCTGAGCGGTACAGATGTTGCTGGTAGCTTTATCCCTGCGGATATGCTGTTCCCTAGTCTGCATAGCCATACGCAAAGCTTGCTTACCGGAAGAATCAACACTAACACCAATAATTCTCCCAGGCATCATTCTCTTATACTCTTGTGAAGTAGCCAAGAAAGCAGCATGAGGACCACCATAACCCATGGGAACACCAAACCTCTGACCCGACCCAACGACAATATCAGCCCCAAACTCCCCCGGCGGTTTCAACATTGTCAAAGCCAACAAATCCGTAGCCATAACAACCTTAACACCATTAGCATGAGCATTCTTAACAAACTCACCATAATCCAACACTTCACCTTCAGTCCCCGGATACTGAACCAACACTCCACACACATCCCCAGAGCTATAATCCACATCCTTAAGATCAACCGTCACAACTTTCAAATCGAAACCATCCGCTCTAGTCTTGCAAACATCAATCGTCTGAGGATGACAATTACTAGCAATAACAAACGTCTTCTTCTTCCCCTTGAGAATATTATTACACATAGCCATCGCTTCCGCAGCCGCCGTACCTTCATCGAGCAACGAAGCGTTCGACATCGGTAAACCCGTGAGATCAGTAATAACCGTCTGGTAATTGAGCAAAGATTCAAGCCTTCCTTGAGAAATCTCAGCTTGATAAGGAGTATATTGAGTATACCAAGCAGGATTCTCCATAATATTACGCAAAATCACAGGAGGAACATGAGTGTTATAGTATCCCATACCAATGAAAGATTTGAAAACTTTGTTCTTCGAAGCTAAATCACTCATATGCTCAATCATTTGACTCTCTGTTAATCCTTCATCAAATTTCCCAGAGAACTTCATCGAATCTAACCGAATCGATTTCGGAACAGTTGAATCAATCAACGTGTTGAGATTATCGAATCCGCAGTAATTCGCCATCTGTGTTTGTTCCTCCGGTGTTGCAGAGTTGTGACGGCGCGGGAAAGTGTCGCTTGGCTTTAACGCATCGACGGAGATTGATCGTGTTTGTTGATTTCTACCGGAGGTGGTGAAAGTCGATCCAGAGATATCACGACGGTGATGGAGAAAGGAGGAGACGGAGGAGACATACCTTGAGGGAGTAACCGTCGTCGCCGGGAGAGAAGAGGATTGGCCGTTACGGTGGCGTTTTGTCTCGTTGACGAGACGTTTCACGATCCCTCTGTAAGCAAGTCTCCTTGCACGCTCCATAACCAAAAAAAAATGCAAATCTGAGAGAGCAGAGAGACACTGAAGAAATGCTGTTTATATATATATTATAGTTTCGAGGTTGGTATTTATTATTTATTATTTATTAATAGTTTCTGGAAAAAAGAAAAACATAATAATTTTTGTGGGTTTGAGATCTCAAGGGGTTGGTGACAACCACTGAATAAGCAACTACACAGAAGAAACAACTTTGTTTGAATAGATTCCACGTATTTTGCATCGAAGCAATATCTTGATAAAAAAAATTAAAAAAGATTGCGGCTGCAGGATTTTATGCATTATAATTTCTTAGTACATCACAATCTTGAAATTTAAATGTTTGATATGCTAAGGTTTTAAATCGTTACAAGAGTTAGAACTTAGAAGGATAGTACTATACATTTATTGCGACTATCGTAGTCATAGTATAAGTATATAGTTCATGCAGACATTATGGTTACAAAAATTATCAAAATAGTATAGTCAATTCATAGTATAAATACCAGTGACGAAAAAAAAAAATACCAGAAACCAAAATCTCTGAACCGAACCGATTTTTAGTCAACTTGATTCATGTTCGGTTACTATAAATGAACTGATCGACAAGTTTTTCGATGGTTCAGTTATCAGGTTAGTTCGGTTTGGTTCACTGGAACCGAACGGTTATCCAAATTTGTTTTTTTTTTTAAACTATAGTCAACCAGATTATAGTAAAATTTATGAAAATATATCCAAATTCCTCTAAAACAAACAACCAATCCGAATATTTGTACAGATTATAAACATGTAAGAAAACCAAAATAACCGATAATCGAATCGAAATCTTCGGATAATTTTGGTATGATTTTTTAACAATAAAAATGGACTAATCGGAAAAATCCGAACCATTTGACCCAAATAAACAGAATTCACAGGCCTAGTATTACTAGTTCCCTCGGCTCAATTAACTCTCTTAGACCCTTCATTTTGTTTTTTTTTTCAAGATTCAAAACAAGTTACCAAAAGTTTTGCAACTGGATATCTCTTATACTTTTGTATTATAGAAAATGCTTTTAACCTCGAGGAAATATTGAATGGAAGAGAATCGAAGTGGAAGAGATTTCAGATTGGGAATATGTGGACGACAAGTTTTTGCTTTACAAACTTTTTGTTTTCGGTCAAGAAAAGATCTCTTGCGCGTGACCCACACGCGCGTCTCTCTTCTCTCTCTTCTTCTCCCCCACTAGTCTCCTCTTATAGATCCCGATTTGCCTCTCCGGCATGCCTTTCCGGCGCCGGAGAGGGCTCTCTCTTTACTTTTGTTGTCTCCTCCTTGCCTTTCGTGTGGGTTGCAGTGGTGTTTGAGGTCTCTGCTTCTTCTGGTGTCTCTGGTTGGTGGTTAACCGCAGGTTCGAGGTCGTGCGGTGGCAAGGACTGCCTCGCCTGGTGGTGGGGTGGCTCTGACTTTGTTTCTTGTTGATGGATTCAACTTTGGAGGTAATCATTGGTGTTGTAGTGGTGATTACTCTGCGTACGGTGGCTTGATGGCGGTTTGGTTTTGGCTTTGGTGAGGCAGTAGGGGAATCGGAGTGTTTCCCTCGGGGAACGCTGCTGTGGTTTGATTCCGGTGGCCTTGGTTTCAGATCTGGTCCCCTACGAAGTGGTGGTGTTTTCTCTGTCCCTCTCGTCTCTACGATAAGGTAAGGTGTGGTCTGAGCTTAATTGGAAGGTTGGTGGAGCAATCTAGGATGAAGTTAGTCGAGCTATCATCTCCGGCGGTGCCGTGGCGTGGAGTAAACGTGAGGTGATGCGGAGCCGTGGCCGGAGAGGTTGCAGTCCGTGCTGGGATCGAAGTCGTTTCCGAGCCAACTCGAATCTGTGTGGAGGACAGCAGAGTGAGATATGGGAGTAGGGCGACTAGCGAGCCGCCGTGCTACTTATCCGGCTTGGCTTCCGCGGCGGAAGTTGCCTTACGTTTCGGTGGGGTTTGTGCCGCGAGTGTAAGGAGGGTGGTGGTGTCGGGTTTCGACGCTCTTGACTAAGGCGGTGGGGTTGGCAATGCTTTCTCCTCGCCGACGTCACCCTCGTTCACCGGATTGATGGGAGCTTTGACTCCGGTGACTGGAAGTTCCCGATGACTGGAGATATAACCCGACGGCGGAGTTTGAGGACAGCTCCATTTAGGGTTTCGTCAATAGTTGTGTAGGTTGTACCGGTCAAACCGGCTTTTGGCTGATTTCGATTTTGTAAACCACCCCTTTATTCCCGGTTTGGGTTTATTAATAAAAAAGTTTTTATGAAAAAAAAAAAAAAAAAAAAAAAAAAAAAAAAAAAAAAAAAAAAAAAAAAAAAAAAAAAAAAAAAAAAAAACTTTTTGTTTTCTTTTTTAAACTTAAAGAGACAAAACCTAACAATATATATTATAAACAGCTTATGATTAATTTGGTTCACATAGTTACATAAATATAGGTGGCAAGATGTGTTTCACATAGAACTTATCTCATCAATGTACGGGTCCTTCTTTGTTCATCATTTGACTTGACAACGGAACCATCGTCCTCCAAATATTGCAACTTTTTTTTTTCTAATTAAAATCAAAAGATCAACTTACTTTTGAAATGATTAAATTTCATGTTTTTATTAGTGCGGTTTGGTCGGGGACTATAGCAAAAGAATTCCCATCAACCTAGTAATACGTGTCAAAGAGTTAGGATTTCACAATTGATCATTTTATTCTTCCTTAGTACATTCAAGAAAAACACATGTGGCAGTAAATTGGGTCAAATGATCTATAGGATTAGTATTTTTGGTTAATGTATATATAGGCTTTAAAGAGTGATTTATTTATTTTAATTTTTTGTGCAAATCAAAACACACTAAATTCTGTTTAAAACTAGTATTGTAATTTTCTTTTCGTATGTTTACTGATGGTCTTGTGCATCCCTCTTTTGAGTTTAAATTCTAGTGCTATTTTAATTTTTGTGCCGATTTTATATCCGTAAATGTATTTTTCAAAGTTTTTTTTGTTGAATTTGAGATGATAAGAATAAATTTGGCATTAGCATTAAGTAATCTTTGTAGAAAAAGGTCTGAAAATAGTTTTAAAAAATAAGAATCAAGTCAATATATTTAAAAATAAATTGTGTATATCCTCACATCGTAAAATAATAAATTATGTAATATTCACTCTCAACTTACTCCCTCGTATTCAAGAATAAATTGTCTCTTACCGAATGCTTTCATCAGTACTTCACCTGAATCATTAATGTCTTTTTGTTACAATTACAAATATTTATAAATAACTCTTAAACCCAATAATCAACTTTGATTGTTTTTCTATTTATCGACACATGAACAATATGTGAAACCTACATGTTTCGTTGTTTTAGTTTCTATGAGAGTATGATGTCGATAATAGAGTTACCTGGATCTACATCGTCCTTTAACAATGGTTAGAGATAATAGCAAACATGAAAATTTTGTACATGTTTTGCTATAGTCATAAAATCTGTTGAATTAATCATATATAGTTAGTATATTGCTTAGGACCATCTCTCCTCTATATACAATATATTAGATGAAAGGGAACCTTGTGTCCATGTATTTGGTTTCCTATGCTTTATCTTCTTTAACTAGTTCCTTAGCTTTAATAAAATATATCCAAAATATATCGCGGAAATTTTTTCTTTTTGATCAATATTTATGTCAATTATTTTTCAATAAAGTATATCTTAAGTTTCTTTTATATTACCACACAAACTAACACAAAAACTTACAAATTTTTTTAATTTATAATAGCCGTAATTTATTAAGCAAGGTTTAAATATTTGACAATTTTCAAAATACATTGTTCTTAAATACACATTAGAAATTCGCTAATGAAGTACATTACATATTCACTAATAAAATCCACATAATTCATCTACTTTTCCCTTTTGGTTAAAAAGAAGAAAAAAATGAGTGGTTGGGACCACTAATTCTTCAACAATTCCATAAAGCAATTGATATAACATTTGTTTTTTCTTCAATAATTTCTCTAAATATATAAGTCACCCATTTGATTTTGCACAAAAAAAAAAGAAGCCTTATATATCTATTAACCAGAAAATAAATGTTGACAGTGGGATTTGAACCCACGCCCTTTCGGACCAGAACCTTAATCTGGCGCCTTAGACCAACTCGGCCATATCAACATTTTCGTAACAATCTTCACTGAAACATAATAAAAACGATATATTTGTGTTTAGAATAACTCTCATACAATAATATACACATTTTCTCATGTCTTTTTTTTTGTGTGATTTATCTCCGCTGACAAGGTAATAAAATTTGAAACAGTATGATAAAAAAATGAAAATATCGAATAAATAGATCGAATGTGATTTCTTTTACAAATGAAACAAGATTCACATGTATCATCACCCAGTGCCTATACTAGGCTCACAAATCTAGTTTTACAAAAAAGAATATTGATGTATCTGTCTATAATATATAGTTTCAGTGTATATATGTGGTACATCTAACAACAACTATAAAATCAGATCATGTAAGAACTATGAAGTCATCTCTTCTCTATACAGCTCCAATGATGTTGGAACTCTAGTACTTCTGAGATCATATATTCTGTAGAACCGTCTCAAGAACTGTCTGAGTGGGGCAACTCTTGAAACAAACTACTGATCGATGTCATCGGGAGGCAATGTTGGACTCTTGGAGCACATATCCGTCTTATGAAGCTCTTTTAACCGACTCTCCGGGTTACAAAGCCCTACAGATTTGTGAAGGAAAAGGTTGGCTACTGATGCTTGTGACCGCTATTATGTGAAATAATATTAATGTTACCTGAGCATTTCGGAATGTCCCAGACTGCTATGGACTTTGGGGAACAATGAGGATCGCATAAAGCACGGTTGTCTTCGTGATGTACATCCATTGCAAGCATCCAAGATCCGATGGTTACATCTTCATTATTAAACATCCTCAGGCTGAAATGAAAACAACCGATGATGAGATTTGCATATCAGAATCTGCAAGTTAGTAAATCAAAAGCGTTTCAAACCTGCCATTCCGAGCTGCTGCAATTGAAGCCACTATTTCGGCTGACAGAACGTATATCGGTCCATAAGCATGTAGGAAATATTCATTTCCAATCAAATTGCCCTGTTTCTCGTACCTGACAAATTCAATATCTGTCACCAAAATATATTCTGCATAGAATTACAGTCGCGGATGAAGAGAGGACTACTTAATACCATTTTAGCTTAGGGTCAGTTATAACTGGTCCTTTCTTCATGCAACCAATGTATGTCTGTGAATGAAGTCTTTCTTTGGCGAGAAGCGTTGCAAGTCGATCTGAACAAAAACAAAAAGAGAAGGAATTTGAATACTACTGTGATGTAGAGGAAAACAGCCTGAAATACTCCCTCTCGAATACCTGGTCTCAAATAAATGTCGTCGTCGGCTTTGACATAATAATCAGCTTCGAAGAGTTTAAAAGCTGCTTTAAAGAAAGCCAACCTACAAGGAGGAGAGGAATCAGTCATTGATAAAGATACTAAAAGACTAAGAAATAGGGAAACAAAGATCAACAACAAAAACCAGGATTTTACGTTTTATACGGAAGTCGTACATATTCTTCCTCGACATCAAGAAGCACAAAATCTCTGTATTCTTTTATCTCCTTCTCAAGTTCAGCCATCTTCTTTGCATCCTTTGACCGTCCAATGACGAATCTAAAAGCTAATCCAGTCGCTTGTTCCAACCTGAATTCCAATCAACAACAACAATACAACATTGGATTCAAATCCAAAATAAACAGAAGTAAATTGATCCAACGAAAGTGAAGTAAATCATCATTGGCTTATACTAATAAGATCCATTGCTTAAACTCTAAACCCGTAAATTCCGAGTGAACATACACTCTTCCAAGTAACTTACACAACTTCACAATGATCTAATTTTATAGTTTCCGCATTGACTAAACCGCGCTTACGAATGAATATGAACTCCAAAATCGCTAAAGTAACCGAAATGACATCAAAAGATCAAGACTTCAAAGGTGACAAAATCCCATCATGCTATACTAACTATTTAAACATCTAAAGGTCAAGACTTTGAAGTCGACAAAATCCAACAATTACGGATACTTACTTAACTTCATAAATCGATGAATCTCACTAACCAGCAATTCAGAATTTGAAAGCAATGTATCATTCTAATAAACAAGATAAGAGAGTTTAGATACCTTAAAAGAGAATCAGGATCAGAAGGGAACCAAGTACTTCTCAAAGCAGTTCTACGATCACCGGAATCAAAACCAGTCTGGATCCCAACAAACCCTAAAAGCTTTCGTCTTTCAACAACACCATTACCACCATCTCCTCCAAGCTTTCTTGAAGCAGACACAACTCGAGAAGTATCCTTAGATCCACCGCATCGATAAACAGAAGCAGGACCGGTGGAGGAGAGTGCGAAGATAGTTCCGGCGACTCCGATGAAAACAGAGACAAGTGAGAAGAATATTATAGCTATATGAATACGAGACGAAGCATAAGAAGAGTTTGGTTTATGGGTTTTTGAAGAGGGTTTATTGTAGTACGAAGGAGACGCCGGAGAAGAAGAAGATGCGGTGGTGAAGCGGTGGGAGAAGAGTGGCATTATCGTAAATTTGTGGTTGGTCTAAGGGTAAGTTTGGGTTTTGAGATAATTTTGGTCACTCTGGATTGTGAAGGTTTTTTTAGATCTGTCTATTTGCTTTTAGTGACGGTGGTGTGTGAAACTGTGGCGAATCTAATTATTTTTCCTCTTTTTGTGATTCTCTTACACGAAATCTATTAGTTATGTAATAATTCCCTTATTATTTTGGTTATTACACAACAAAAGAAAGAGAAACAATGAATGCATTCACATGACAATTTATGAGATTGAATTGCCCCGAAATATATTATAGAAGTACTACAAAATTTTTTTATTTTTTTTTTTTTTTTTTTATTTTTTTTTTTTTGATATACCCTATCGGCTGTCCGGTCGGCCCCGATAGGAACGCACCGAGGTGCTACATAGTGGACTTGTCCACCGTGTTAACGGCTAGGCCCTTCGGGCTACCACTCTGCCTATCCCGAGTTTGGTGTGCCTTCCGACTAAGTGCCAGGGGGTAGTCAGGCCGCCTGCATTTCTGACTACCAGGTAAACCAATTGGGCCAAAGCCCAACTGACAGACTTCCCACATAATGTTGATAACAGCCAGGAGGGAGGAATCGAACCCAGGGGGGAGGGACTTTCACCCAAACACCCATGTGCCCCCAACCACCAGCCCACCACCATGTGGGCAAGTACTACAAAATTAAATGTGAGTATGTGACACAAATAAGCTTAACATCTGAAATCTGAATCATCAAAACTATCTAACCAATTATGTGTGGCAGGGGAAGAGAAAAGTCTCACTTGCAAGTCAAATTAGATACCGATTGTAATAACGTTTGCAAAACACACTTTTTATATATGTGATTTTTACATTTCATCTCCAAATTCACTTATAAAGGTTCAATTTGGATCCCTATGTATTTTTAACTTTTATCCAATTCACCATGAACTAATTAGAAACTTTCTAATTCCATCAAATTTATCTCAATTAAACAAATTCAATTAATTTTGTCAATTACGATTTAAAATCCTTAAATCGCGTTCATTGTTTCGCGTCTCTGATATAGTTCAAATTGTCTTACGAACTACTCTCTCAAATAAAAAAATCACTCTAGCACTTAAGGGTCGAATTCCGCAAAGCTCTTAGATCACACAATAGATAACTAGTTTTAAAATCAAGCTAAACAGAAAATAATTGAAGATTCAAATTGCAGAAAAATTAAAATCAAAATAAATTCAGATGAGGAAATAGTTAGATTCAGAGATATTCTCATGAAAATTCAGAATTGTTAGATTCAGAGATATTCTCATGAAAATTCAGAATTGTAAATTAACTAAATTGTTGGGAGTTAATTAACAACTAGTTATAGAACTCAGATCACGAAGATAAAGTCAATCAACTCTCGTTGAAGAGATTATCTATGCCTAAAATCTAGAATTTCTGATCTCTTTGCGAAGACTAAAAATTAGACAAGCATTAATTTTAGGTTTTTATTATTTACAAAAATCTATAAACCAAATCTCTTTGTGAATAATAATTTTTGATCACCTAAGATATTTCTGGAAAATTAAACTCTCGTGTCAATTAATCCTACGATTGAATTCTAGGTCGCGAATCAAGAATAAGCAGTAAGAATAATCCTAGATGAAGAACTCTATTGATTTAGCCTAACAATTCAATATTCAGATCTAAAAGTTCATCATAAACCCTTGAAAATCCCTAACCCTAGCAAACAAACTACTGAGACTTGAAACAAACAACATGGTTGTGTAGAGTTTAATAAAAGAGATAAGAGTTTTGAATCTATCTGTTGAGAATGAATGGATTTTATTGATAATATTAGATTAAATACAAAGAAGTTCTCATATTTACAAGGTGTTGATGAAAGTCTAAATCTGGTCTTGGAGCTGATAAGCAATGCCTCTCTAGGTCAGTCTGCTCCAAGATCCACCCAACTCCTCTCCCAAACTTCAGGTCTTCTTCAAGATCCTTTCTTTCACTCATCCTCTACTCTGCTTAGCAAGGAACACCCTACTTTGGGCCGGTGAGCCTCAATGCTGTTTTCTAAAGGCCTAGTTAGCATTTCCAGTTGTGGGCTTAGATAGGTTCATCGCAGCTCCAACAGAGAGGGTAAATCAAATTTCAAGATCACAAATTTCAAATTTCAATTTCAACAGAGAGGGTAAAATACAAATTTTGAAAAATTTACTCTGATTAAAAACATTATACCAGTACAAATAATAAATAATATTAAGAGTTTAGAAAAAATTATGTGGTGACAGTTAAATGGTTATGAAAAAATTAAAATTATACAGAATGAACAATATTTTATTGTTAGAATAATAATATGAATATACTAGTCCTATAATTAATAAAAACATTTGTTAACTAAATATTAAAAAAAAAACATTAAAACTGATTTAGTAAAATTAATTTTAGTAATTTTTTTCATCTGAAATACAATGTCTCATACATACATATAGAATTTAAACATACACAAACATATAAAAAATTAGAATTAAGTATGAGCTTCCCATAACAAATCTGCTATTTGATTACATACATCTGCCATATATGCTCCACTTCTCGATGTTTCCACCTCTTCTATTTCATTGACCACACTTACATCTACATCATGTTGTCCACTATCATTTTTATTTTCTGCATCGGTCTCAAAATCATCATCAGCAATATTGGAACGCCGAATGTAATTATGAAGATCCATTGTAACAAGCACCAATTTTTTTTTGAATGTCTAATTTGTATCGCGGTAATTCTTTCACGACCCTCCATTTTTTTTTCCAGATTCCAAAAGTTTTTTCAATAACAGAACAAAGTGAAGCATGCCATCTGTTGAACAATTCATAATTATTTCTTCGAGGTGGACCATTCTGAAATTGCCCTAAATGACACCTCACATCTTCTTGTTGGTTACTCCGGTAAGGAGCTAAGTAACCCTTTCGGTTCGCATATCCAGAGACAACTAGATAATATTTACCTGTTGGAGGTTTCATAAATCTTTGGCTATTTTCTTGTGCTATCGATAAAACTCTAGAATCATGAAGGGAATCCGGTGTTCCATTCCATATATATGTGAAAAGCAAGTCTAAATCACATATCGCCATAATATTTAGGCTTGGTTCACCAAAACGATCCCAATAAACTCTTCGATTTTTCTGTGGTGATATGACGGGAACATATGTGTTCCATCTATAGCACCTATGAAACCTTTGAAAAATGGCCAATACCTTGGATCATAAAAAAGACTGCGGGGATACTCTCTAAGTTGCTGGGACGTTGGAGTCTTTATTTGATCACACGCAAATCGCTCCATCGCATTTAACACTTCATGAAACGTCCGATTAACTCTCTCTTGGTTACGCCAAAAATTTCGGGCTACAGTACGTTGAATCTCATTATGACCACATGTGGAAAGAAACATTGCAACAGTTTCATCAATGCTAATATTTTCTGTTGGTGTTAAGCCATAATCGTTTTTCATCAGCTGACACAACATTTGGAATGTTCCGCGGGTCATCCTTACTGCATGTAGGCATGATGCATCAACACGTTCAATTTGACGTTTAATATTTAGCCAACCTAATCCCCCTCCCACTTACATGGGTTATCGATAAAAATATCGTTCATAGTATTGCATCGTTGGTTGAAATAAGTACCTCATCGACTTCTTCGTCTTCAAGCATAAACAATTCGCATAATTCATGGTGTGTTAGATTATCTAGTCCATGAGAGTATAACTCTTTCATCCGATTTTCCTGGCCATTAAAAAAAATATGATTTGCGCACACGGTAGTTGGAGAATAATTGTATTAATTACAAATAGTCGGGGAATAAAATGAATATTTTCCCGTAAACAAACATATATTAAACATAAATTTTAAATCTTAAAATTTTAATACAAACATTCATAAACGACATAAACATTTGATATTATATATTCATTGTCTCGAGATATCAGTTGGATTGTTTGATGTTCTATCATCCATAAAATTCAACTGTCGTGGCTGATTACTAGTTGCAGATGGTACACCAAACCTATATCCAGTATCAGTTGATCGTCGATTTGGCGTTACACAACCAGAGAGAAAAATTTGTTCTTGTTTCTTGATTAGTTTCTCCCATTTGTCTAGCTGAAATTTGACCCATCGATGATGATGCCCTAACATTAAAGACTCCAGGAGATCCTGATGTTTGCATCATTTGTGTAGCAGGCGACGATGTTATAAAAGGATAACCACCAAATCCTTGAGGAAACATCATCGGAACATATGGCGCACCCATCATCTGTCCGGGCATGTTAAATCCTTCCCCCGGAGATGAAAAGAATTGTTCCATAGCGTAAGATGGTTGAAACTGTGAAAATTCAGCAAACCTATATTCAAGAGTTTCCGGATGAATGTCCTAGAGAATTTCCTGAAGAATGTCCTACAGAACTTTCTGATGATCGAACACTTCCACCGCTAGAACCACTTAAAACGGATCCAAAGTTTGCCAAATTTGAAGGAGTTACGGTTTCCAATCGATCCAGCTCAGTTATACTTTCCAAAAATCGGATTCTATCTTCATCTGAATCAAAAGAGGTGTCTAAAAATGCATTACACCACCATGCATCCTCCTTAAGAAGCTTCAGTGAGGCTTTCCAAAACGGTTTGCACTTCTCAATTGGTAAAGAATTCAATATAGCAAATGCTTCTTTAAATTTTGCGTATTCTTCGGGATTGTACCTATCAGGTCGCATAGCTGATACTGTTGCACGTCGTGCATCTGCTATTCCTTGAAATGCAGTGGTAACCGAGCTTTCGAATTGATGCTTTCTACTGTTACTACGATCTTTACTACCAGCAAAATGAACTCGTGAATTACTTCTTCGCTAAATACTTTCTCCTCGTCCGGCACTGTATGGCACAACACAGGCGGTATTTCTACCTGAACGATTCTACATTTCTTTTGCCGATGCAACTAGGATATCTACATGTGTTTCAGGTGCTGCATCCTCATCAGTCTTTTCGTCTTGAGTTTGAGGAATCTCGTTATTAGCATAACCATCCTCATCACAACCACCACTAAAATCAGCTCTTTAATCTACTTCATGTAGTTCTCTACGTGCTCCATCAACATCATACATGTGTTCAGCTGATACATCATATTGTCCACAAATATGTTGCAATGCCTCCCAATATTTTGGCGGTTTACGGTCACAAGCCAAAATTGTTATACTCTCCTGAAAAAAAGATTTAATATTTTCTAGATATACAATTTTAACATCTAATTCAAATTAATACAAAATAGAATACATACCGCCTCACATAATTGCCACCAATCGTCATCCATACGGATAACTCCAGTTCTGCTATTCGAACAAACTTATACATGTTTTACCCATTAGGTTGACCCATTCTTTGTAATTTCCCTTCAATGTATCTTTCTTGTTTTTGACCTTTATCAACCCATCAACATGTTTACCCGTCTCTTTAATAGTTCGCTCATAATACGATTTCGATGTGGGTTTTTAATACCAAATGTTTTATAGTCTACTTTTGCAAGCTCGGCTTCATAGAGTTCAAGCACAACACTCTCTTCAGAAGAAGACCATCATTCTTTCTAAAAAATGTGAAATGTATTTTTATGCATATAAATATATATATATATATATATATATATATATGAATGAGTCATGTAAATGGGATATAGAAATTATTTTATTAAATATAATAGTTATGTAATATATATAACTTACATTCTTTCGTCGACGTGAAGAACTAGATCCTTCATTACCATTAGACATACTGTAGACAAAATATTAATTATGACAAATCAGTTTAATACAATTTTAGTAAAAATTTAGATTTAGTAATAATTTAGATTTAGTAATAATAAATGATACTAGTTATAATAGTACAAATACCATCTTATAAAATCTATACTATTAATTGGGAAGCACAAAATATAAAGAAACCTTTAGTTTGTAGAATAATTACAAAGAATGCCATTGGTAGTTTTGCAATCAAAGAGTAAATTTAAAATTTTGGATAAGGTTAAAGTGGACAAATCAATCGGATACATAACCCGGATCCTGGGTTATTATTCAGATAAACACGGGGACCCTACGCGATTAAGGATATTCACTCCGATACGGTCATGGGAGAAATTCACTCCGATATTCTTCGTATCTGTTACAAAACATAATTGCCAAAAATATTAGTTCAGATTTAAAGAGTTTCTATAATCTCTATAACTAATGAATCTAATTATTTAACTCTATCGTAATAATCTCGGATTAGGCAAGAACCACAAATAAATAAATCAATATATATTCGCACCACCAAATATAAGGAATAAATCTAATTGCGATATAACTATTTTCAATAAGATCTAATCTCAGTTATTATATTTGCCTAATTTCAAACTAACAAAATCTTCTAATCCTATCAAATCAAGCATATTCGATTAAAGATTCTATACTATACGGTTACGCAAATATTTAGAGATATTTTCAAAAGTAAACCCTAAATATGAGAGCTGTATTTGTCAATAGTATGGGGCCGATTGGTAACGGCTGTTACTTAGAGACTTTCGCTGTCAGCACTTTGACTGTAGAGACTTTGGCTGTAGAGACTTTGACTGTTAAAATCTGATTGGTAACGAAAAAAACTGTTGAAACTGTAACTATTATTTTTGTTATTATTAAATATTTTTTATAATAATAAATTATGATAAAAATGAATTCATTTGACAAAATAATGGTAAAAATAAATTTTTTTAATGATAAAAGTTTAGAAAAGTAAAAAAATTATTAATAAATGAATATATAAATATTCTCATATTAAATATTCCTTAGTTTAAAACATTCAAATTGGATCTCAAAATAACAGAAAAAATAAAATTAGAATTAATCAAGAGAAATTATTTAATAATAAAATAGGAATAGTCTTAAAACTAGTTTTTAAATTGGATGGGGAAAGAAGAAAAAGAAAAGTTTTGATTTTATTATTCATTTTCAAGTTAAAGTCACATTTAGGAGGTTTTAGAAAAAAAAACTAAAAAGAAGAGTAAATTAAGGGTGAGAGACTTTAAAGGCTTTAAAAATTAATAAAGTCTTAAAAGTTTGATTGGTAAAAAATTGACTTTGAGAACTTTTAAATCTTGTAAAGTCTTCAAAGTCTCTTGCCAATCAGGCCCTATATGTAGTAAACTACATAATCTACATTCAGAACACACCATCCTTGAAATCTTAACTTCATTTCTTCTTCTTTTTCATCAAAAATTGGCTGCTAATCTTCCTATCACTGAAGTTGCTAACGTGAAACCTTTCAAAACAATGTGGAAAATCCAAGTGAAAATCGTTTACTCCTGGACTCAATACACTCAATTTAAAGGAGAGACAATGGAAATGATTCAACGTCCTCGTTGCACACCAAGACCGTAACTCCCGACGGTGTGTGTCCATTAAGAGAGATGGTGGTCGGGGCATTACAAGTGGTATCAAAGCCGAACCCAGTCGAGTTTGGAGTCAAGAGGGCTCACACCACCGGGGTTACGGTCTTGGTGCGTAACGAGGACGTTGCAATCTGTTAGTAGGGGTGAATTGTAACACCCCAGTTTCAGGAATATGGTGGTGCATGCAGAGAGGTTTAAACGAACTGATTTGGTCACCTATGTCACCAAAATGCACTTATCTTTTCGGTTAACTGTCCTGAGAGAACTCCACAGTTAAGCGTGCTTGAGCTGAAGCAAATTCAAGATGAGTGACCTTCCGGGAAGTGATTGTCGGAATTGTGTGAGTGAGGACAAAACACAGGAAAAGATCATGTGGTGATTTGTAGGGTTGGTAAACAAGTCTTTAAAGCCTCCCGAACGGAGCGGACCGGCCGTCGGAAGATGGTGGGCCCACGGGCCGAGAGAGGACGTGGAGCCCATTAAGAGAGATGGCGGTCGGGGCGTTACAAATATGAACAAACAACAGTGTAAAAGTCACAGAGGCACTAACCTTTGACATATAGATTTCTGGATATCTCCAATGACTATATAACTCTTCCCTTCTCCATATTGTTATGTTAATAGAATCGGATGCTTCACCTTAAAACATTAAATATTGTTATTAACATGTAAAACTTTATAAAGTAACTCAATAACAGAAAGAAAAACAGCAAATCTGATAATCAAAAGCATAAGAATTTAATCTTTGTCTGAAATGCAATTGTCTCCTTCATTGTCTGAAATTACTCGCAAATCATATGTGACCTAAATACACAAACAAAAAAATTAAAAATTCAAAACACAGTATTATACACAAAATCTACTCAATTTTATGCTTTCATAATAGTAAAGAACTATAGATACTCGAGATTAACTATATACAGAGCTACTCTATATAACAATTCAAAATTACTGTAAATCAAATTCGTATACGAACCTATAAAAAATCTATCAAAACGTAATTTTGAATCTGCCTGAAGATATATAGATTACCCATATAAATTCCAACTTCTTCACAATCTTAGGCGATTCTATACTATTCAAACAGAAAATTTCAAAGATTAGAAATTGAATCGACATATTCAAAAACTGTAAAAGTACAAATTTGATTTAATAAAAAGATTATCTAGCTCTTCGTAGAATTCACGAATTGAAACCCACCAGAGGTTTAAAAAGAGACGAATTAATCTTCCTATGAAATATCGCATTAGATTCTGGAGATCGATCGAAGTTCTAAGTTTTGTTTGGTGGTTTTTTTTGGGGTAATAAATCAACGAATTGTTTGCAACAAATATCTATCGAAATAAATTAATATTAAGTATTACGGTACATACAAAATAAGCAAATGGAATACTAAATGGCTTCATGATGTTTAGAATTGGGCCTAAATCAATATTTTAAAGGGTAAATTGCAGGCCAGAGCAACCAATCATGTTTTTTAACCATCTTTTGGCAAAGTGAGCTGCAGTTTTCATAGTTTAGCAATTTACATAATTTCGGACGAAAATGCCCCTGAATAAAACCGTAGTCCTATACGTCTGGTTAGAATTTGATTGGACTGTGTACAGCTTAGTTACGTTTTCGTCTGCTACAGTACATTGATTTTGTTGGCTACAGTTAAAGAGAGAAAAAATAAATAATAATATAAACGTTATGTCAGAAGGATTTAATGGTTTTAAAAATTAATTATACAATTCTCCACCACTTTAAGTTTTCACATTTTCTTTCTTTATATTATTATGAATAATTTTTTTTTTGTTTGAGTTATAATTCATTTTTCTTTCTATCTTTCAAAATCCATTTTACTATGTATTATTTTAATTTTTTGAATTAATATTCAATATTTATTCTGAATTGTGTCGTTAAAAGAGTTTCACATATTGGCATTCCCATGTACGTACATTAATAATTTGTGTGTTTATTATGTGGTACACATATTAAGAATTTTTATTCGTATTAAACAATTTTTGAAACATGGATATGTTTAAGTAAATGGTGCAATAACAATTTCATGTGAGACCAATTAGAGAAGTAAATGAAACAATCATACACAAAGATATGTGCAAGTGAATGGTGCAATATCACATTCACTCTCCATTCTTATAATTACAAATACTAAATATCTCATTCTTATAATTTCGTTAGTAATTTGGTTAAGTTTTTTTTTGTGGTGAAGTGGAACTATGGAGTTGATTTAAGAGTTAAATCATATAAATGTACATCTATTTTGCTTTAAGTGGGTGGTTAGAGAGTTCTTGAAGTATGAAAAATATAAATATAAGATATTAAAATATGAGAAAGATAAAAGTGTGCTTAAATCTTAGTCATAATGAGTTATTACATAAACTAGTAGTGCTTTGTTGTACATTTTTCATACTTGAGATATTTATACACAATATATTTTATATTGTATTATCAAGTTTATTTATATTGTGTACCAGTTTGTTCATAGGAGCATGCACGTTTAACTTATTTCGTTGTGTACGTATTGCGACTAGATTTTAAGATTTAAAAACTTTGTACGTTTATCCTGTTATTATCTTGTATGTGTAGGGTTATGGATTGTATACGTTTTATTATCGTGTATATAATACGTTAGAGGTTGTATATATATAAAGTAATGTTCTTGGAGGCAAGTATAGAGTGCGTTCGTGTACGTCAAAATTATTATTACCGTGTACGTATAAGTATAGAGTGTGTTAATATACACATTATTATTTTTACCGTGTACGTGTATATGACTAGGAGTAAGATTTGACATAAATAACGTCGAAGAGGAGAATGAGAACGAAGATGAGGAAGAGCAGGATGAGGAAGAATATGAGGAGTGAGATAAAAATGTCGATGAAGATGATGATGACAATGATGGATCAAGTACAGGGGGTGTGTTGGAACCGACTATAGCCAGTAGTGAAGGAAAATATAAAGATTACGACTACAACAAGTAGACTAGTTTTTTTGTTAAAGAATATGGTATAGGATATGTCGAAACCGTTAGTGACATTCATCCGCCTGTAAGTCCATCAAATAAATTTAGTCAGCTATTAGAATCGTGTCGGTATACAGGTGACCGTGTACATACACATGTGACCGTGTATGTACACATGTGACCATGTACGTGATGGACGAAGTATCTATTCTTTTGAAGAGAATTGTATTATTCAAGCATCTGATACGTACACCAGTAATTGTGTACATGAGAAAATTTGCGAACGTGAATGTTTGACGTACACGAATACAGAAGGATATGATATAGGTGAAGAGAATGTTTTGGAGGTAGGGATTGAAGGGTCATCAGGGGGTTTTGCCAAAATCAGAGTTAGGTATAGTCACCTTGTATAAGATCTTACGAAGTTTAGCACGATAAGGGAGACATTGTATGTTGAGAGTTTGTTTAAAAACAAAAAATAATCTGGAAATGAGAGTTTTTTCATACAATCAAAAAGTGCTACTGTTTTAAGCAAGTTTGATCGTCTCCTAGAATATTGGAATTGGTTTGCCTCAATAGAAATTGTCTGTAGCAGCTGACATCACATGTTATGAAGAGATCATCATCTTTCAAAATCACAAGATATGTGTCAAATCATATTTATGACATCAACACTCGAAAAAATATCCACATCTCATGCTGTTTATTTGTCACCAACTGTTGGCACACTAATCCAAGAATGAGCTTCCCTCAAAATGAATACTTGTTAAGAGGGATACGAAAAAGCTAGCCAAAAAGAGTGCTTGACAGAATTTTCATTTCGTATGTTCCCTTCAGCTCATTCGTTATTATTGTAAGATAGTCTGGTTTGAAATACGCCTTAATCTTAGGATAATGATCTTTACCAAAAAACCTAATTGGTAGCTGTACACAACTTGCAGCAAATTTTTTATCTTCTTTCGGATCTATATTTCCAATTCTACAAAAAGATGAAGTGCAAAACGTTGTCAAATCTACCATTTATGTTTCTAGTGTACATTGCTTCGAAAATTGAAGAAATTTTAACTACCGTACACGACAATAATGATAGAGTAGTTTGGTACACTAACTTTCCCAGTTATCATACACATAAAATATTCTTTCCCAGCCGCAATTACGTACAAAGATGAATATCTACTTACTCAAATCATCGGTTTCTTAATTTTCTGGTGAAAACATTATTTCTAATTGTTACAACCAAATTTAAAAAAAAAAAAAAAAAAACATATTTGGTTTTTGAAATCAATTTTCCAAGAATTGGATTCTGGATACCTAAATCAATCGAGGATAAACTCACATGAATTTCTATCTTGTTCGCCGGAGATCTTCAAGCGAAGCAAATCAGAGAACTTTACTCCTCAAACCCGACCTTCTATATATTCTCGCCGTCATTCTATCCTCCAAATTCCCGAGACTTATGTCGCGAAAATACGAGACACCACTATCCTCCTTTTTTCTTCTCGCCGGAGTTCTCTACACTGAAATCTCTCAATCTCTTCTTGCCGGAAATTTTTTCTCCGTTGTAACATGTTTTTCGTTCAAATGAAAATTGTGTAACCCAACTATCAGAGAATTAAAGATAACAAAAAGAATGAAAATTTATCTATAAATTTCGAGAAAGCTTTTGGTGAAGAAGATGAACTTTTGAGTTCTTCTCTATCTCGTTTTCCTTTATTTCTCACACCAAAATGTTTATTAGTTTTTTATTTAATTCTTTTTTTATATTAACTAAGAGATGCACATGTTGGGTTGTGAAACTGGACTGTAAGAGTTCAGTTACAAGGGTATTTTGGTCTGATTTTGGTTTTATAGCTATTCTATGGAAACTCAAATTGACTTTGCCAAACCGTGAAAGAAAAAGTTGTTTTAGTGTGGTACGTGAAAATTTCTTTATTTTAAAAGCCCATTCAAACTTTAATCGGATAAAAATATTTGGGCTAGTAATTAACATATTGTTTAAGAGGATTTCTTAATTTTATAATAAAATTTAATAAACAATAATATTGCAGTAACATATAGTTATTATACAAATATAATTATATGAATTCAAGGTTCTTTCAAAATTAAAAATTTGCTATTCTAACTATTACACATGTCTGTTTTTAAATGTAAAAATTATCTTTTGATTTATATAACCAGTTTTATTTTTTTCAAACAAAAACACATACAAAAAATCAAAAATTTAAAATAAACAATTACTCTAAGATTGTAATGAATCAGACAGATAATAAATGGCGGTCACAAATTTTTTAAAAATAAAACCAACAAAATAATCTCACTTACTATACTGCATCTGCATATAAGATATATATATTCTAAATTTCACAAACAAAAAATAAATTGATAATATATTTTAAAACATATTATTTATAAAAAAATTCTTTCAATATGAAACCCCGCACGTACGTGCGGATCAAGATCTAGTAATGTTTTACATTTTAACACAAATGTAATCATTTAAATAATAATTACTATATCATAACATAATATGAATGTGTTATATACGACAACTATATATAAATTAAATTAAAATTATATTCACATAATTATTTTTTACCTTAATTATAAATTAGCAACATATATGTATCATAGACAATTAATTACTACTTGATCGTATATAACTGAAACTGAAATAGTGTCTGCTACTTTTTTTTTCTTCAGATTGTGATGATAAATGAAAAGAAATCGTTTGCGAAAAAAAACTAGAATAACAACTAGTTTACAAACTTTGCTTCGTTCTTCTATTTATAGGAGAACAATATTTTATTTTCTGATATTTATTTTATTAATAAAATATTTGTTCACATAAAAGAAAAATTTGATCAACCAATAGCATTGAGAATTTGTGATTCTCGTTATCTCTCGACACCAATGATTGTTTTTTTTTTTTTGAATTTTAGATAAATGATTGTTGAAGATAATGGAAAGATAAGTTTTAAAGGCTTTTTTGTTTTTTTGGTTTTACATAAATGATTGTTGAAAATACGCATGACCACGGTTACGGTTATTACGATTACAGTTGATTAACCAACAATTACAGTTATAATTTTTTTTAACTGTAACCTTAATCACTATATATACGGTTAAAACGGTTATGGTTAAATGCGATTACGGTTATATACGTTTATAGTTATATGATGATTATAATACGGTTAATATCGGAGGCGAAATCTTACAATTTACGTAATTTTTTTACTACTTTTAATAAGATGGAAAAGTATGTTATAAACCAAATTTTCTTCATTTTGAGCAATATAGCATTACAACATAATTGTTTGAGAAAAAAACTATTATTTCTAATAAGATTTTTTCATATGCGGTATTATTTATTTTTTCAAAAACTTTTATTTCAACATTCGATATTTGTTTTGCATTATACACAGTTACAATTATATTTTTAAAGTTTAATTATGTTAATTAACGGTTACCGTTAGTATATTTTTTAACCGTATCTAATCTAGTTTTACGGTTAACGGTTATGGTTTTTAACCGTATATACGGTTACAGTTGAGAAATGGTCCGGTTACGGTCTAAAATACGGAGAAATAATTTTTATTATTTTAAACTGTTTATATTATTTTGTACAGCTTTTGATAAATTTCTCCTGATTGGTAACAATAATATTGTACTGCTTTATAATTTGTCACAAATCTTAGCCTATATAATAAGTAGAATTGTATACAATTTTATTTTGTATATGTGTTTTGTGTGTGTAAAGAAATATAAATTAGCAATTTTAAACCAACATTTTTATTTTTAAAAAATTATTTGTGCTTTAAACATATTTTAAAGATGAAGATTCACAATTTCTAAATTTTTTAAAATTTAAAAACAAAAATAAATTCAAGGACAATCATTTTTTTTCTATTCTCTCTCCTCTTGAAGAAATTTTTTTTCCATATTTTATTTTTCTTTCAAAATTTTGAATCGACCTTCATCGCATGTGTACGGCCGAAGCGGTGGTAGGCGGTTCTTCTTCTCTTAGACTCTGAATGAAGAAAGTGGATCTAGCGGAGCGGATCAAGTGGTCCAAATGGATCAAGCGGAAAAAATGTGGATCAAGCGGTTTTGGCGGAACAAATGCGGATCAAGCGGTTTTGACGGTCCAAAATACGTTTGAATGGTGAATGCGGATCAAAACATGCGGATCAAATATTTACATAGTAGAAAACGCCCATATATTTTAAAATATTTATGAAAACTAAATATATTTAAATATTGATATTAAATTAAAATAGATAATTATTATAACATATACATGTATGAGATGAAAATATTGGATTGGTATGGGTGAGATAAAAAAACTTGTTACAAAAATAATAAAACCTAGAAACGATCAGAAGAAATAATGTTATTGTGATCCGGTTGCGAATATAAAAATATTAAATTTAAACTAAACTATTTTATTTGGAAGAACATAATTTTTTGTAATGTGGTGTGTATGATGATTTGCTCAATGTTTATTATTTTCCTTCAATAAAAAATCAGTATATGGTTTATTATTATATAAATTCAAAATTTGTAAAATTGAAACAGAAAAAAAAAAAAAAAAAGAACCGCCATTATTCCACAATAACACTGGATAATTGAGACGTTTCTACTATTCACAGTGGAACTCAATTTTTCTCCACATAAATGAACCAGTGGTTCTTAAATTTTTTATTATTAAAAATGTAACGCATTCAACTTAAAATTGAAAGTGGTGAATGGATGATTAAGTTACGGTTCATCCGTACTGCCCAAAAACTGTCTTTTATACGTCTTCTATTCACAGCCATAATGTAATGAGGCGTGGATAATTCATTGTCCAGGTAATTTGATGGTTAGAAGATCCAGCGATTCGAGTTTTCCCTCGAGTCGGATCTGGTAATTGGTCAAGAACACTGGTGAGATCTTGGAGGTTTATAAGACTAGATACAATGGTCATTTTTTAAACAGTTGAATAATTAATTCAACTGTTGAACCACTACAATGATATGTTGAATAAGAGAAAAATGATGATGTGGAGATAACGTGGTTAAAGAGATTCAACGATGTTAAATAGATGAGTCTCACTGTGACACGTGGTAGACAGTGAATGGACGAATTTTTTGATTATATGATATATTTGGATTAAAACATGTGTTCTGTTTCTATTGGATGCTGAGATTTTAGATATTTTTTATCCAACCCAATTATTTAAGAACAATTATGTCATAGAATATTAAATTTTATTTTAATATTTTTATACCAAAATTCATCATTTTTCATATGCTAAATATAGAAATTTGTTTCACTTAATTTGGACACACAAAAAAACTTATCTTTTTTACTATATTTTTGCTATGAGCCTTCATAAACTCTTGTTTATTGTTTTACTCATCTTTTCAGTAAAATGGATCCTAATAATAACGCTCTTAGACCATCTCCATCGATGGATCTAAATGGGCGTATAACAGACAAAATATCTAAAAAATAAATCAAAACTAAATAAAAGAAATAGATCCGGTTACAATTTTGGATGTTTCCACCAGATTTAGACTCGCATACGTGTCACTTTTTTGTTGGTAGAAAATATGTGTAAAAAGAGAAAAAAAATTAGGCATGTGTTTTCTCTCTTTTAAGAATTTTCCCCGACTCTTCCACTCTCTTGTTCATCTATCGATGATGGCGAAATTGGAAACAAACATGTCCGAATCCGTCGATTTGAAAGCCAAAATGAGTCTCAAATGGTGTTGTATGAGTGGTCGTTCTGCTGTTGTCTTCATTTTCCACCGACTCCGGTTCAAATCGGAGAGTTTGGTTTCTACCGTCCGAGAGTGGTTCACCAAATCGTGAGATTTGTGTTCATGGAAGCTCCAATATTTTTCAAATGGTATGAATCTAAATTAGGGTTCTTTGAGTTTTAAAAAATTAGGGTTTTTTTTATTTTAGCTTGATGAGATTAATTTGAAAGATTAAGCAGTCTCTATTGGCAGTTATTAGCCATGATTGAAGACAAATTTAGGCAGTCTTGCTTGATTTCGATAAGTAATTGCTTCAGTCTCTCTTTGAGTATTGTTTAGTTTCGAAAACTACAATCTCTATTCTTGCTTGTTCTCTGTTGCAGATTGAGGTTTTTGGATCATACATGACATGGCTTTATCTTCCAACAAGTGATATAGATGTAATGGTGAAACAACACTTTTGTTTCATGTCTCTGAAACTTTATTTTAGCAACTTCTTCTTCTTCTCTCTTCATCTTCTTCTACAAGTGATATACATATAGTCCTCTGTAAGTTAAACCTCATGTTTCAGTTTAGTCATCCACAAGTAGAGATTATTGTTTTTTTCTAAGGGTTTTTCTTATCTTCTTTCAATGTCTTGATTTTTTCTTTAATCTCAATAGTTTCCGAAACAAGTTTGCTACTGTCTACATATGTTTATGCTTTGTGTATAATCAATGCTTGTTAGGTTAAGACTTATCTCTCTTTCTTCTTTCTTTATTTGATCAAGTTTGCTCTGTTTTGTTGAGGTTAATTGGAGAAATAGCAAGAGATGATCTATCCGCATGAATTTGATCAATGCTTGAGGTTATTACCAATGAAGCAAGGTAATTCTTCTTCCTTGTAGTCTTTGTTAGATCAATTGATTGGTTAAAACTGAAATCGATTAGGTAAACATCAATGCTCTCAAGTTTTAGATTAGATTAGACTTTAATTTTACTACTGCTAAGTGTGTTCTCTAATGTTTCTTTCACATCAGTCAATTTCCGTATTAAATGGTCTTATTTCCACAGTCCATTTTTCTCCAATTTCTTTATACATAGTATTTTGTTAAGACTGATAAATTCTTGTTAAGACTGATAAATGCTTGTGTGTGATCAATGCTGAAGTAGTATTGGTGTGGTTTATGTTTTGACGCATGAATATGGTTCTTAGCTGTGATCAATGCTTAGGGTTTCATTGATTGCTAACCACTTAACTTAACTTAACTTAACTTCCCTATCTTTATTTCTTCATTTGATTCAATATAGACAACCACCACAACCAAGATTTCTTTATTCTTTCTATCTCTTTCTTCTGTCTTTCTTATGTCTTTCTTCTTTCTTTATTCTTTCTGTCTTCTTTCTTCTTTCTATCTTTCTTCATCTGAGCCAAAAGTGGTGTAATGGATTCTTCCAATCCATTTACTCAATCTTCTGGGTTCTTGGACCTGCTCAATAGTCAATCGTGGACTGATAATGAAGCAAGCCAAGAGGGTATTCAAGCTGAAAATACACCTGAGGGAAAAAAAGGAAAACGTAACAATTGGTCAGCAAAGGAAGATGTTGTGCTCATAACGGTCTGGCTGAATACAAGCAAAGACCCTGTAGTGGCCAATGAGCAAAGGAAGATGACCTTCTGGAAAAGAATAGCAAACTACTTTGTTGCTTCTCCTGCGCTTGTTGGGATGCCAAAGAGAGAGTCTGACCATTGCAAGCAAAGGTGGAGGAAGATCAATGATCATGTCTGCAAGTTTGTTGGTTCCTTAGCAGCTGCAAAAAGTCAGAAGTCAAGCGGACAAAATGAAAATGATGTAATGAAGCTTGCTCACCAAATCTACTCTAGTGATTATGGGGTCAAGTTCCCACTTGACCATTGTTGGAGAGTGCTTCGCCATGATCAGAAGTGGTCTACTGCTTCTTCACCTGCACAGAATGACAAGTCAAAAAGAAGAAAGGTAGGGGATAGATATGAAGTTGCTTGTCAGTCATCAAGCTCACAGGCAGCTAGCCATGGAGATGAAGCAATGGTTCTTCCACCAGGTGTTAAGGCGACAAAGATCAAACCTAAAAGGACTAACAAAGGCGTTGAAGAAGGACCAGATGCTCTGGCTAGAATTCAGAGCTTGTTTGAGGTTAAGAAACATGACATTGAAATGAAAGACAAGCTTAGCAACAAAAGGTTGTTGGAGAATCTACTTGCAAAAACAGAGCCGCTTGGTAAAATTGAAATGACTTTTAAAAATAAGCTTATCAATGACATGTTGTCAAACACTTGAATGTTGTCTTGAATCTTATTATGTTCTTTGTATTTTGCTTTAAATTAATGCTTAAGTTGTATGTGTTTCTGTTTTAAATGAATCTTATGTACTTTGTGTTCGGTCCTAATTGAATTTTAAGGGAAAGCTAATTGACTGCTTTAGTTGTTTTTGTTCTGTGCTTAAGAGAAGATAAATGAATGCTTAAGTTGGTTCTTGTGTCATTTTTAAGAGTTTAAAGGATGAAGAGTTTAAAAGGCTGAAGCTGTGCGATTCAAGTGTGTCAAGTTGGTGAGATCATGGCTAGCATATATTTGCCACATGGTCGTCGAGTGTGTGACAATTTTGTGTGTTTAGAGCATCTGAACTCTTGTTTGTGTTGCTTTTGAATATGGCAAATGTAGTTTGTGTCTCAAGTTTTGTAAAAGACTTCACACATTTTTTCAAAAATTTAAATATTGGATCCTCAATTTTGGATCTACCATTGGAGTGTGAAAAAAATGAAAACCCAAATAAGTGTCTAAATTTCAAATTTTGCATTTTTTACAATTATAAATATGGTTTGGCCTCTCTAATGGAGTCCAACCATTGAGGTTGCTCTTAGCTCCCATAATTCTCCTAATTACCTTTTTAACTATCCAAATCCCAACAATTATTAGTTTCAAAATCAAACTCCCACCCATCCCCGACATATACCAAATTATTGATATCCACCAAATTTCTTCATGCCGTCAGTTGTTCCAAACTATTGTCCATATCATGGATCGATGATGTCATACTCATCTCAAACATCCTCTTATTCTTCTACTCCAATGGGTAATTAATAAAACTAATACAAATGTTAGAGCAACTGAATTCCCCAAATTTTTTACACAAATGGCTCTTGGTGGCATGAGCGGTGTTCATGAAGTCATTCCAAATGAAGAGGATTCAACTCATGCTTGTTTGAGAAGATCAAAATGGACCACTGAGCAAAATTTGATGCTACTGAGTGGCTGGATTAAATATGGAACATATAGCATCGTTGGCAGAAACCAAAAAGGTTATTCATATTGGGATAAAATTTGTTGAGTACTGTAATGAGCATGGCTCAATCGATATTCCAAAATTAGTTTTCGAGATCACTTGCATTTCCTGCATTCTTACAAACTCTATAGTTTTCATCGTTATATTTTTACCTAATGCATGTATTTAAATCGTGTATATCTTTCAAGTTTAATAAAGTGAATTTTAATCTCACGCTTATCTATCATTCGTTTTGAATTCAATCTTCATTTTTATAAAAAAAAATTTAATTATATAATAAGTAGAAATATTGTATACAATTATATTTTGTATTTGTGTTTTATGTGTGTAAAGAAATATAAATTAGCAATTTTAAACATACATTTTTACTTTTAAAAACTTATTTGTTCTTTAAACATATTTTAAAGATGAAGATTTACTATTTCTAAATTTTTATAATTTAAAGACAAAAATAAATTCAAGGACAATCGTTTCTTTTTCTCTATTCCCTCTCCTCCTGAAGAAATTTTTTCTCATGTTCTCTTTTTATTTTTTAATTTTTAATCGACATCTATTGCATGTATACGGTCGAATCGGTAGTCGGCGGTTCTTCTTCCTTAAATGTAATGAGGTGTGGATGATTCATTGTGTAACATCTCCAATCTTAAGAGATTGACTATTCATTTTATTTAAATGATAAGATCACCCCATGTAGTCCAAAAATTCAAAAACGACAAGGGTTTATGTTTAGCATGTATGTGGTCTAAACTCTTCTTTACCCAACGTTAATCAATGTTTGTGTATCATTTTATTTAAATGATAAGGTCACCCCATGTATTTGTATATAGGTCCATATCGCCATCTTCGTTTTGGGAAAAAAAGAAAGAAAGCTCAAGCGAAACAAACCCTATCAGAGAATCTTGCGTGGAGTAGAGGAGAGGAAGAGAAGTGACGTCTCACGTGGAAAGTGATGGAGGAAGCAAGGATCTCGTCACCGGAAAAGAGAGAGAAAGGGAGTATAAAAGAGAGAGAGAGCCGTGAGTAGACAAAAGAGGACAAGACGTAGTGGAGATAGTGGAAGCCGTTAGCGGGTTTGATTTGTCATGTTGTGGCTGTGGCAAGTCTCAAGGATGGTGGAGGAGAAAATCTGGAGTAGATCATGGGTAGAGAAGAGAAGAATATGCAAGAGGAAGAAGAAAATAAAAGTAGTGTGGAGGAGGCAACTTTGGAGGCCCGTCGCTGCAAAATCTGACATTAATTTGGCAAAGCAAAAGCATGGATGCGATGGAGAACCAAACTTGAAATCCGTATTCGAACCGTAGCATCTCCAACAAGTTAAGACTAAGGTGAGGGTAGTAATCATGGAAATACAATGGTTATTTTCTAAGCATGTTCTTCATGAATTGCTTGTATAGGTTTAGAAACTATATAATTGGATATATGTCTATTGGTTAATATTGCATGGTATGGTGTGATGATAGGATGCATGGTAGAATAATTTGATATGGTCTAATATGAGTTGTTGGGCGAGCCTGACATTAGTTTCGTACCAAGTGATTGGACGAGCCTCAGATTGGTTGCGTGCCAATTGATTGGACGACCCTGAGATTGGTTTCGTACCAAATGATTGATGAGCCTGAGATTGGTTTCATCTTTGTGATTGGACAAGCCTTGGATTGGTTCGTGCCATGCTAAGCCGATGGGATCTCGGTTTAGGGTTACTGTTGATTTTGTATATACAGTAGTTGGATACTGTATGAAAAAGTTATGTTGTTAGACGTATGTTTGAGAATGTGGAGTCTAATTCTACGCTATGCACTGATTGATGAGTGTCATCAGAATGTCACCATTGTGTTCACCCTTTTCTCGTTCCCCTCAAGTTAATAAGAGACGTGAAACAAGTTTTATGACTGGTGAATGTTTTAAAAAATAAGTATTTTGGCGGGACCGTATGAATAACACATTGTCTTGGCCTGTAAGGCAGGACGGGTGTTACAAATTGTCCATGTGATTAGATGGCTAGAAGATCCAGCGGATTAGAGTTTTCCCTCTAGTCAAATTTGGTAATCGGTCGAGGACACTGGTGAGATCTTGGAGGAACAAGATTCTACATTTCTTTTTATAAGAAAACCATCATGTCTTCAGTTGAAGAGTAACAAGACTAAAAGACTACTTCGCTAATCGTGGGTATATATATATATATATAACTTTATACTATTAAATATTTTGTATTTTTTATATATGATGGTAAATATATAAATTAGTAATTTTAAACATACATTTTTAATTTAAAATTTATAATTTTCAAATTTGCATAAACTAAAAAAAATACAAATTATAGGAAAATCGTTTAATTTATTTCTAACATTTCTATCTTCCTTACAAAAAATATTATTCTCATTTTTTTTTTAAGTTTTAAATCGGTCACTACAAAAAATAAGGGATTTGACGTTGGTTAATTTTAACTCTAGCGTCGGTTAATGATTGACTTGAATAAAATTATAACGTCAGTTTTGCAACCGACGTAATAAGCTTTGACGTTAAATACTGTTACTTCGGTTTAGTAAGTGACGCTATGTTTAACATCTGAAATTTACCATCGGTTTTTTAATTGTTAACGTCGGTGATTCATTGACTATAATTAAGTCGTTTATAGAAACCGACGCAATGTGCTGATTTTAATTACTTATTGCCAAATATTCTAATTATTATTTATTAAATAAAAAATAATTAGTAATCAACGAAAATCTTGAAATCATAGTGGACCATCTAAATTTTTATTAATCAACCGTATTATTTTACAATTAAACGTGTCAATGTTTCACGTAAGTATAATAGTATTGAAGACATATTATTCACAATATTGCGGATATCTTCAAAAAAAATTTCTTTTGCCTTTATCTTCAAAACTTTAAAGTGGGGCTCCTCCAACAGATGATAGATCCTTTCAGCAATTACCAGAAGTGTGCCTAAACACAATAATTTGTAGTTAGTCTTCGTGTGTTTTTTTTTTGTCAAACAACTTTCATTCACTTAAGACCTCAAAAAAGTCTTATACCTAACTAGTAACAATGGTGCATTATGTCCCAATGGATGTCCTCGCTCAATTGGTTTCATGAAACAACACAAACATTGACTAACGTTGGGTAAAGAAGAGTTTAGATCATACCTGAATATTTGCTGAATATGGCTTGGGTCACAACTTTTGTAGCTGGGCTTTGGACACCTTAATGGGACGAAAATTGCTAAGTCCACGAGATGAAAACCTAGTTTCCCTAGTGATGGCCGTTGAGAGATCTGAGAGCGGCGGCTGTACTGAGATGGTGATGGGTTTTGCGGTGGCTCGAGCATCTCCGGTGAACAAAAGGGCGGTGGCTGAGGGGTTGACTCTAGAATCGAGGCACAAGAAGGTAACCATGTTTTCCAGTTTCATTAATCATGTCTGAGTAATTTTCATGTTAGGTTTAGGGATTCTCATTAGGGACTTAGATGAATTAGTAGATCGATTACCTGTTAGGATTAATCTATAGAGTTTTTTCAACTTAGGTTGTTCTTAATGCTAGTTCTAGAGAAGCTAACTAGAACTTGATATTAGGATAATAGTTTAGATCCGAGAGGACACATGTTACTAGAACTATCGTAGGTGGGCACAAATTACTAGATTCAGACGAGAGTTGGTTTAGGAATATCTGTGAACATATCAAACCGAATTTTAATGCTAGTCTAATTTTAGGAGTTTACGGACGAGAGTTGGAACATCATGCTATTAGGTTTAGTTAGTCAATTCAGGCGTGAGTTGGTTGGCTATAGCTTAGTGATTTGAGTTCTAGAACAGTTCGATAATAATCCTGATTAATTTGCTAGATCTACTATTAGTTTATTTCCTGAGAAATTCCCTAAACCTGACGCTTTAATCTATATGAATTTTCACCTCATTTAATTATTTTGTTTTAATTTATTTCTCATATTTTATCTAGCTTAAGTTCGAAACTGTTAGCTTATTGTGTGAACAAGAGAACTTTGTGGAATCCGACCCTTAAGTACTATAGTGATCTCTTATTTGAGAGAGAGTGGTCATTAGGTTTAATTTGACCCATCTCAAATTTGGCGCCGTTATCGAAGTTCTTGGGAATCACCATTAAGTTTTGTTCAGAAATTTTGTCTAAATTTTCTTTTTCTTTTGATAATTACGTGTTTCTTTCACTTCTTTTTCTTGTGTTTCAGGTGTATGCCTTAACGCATAACTCGGAGCAGCAGAGAAAATAAACTCGTCAATTTGTCTACATTTGAATTGGCAAAGTTAGGACACACCAACCGCAAAGCTCAAAGATCATCAACAATGGTTCGTGGAGAAATCAAAGCTGATGAACATGCAGTTTTTAGAGACGATGATGGACAAGCCTACAATGAGGCTGGACAGAGATTGGACGATCATGGGATCGTCATACCTGAGGATATGATTGTAGATGATCCGAACGCCCAGCTTGCTGCTCCACACAATGCAATCGCTTGACATCAGATTGGTGTCAACCGACACCAACCGGGTGTCGATCGAAACCTATAGGCAGCAGACGTGTAGAACAGGGATGGCCAACAGGGCCACCAGCAACCGCTTGTTACGGTACAACGTCAGCTGACTCTTGGCGATTACAACAACTCATCTCCAACTCCTAAAGCTGATCCTTAGTGGTAGCCATCGGCTCAGTGGCGGAGGTAGCTAATAACGAGGGGGGTAAACTGACCCCCATAATTAACATTTATAAAATTTGATTTGCAAGCCTATATAGATATTATATCATGGTAAATTTGGTTTGATTTTGGTAATTTGACCCCCATGTCTCAAGTTCAAGGACCCCTTTGACCCTTTTTTCTATTTTTCTTTAATAATTGTTTTTTTTTCTCTTTAATCTTTTAAGTTTTTCAATAATAACTATCTTCTTTATAAATTAGGTTTTGTGTTACAATAATGATATTGTTCTTAACTATATGTAATTCATCTTAAAAGACCAAAAATTGTATCTAAAATACTAAAATTTATTTCACAATATTATTTTTAAAATAAATAATTAAAATTATTATTTAATTATATTAATATATGACCCCGTAATATATTATTTTGGCTCCGTCAGTGCATCGGCTCAACATACATGACCGGAGTCAAGATGTGCTGCCATTTGCATCTGCGTTTAAATCGACTAGTGAAAGTGTTTGTAGATAAGAAATGTGCTTTTATACAAAATAGTGGTCCATTTCAGAGCAAAAGAGAATTTGTTTAATGAACAAACTAAGATCGATTTTAATGGGTATTTAAAGACTATCTCCTTTTGTTGTTTTTCATTGATTTATATAAGCATATACAAAGATAACAAGTTTTTAAATTCACAAATGATTACAACAATATTTTGAAGAATGGGAAATGTGGAGACTGGTTCCTAAATAACAAGAGGACCAAGTCTCTTATTGGACAACTTAAAACAATTAATTCATTTATTTTCCAGTGAAATGACGTCGTCGTCGTTGAATCGAAACGACGGAAAGTTCGATTCTTCACAGACGCAGTTAATTCATTTATTTTCTAGTGAAATGACGTCGTTTTGTTGTTTTTAAACCGATGTCGTTTCGATTCAACGGAGATTTCTAACAGAAAGTTAACCCCGTCAACGTCTCGTTAAAGGAAATTTAACGACATGCCCGAAATGGCCAAGTCAACGAAAACTTAACCATTTTATAGTAAGTCAAACTAAACTTTATGATTTAAATGACATTTCAAAAGTTCATGATTTTTTTGTCCCAAATTTAAAAGTCGGCGCATTTTCCGACATTTTTCCCTTAAAACAATACCATAAATAAGCAAGACAAAAAGGTGAATGTCAATCCACGTACTTATGATTTGGAATCCTTGCCCGGTTTGATGTCATGCGGTTTGGTATAATCTCTGATTCAGTGGTTAGTACGCTTGTGTCACTATTGCGGGATCAAACTGAAGCAAGAAGTTTTGAATTCGATGTCGAATGCCACCGATAAAATGATACACTTTCTGATCTTTCGTTTTTGATAAAAAATTTACAAACCATCAAAGTAAAAAAAATATGATGCATAGTCATCCACAAACTTGGTGCCTTGTCAAAAATTTTGGAGGCAAGTATCAAGCCGGCCTTGGACACATCCCAGTAAAAATATTTGTTGTAGCCTCTAAATTTAAGAAGTCCATTTAAAAATTAAGTTTTATATTTAGGATAAGCCCAAAACATTACAAGTAAATAATAGTTAAAATATTAGACTTTCGTAGGCTTGCCTAATTGATAAGAAAATACCTACAAAATTAAAAGAAAAAACCTATTATTTTATCTCCCTTCCAACTCCAAGACTCTTGAGCTTTCTATTTAGACTTTCATGGGCCTGTCTGTATTTTTGTGTGGTTTAGACAATGGAAAACGTACAAGCCTCCATTTTGGTTTTGTTTATGGACCAAAGTATTTTAGGGGTAGTCGTGGCGAATATACAACGTTCGAGAATAATTATAAAGAAGAAACACCTTGTACAGAAGTAGTTTAAAAATTTTCCATGTGACAATCTGACTCTTCCCAGCATGAGCTTTGTCCTCATTCACATGCCGCCATGCTAAAAGTGGAACACTCATATCATCGAGAACTTGCTTAAATGCGAGAATCTCTTCAACCGAACTGACCAAGTGCAGAAACTTGTCAGGTTGTAACTTGTAAGTTTTCATGAAATTCAGGGATGGCGAGTTTAAAACCCGATTCCCACTTTCTGTTATTATCAGCTCTTAGGGCGATTATTACATCATACTGTGCAAGCTGACCACTAGCCTTGCAAAAGGATTGTTATCATTGACCTCATCTTCTTCTTCCTCGTCAAAGATATGTTCTTCTTGTCTTGGCAACACATGAGCCGGATTTTGCGCCTGAACAAGTACATGTACGTCCGTTTCAATAGAGGTACGCATCATACCACTCATAACTTGTTGAAACGATGTTAACATGGCACGAAACACATCGTTTTGCTCTTCAAGTTGTTTTAAAAGATTCTTCTTACGTTGCAGTGGGCAAATAGAAAACAAAAATATTGATCTTAATCAATGGATTACGATGATCTTTTGTTGCTTAGAGCTCAAGACTTCTGTGCAGAAAAATATAAAGTTCAAAGACTTGGGGTTGAGGAGTTCCTCTGTTTATTATTCGATCTTATTTATACAAACTAAAACCAAGGAAGAGGTGAACACGACTTCTAATACTAACCTCTTTGAAAAGTAAAATAAAAGAAAAGAAAACAAACACTTAATTGTAACTAAAAGACAAATTTTAATAAAAATTAGAAACACCAAAGCCCAAATCCATAGATAACATACATAACTTCCATCGTCTCGATTTCTTGTAGTCTGATTCTTAACTAGGATTTATGTGTTCCTAATATCATCGTTCATAAAATAGTACTATTAGATTTTGTGTCTAACAACATCTTTGATTAAGAACAAAACAAAAATAAATAACATCTTTGATTGAGGTTTAAACTTTAAACCCATAGTAAAAGAAAGTAATTAAATGCATTTTCTTGGTATAGTTTGTGAAAAGGACACACTAGTATGTATCTTTTAAAGTTGCAGTCTTTAATGTCTTTCTTCATGCCTCTCAATGATGTTGTTTATTGCGGTTCCTTAAATTGTAAAGACAAAAGAACCTCATTCTTTGGATTATTTAGCTTTGTTGTTTGCATTTGAGTTATGCGAAGTGTTGTAAAATTTATAATGAATTTTTGGTTTTTGATTCTAAAAATAACAAATTTATTACCCATTCAAAATTGTTGCACAAGTAATATAGCTAAAAAAGGAAAATCCAGATCCTCAAAGTCTGTTTTTTTTTTGGCCAATGATTCTCAAAGTTTGTACCAATTATTGAACAAAAACCAAAAACTCAATTATATTTCTATGGAGTTTTTGGATTAAAAAAAGGTTATATAATTCTAAATCCATAGATGATTGAAAAATTAAGAATATATACATGCATTTTGTATAATTAGTTTTCTCTCATCAACTTGTATACGTTGAACGAACATACCCTTTCGTATGTAACAAATAGTTTAGCGATATAATAAAATTGATATCGATGAGATAAATATTTCAGTTGGATTCTGACAATAGCTCCGGTCAAAATTCCGGCGACGAATCAGTTGCAGTTTTAGATAGTTAATTATTTTGTTAGCATGATATCTATTATTTGTTTATCAAATACATGGGTAAGAACATATTATAAGTTAACTTACTGTATATTCGGTTAACATAATAACAAAATCTATATATATCTCAATAAGTTTATAAATATATCATATTAAATCATATTGTATCGCGGTAAGTTTATAATTTATGCGATACACTCATATTTATCGTGGTAACTCATTTGTTATGTCATATACAAAAAATAACAAGTTATAAATAGTATAGTTTTGTGGATAACTATTTGATTAACATGTTAACTAGTATAATATCGTAATAAATTTATATGTTAAATGCATAGTTATCATGTTAAACCAGTTATCATATTTATGGCAACACAATAATCTCATTCACAGCTTTTCTAAGAAAAAGTATAACCAAAAAGACGATAAAAAGCATCACATGTTCGTAAAGACCACCAACGTCATAATCTTGAACCACCACACGTCCTCCGTTGCTATCTCATAGGTTTACAATTCCGCCACAATTGTAAACCACCACTGAGATTCGAATCCACCACCGCGTCCTGGCCTTGACCTTCATTGAATCAAAATCGGAACCACCATTAATCCACTATCAACCGTCTCTACGCCACGAAATCAAATCGACCATTCTCTTTTACAAAGAGAACAAGTAGAGTATGATTAAAGGCAAAGCTTTCACAATCCAAAAAATTGATTAGTTTGACCCAACTATCATCAATCTCACCTACTTAATCAATCTCGGTCTCCATCTAATCCAACCACGTTTTTGATAGGATGTGCATCAAAATAATCTCAAGCTTTGAACCTCCATCCAACATTTGTATATACAGCCCAATCCGGATCTTCTTCTTCCAACACCATTTCTTCTTCTTGATCTTTTTCATTTTTCTCCTCCATTTACTCCTCCTTCCCGCATAGAACATAAGCAAGAGAGAGAAAGATGAATATTGAAGATAGGGATAAAAGAGTCTGCAATTGTTGTATAGTATATGATAAAGTTGGAGAGGAAAGAAAACTAATTTCTCAATCTTCTATGGGTAGTTCTTCAAAATATCCAAAACAAAAATGAGTGAGTTAGTGCAGAAGAAAAAATGAGAACAGAAATTAGAAATTCGACATTATCGTTGGATGTTCCTAACGAGAAAATAATAATTGGTGAAAATGTGTCTGGTTTACATACTTATTACAGAAAAACTTGAGCTCGTGAAATGCATTCGCGTGGGCGTTACCAACACGACCTTACGAGTGACCGAAAGAACATTCTAACAATTCATAAATGTCAACCAGTTGAACTAATACATGGTCCTTACGTGGCCCACCACCGAACTTCCAGTTGTGCATGTCCAACATAAGATGTACTTAGACATCCATATTTTAATATATACGTCTACATAGTTAACAACATGAGTAAAACATATTGTATATGTAGAAGTACATAAACAAGTATATGTGCATTTATAAATATGGATATCTATGGTTAATGAATGAACATGTATATAAATACATAAATGTATAATATGTCTCATCTTATCCATCTAGGTCTCATACTTTGTCTAATTTCAAATAAGTTATAGGAAAGACATCTTCATCGCCAGATTTTAGGTTGGTTCCATCACCAACTGCTGAAAGCGCGGCCGGAAAAATTTCCATGAAAACAAGTACAAGAGCTTGTATAAAACCTTGGATTCCCATAGTTGACTGACTCACTGTATATGTAGTTGTACATAAACAAGTAGACGTGTATTTATAAATATAGATATCTACAACTAATGAATGAACATGTATATAAATGCATAAATGTATAATGGTAACCAAGAGTTAGACGATAACCAAGAGTCAGACGAGACATACACGCTTTACTACTTCGAAAACGACATAAATTCTCTACATCGTCTCATGTAATGGTCTATTTTTTGGATCAGATTGCTCTGACGCGTAAGGATAAAATTGATAAAGATGGGCTAAGTATTTTTATTGTTTTGGACTTTAACTCATATTTCGTTTATTTCACCAAAAAGAGTTGTCTCCCAACTAATTAACTAAAAAAAATAACTTTTTAGTCTCTTTTTAACATTGTCATGACTTTCTATTTTTCATTTTCATATTTTTTCCCATGACATTTGTCTAATAAATTTTTTTAGGTGATCAAAATAACATTTCAAACCAAAGTGAGCATAAATACCCATTACTTATTCCATATCCATTACTTATCCCATATTCGATTTTTTAAAAAAGGTAATATTACAAAATAGCCAAATTTTATGTCAAAATTGTTAGAAATTATTGGATAATTAGAGAATTATCCATTGGTTGATGATTATCTATTTCTAATACTTTCTCACTAAGTAACTAGAGTTTATCTTTATCCTATTTGTAACTTATCTTCTTTAGCTTTGGCCCCAAGTTACTTAAACTATAAACAATATATATGTAGTCCTTTGATGAGAAGGAATGAATGAGTCTCTCCTTTGTTCCACTCCCTCTCTCTCTCGTGAATAACTTAAGATTCTCTCCATCTTCATTCAATCTCTACATCTCTCTTTTAACAAATATACATCAAACATATATAGATGTATATATATAGTTATTATTTATAACAAAAATTAAGTAACTAACCATTGTCAGTTTTTTTTTTGAGTAACTAACCATATGACGGCACAATAAAAGACAAAAATGTCCCTACAAGTTAAACCAAGAACAAGTTTTTACAGAAAACAAATAATAGATCAGATGTATTTTAATAAATCACGTGAAACATGTTAAAATAGCATGACATTTATTAATAAAACGTTGTATATTATAACGTACTTTTGCAAAGTTGCAGCATCATATTGTTATTTGTGAAAAACATGTCTTTTAATAAAAAAACATCATGTTATAGTGAAAGAAAAGGTGTGTCATTTAGAAAACAATGTATTTTTAACATTAAAATCATGTTTTTGGAAAAACACACATGTGATATTAATAATACAAGAAATCATCGTGTAACAAAAGCAAATAATGGTGTAGATTCCAAGAAAGATTGAAATCCAACAAGATAAAGTGGAGATCTTTGGGTATTGGAGGCAGTAAGAACCTAGAAATCTACAGAGAGAAAGGCGGTATAAATTTATCTCGAGAGAGAGATTGATGGTATAAAATTCAATTAGATAGTGAGAAGAGATGTGGAGAAAGAATAAAAGACAATGGTTATGGTGGTGTTGGTGTTGGTGTTGGTGTTGATATCATCTACGGTGGAGTTTCTAGAGGAACTGGCGGTGGAGGAAGTTGTGGTGGTGGTAACCACATAAGTGGCGACAATAGATCAATAATGAAGGGTTTATATATGGTGGTGATGGTGGTTTAGAAACAAGAGATAGAAGAGAGAGTGCTACAATAACTCATGGTCATTCTCTTGATTTTCTTCAAAAATTTGGCTATTCTCTGCATATTCTCTAAAAACAAATAACAAATAACAACTAACTAAATTTTTATATTTTTAAGTACATGTCAAGTACCAAGCTTTAAAAAATAATTAATACTCGATCGCTTTGTATAAAATGCTGTAATATATTGTTGAACTTTCTCACCAAAATCTTATTTTTCTAATTTTTTGGCCTTCTTAACAATGTTAGCAGAACCACATTAGTGGAATAAATGCCCCATGTGTTATAATTTCGTTACCAATAAATAATATCATAGGGTAATGAGTGCCCTAATGGTTATGGTTGTGATTTATGTGATGATATGATTATAATGCTAACGTAAATGACATTGTATTGTACATTTGGACTTAACGAGTAATGTGTAAAAGATCCAAAATTGGAGTTTGGATATCTATGGCTTGAGGTATATTGCATTGGACCCGTGTGATCTTTTGTCCTTATTCTATACACCGAGGGTGAGTATGAAAACACATTGTTACGAGTAAACGAGATTATACTTTTTAGGTTTGTGTACTCTACCAACATAAATTTATTGTGTTATTGTTACTTTGACCATGAGTCTAACATAAGGAGATTGCAAACTCATTTCCATGTGTGGCTATGAGAGTAACGAGGTCGTATTGAAGCTTTGAGAAGGACATATACTGAATGTTAAACATATGATTGATCACGCGCACATAGTATTGAACAATGTTAGATGGCTCATTTGGTTGATCTCATTTTAGGTTAAGATATCTCAAGATTAATTGAGAGTCAGGGAGAACTGATAAGGGTATATGATCCTCATGTTTTACTCTCTTTTTTTAAAGCTTGTTTCACGAGTTACATCTCAATGTTTTAAAACTAAAACTTTTGTATACAATGCAATCTTTTATTTTGCTTATAAACTTCTCAATGATATATTCATAATCCAGATGAACAATTTGGTTTCAATATTGGAGAGCCAAAGTTGCGAAATTGTAAATTTGTGGGATGACCTTATTGACGTATTATCTTCTGACTAATTTCTATAGACACCCATCTTAAGTTGTTTATGTGTCATTTCAATGATGCAAAAATGTTATACACGGCTAAGTGGGTAAACTAAGATGCAACACTTATACAATTATCACTAATTTACTATGCGCGAGATGGCCCATTTGTTTATGCGCTTGTTCGGTTAAGTATACTTTTTGATGTATTGATGCATGCAACAATCTCTTAACGCTAATGTGTGAGATCCTTTTTTGATGTTTTTTTAGTCATCCGGTTACTACATATCAAATTGTAATACATCGATATCTATTAGATAAAATTTATCTCCAAAAGTTAGAAATGATAAGTTATTGTTTCATATATAAAATACTTATCATATCTTGATCATTTGTTTGTAAAATGACCGATGAAAAAAAGAAAAAATAAACTACATCATTTATCACACTGTATTTAACAAATAGCATGGAATATGTTCGTGTGTCAAACAAATAATATATTATATTAGCCGATTATATTAAAATTGTACATGATACAGTATCATGCTATATGTTTAAAATATATCCTTAATTATTAATGATGTTATCTCCGCATACTTTTTTGGGAATTTATAGTAACTAGCCATGGATTCAAAAAGAATTAAGTAACTAGCCATGAACTACAGTTACTTGTCAGAAGGGTAGATGAAATTACCCAAAAACCTTTGTTTTTTCTTTATTTTTTTCTTTTTGATTTCTCTCTCCTTCTCTACCTCCATTGTTACATCCACAACCATCCTCCAACAAATATTATGCCACCATTCTTTCTCTCATTCGATAAATCTAAGCTACCAAACGCTTTCCATATTGATGGTTTATCTCTTCCTCAATTTACAGAAGATCTTTCTCTTTATTTCGTCAAATTTCAATCTTTCTTGGAATCTCTGTCGTCATGTTTTTGTTTTAAATTGTCTGTCATTCTCTTTTGTAACATGCTCCTTTCTCGAATTACACGTGATAGCATAAAATCTCTCTCTTCAACATGGTATTTTTTCGTATTACACGTTATTTATTATGATCACATATGATTTCTTTCAAAAGCATGATTTTAATTTTAAAAACACATTGTTTTTCTAAACGACACATATTTTTTCAGTATAACATGCTGTTTACTTCAATATAACAAGTTATATTTATATGTTACACGCTATTCAGTTCATTTGTTTCAAAAACATGCTTTTTTAGAAAACGACATTATGTTTTTGTATATATATTCGGTTTAATATATCAGGTTATTCGGTTTAATATATCATGTTAAATTTAAATGTTACATGCTATTTTCTAAAATTTCACGAAAATTATCTTCCTTTTGTCTTCGGCACCGAAACTTTCTTTCCTTCTATTCAACTCCAAAACAAAAAAGGTTAATTTTGTCAATTCACTCATTCTAAAGTGTGGGACCATAGTTACTTTCTAACAAAAAATAGATCCATGGCTATTTTCTTAATAACTTTTCGGTCAAAGGTTACTTTCTAATATTTCCCAACTTTTTTTTACAAATAAATCTCTGTCATATGATCATCTAACGAATTAACCCTAAAATATTTTACTCCTCAAGAATTTTTTGTTAATTTATTTTCTTTTTCCACTATTCGTACTTAGGCATGACCACGGTTACGGTTATTATGGTTACGGTTTATTAACCTCTGGTTACGGTTATAAAATTTCTCTAACTGTAACGTTAACCGTTATATATACGGTTAAAACGGTTACGGTTAAATACGGTTACGGTTACAACGGTTACGGTTAAATACGGTTACGGTTATTTAATTACGGTTAATATCAAAGACAAAAGCTTAGGTATTTTTAACCTTTAGAATAAAAATTTTAATGATGATATATCAAATAATATTTATTTTACAATATGTAATATATGTGATTATGTACTTTAATATTTATAGTTAATTAGCTATTTTGTTCTGTTAAGTAAACCAACGAATAACTAAATCAATGGTAATAATTATAATGATTGAGTTATTGTTTTATTGACAATATGTATTCCAAACAATACTATAGAAAGGATGTTATGAGAATTAAGAAACGATTACAGGAGTAGAAATAATAACTTGTAAATTATTTATGATTTGATTTGTGGAAAATGAGTTGTGGACGAGTGGAGTGGTTTAAATTTAGTAGTGGGCGCATTAAACCATTTGCGGCACTGTTTTAGTGAAATAATTATGTATTTTAGGTTTAAACTATACGGTTAACTATGCGGTTAACCGTATGGTTAACCGTACGGTTAACTAACGGTTTTGATATGTTTACGGTTAATTAACGGTTACGGTTAGTATATTTTTTAACCGTAACTAATTTATTTTTACGGTTAACGGTTACGGTTATTAACCGTTTTATACGGTTACGGTTGAGAAACGGTTCGGTTACGGTCTAAAATACGGTTACACTTAGCTTTTGGTCATGCCTATTCGTACCATTTACGAAAAAGTTGCACATCATTTTTAAATCAAAATCGTAAAACTAGACATAGATAGTCTATGCCTAGTTTTACGATTTTGATTTAAAAATCGTAATTTTGATTTACAATGACCAAATGTCTAGTTTTGATAGACATTCGGTTAATCGATCGGTTTTGGTTTGGTTACGCTTGGTTTTGGTTAGCTCGAATATAGTTTTATAATAACCACTAGATTTTAACCTGCGGCACACTGCTGGACGATTTAATAATTATTTATTAAATATAAAAATTTGCAATTAATATCATTTTATAAGACATTTATATTTTTATAGTTTACAATTATTATTAAGTAGCGGTATACTACGAGATAAGTTTTGTTTTATACAATCTTATTTAAATTAGACTGATTCGATATGTCTAATAATCGTGGTGTTAAAAAATAATAAAATGAGGGTTTAACCTGCATTGAAACGGCGAGTTAATGATATTGTAAATTTTTATTATTGTTAATTCAAACCCGTCCCGCCATATAACCCGTCCCGCCATATAACCCGTCCCGCCATATAACCCATCCGCAATATGATCCGTCCGGTGCTAATTTTTATATATGTTCAAATGTTCATAATATTATAAACCTATTATTGATTTAATACGTCTCGTATTCAAGCGGCGAGTTAATGATATTTTAAATTTTTATTCAAACCAAAAATTGAAAATAACTGAATGGTTAGTAAAAGTCTCTATCAAAATTAACCGCAACCGAAACAATAACCAAATGGTGAATCAAAATATTCAAAAACCTATGATATACCTAAAATACCCAAAACCATAATTATAAACTCAAAAATATTAATTATTTTTATACTCAAAACAATCAAATACTTTAAATAATCAACATATCTTAATGTTGTTAGTTAAATATTTTCAAAGTTAAATACTCTCTTTTGCATAATCAAACCAAATTTAATTTTCTTTCTAATTTTTTCATATCTTGTATTTTTTTTTTGGTATTTTCGGTTAATTTTGGTTATTTTAATTTAAAACCGAACTAAACCGAACTAGATAAAATTTTGGGTAGTTATGGATTTTTATTCAAAAGTATCCGAACCGAACCGAAAAAATACCGAGTTGATCCGAACCGAAATATTTTAAATATCCGAATCTATATTAGCATTTGAAATATATTTTTAGCGGATGGATAAAATTGTTTTCAGACACAAATGATAACCTATCCGATAAAAAATTTATTTTATAAAAATTTGGTGTAAAAATTTAAAATATTATTAACTCACCGCTTCAATAATTTAATAAATATCATTACGTAGGATTTAATTGTGTTCGAACACCAGTTTTACGTAGGATTTAAAGTCCGACGTAAAACTGGTATAATAAAGCTGGCAATCCACTCAAATTGGACTTCTCCCATACAATAAAAGATAAAATGACACATTTCGACACCTAACTCCACCATTGCCGGAACCGAGGAGACACTCTATAGTAACTCCCGAATAATAAGCTTCAAGTTTAAAAACTAATCATCGAAATGGTTATTTCTCAGTTTAGTCTTTACACGAACGGAACATGTTTTTACCATAAAAAAACAACAACAAATAATTCTTAAAAATCCAAGAACATAAAAATTGAAATACCCTAGCCGCCGCCCAACCTTCAATTTCTCCGATTTGACCTCCCCGGCGGCCGGGCTTCTCGCCGGAGCTGTGGGAGGGTGTAGATCTTTGTCTTGTTTTTAGTTTGGTTGTTAGTTTGCGTTTTCTTTTGTTTCAAGGGTAATTTCAAAGGTGGATTTTGGTTGGTGAGGGATTCGGTGGTTGGTGGGTGACGGAGTTTTCGTTGCCTCCTATGTCGAGTTCTTTGCTTCATCTCCTTCGTTTTACTTTGGATTGCTTGGTTTAGATATGTTGCTTTCGGTGTTGTTGCGTTTTTGTCGGTAAAATCCTATATGCGGTGATAGACGATTGAAGGAGGGGAAGCCACCGGTGATGAGGATTGGTTGTGGTCAGTGACGGGTCCGTTTGGTCTGCGGCTTTGTCGAGGTTGTGGTTCAGTTTTGGTGGTGGTCCTGTGGCTGGTGGGTTCTAGGAGACGGGCACGTTTCGTCTATTGGTCGGGTATTTCTTCTCTCTCGTCTATCATTTGTTTGGATTGTGTTTTCGACAAGGCTTTGTTGGTGTTGGTGTTTGTGTGGCATAAACCGAGGGTTTGTGCTTGATTTGTGAAGTTTGTGGTGTGAGCTGATTTTGGGTTTGGCTTTGTGACCTTTGCTCTTCTGCTCTTTTGGGCTCTCTTGGCGTTTCGTGGTTCTGGTGTTGGCTGGGTTTCGGTTTGTGCTTGTCTTTGGGATGGTGTTTTGTTGCGGAGTCATCTACTAGCCCTCCCTTTGGCTACTTTGTGGTTTGAAGTTGGGTTCTAGGCGTCGCAGTGGAACGATCTCCTGTTCTTCTCTTGCGAGGAGGTTACCAGTTTTTTGTCTGTAGGTGGCTTAAACTGGGTCGACGAGTGTCCGCGTGTAAGTGCTGTTGATCTTCCTTGACTTGTCTCAAGCCGAATCTCAAGGTTATTTCTTTGTTCCTAGCCGGTCTCTTTTTCCTCGTCTGCCTTAGTGTGGTTTGGCTGTTGTGGTTCTTATTTCCCTGGTATCGATGAAGCTTGCTTTCTTGCCTGTTGGTGTTGCGGTTGGAGACTTCGGTCGTATTTCATTACCGGTCTCCATGATGCTATCTGACGTCTACAGTTTCTATAGGAAAGCTTGGTGGGTTTCTCTTTGGAACAGGGGGTCAAGTGTAGTGCATTGGTCTTAGCTTTTCCTTTATAAGCTTTTTATGTTGGTTATCTCGTCTTTTCTATGTTGCTTCTCTGTTGTTTAAGGTTATGCTTCCCTTGTTTGGGCCTTCGTCTCCGGGGATATCTCGTTGTTCCGCCGGCTTTGCTTTCCTCTTTTGGGCTAATGACTCTGGGGACATTTCTGCTGTCCGCCGGCATATGTAATTTCAACTTGTATCCGTTCTTGGTTTAATAATAAAATTCAGACGACAAAAAAAAAAAAAACCAAACAAAATTGTAGTGGATGTGACATTCTAGAAGCATGTTCCACTTCCCTCCTTTGTCTTCCACCATCTCACTCTTCATAAAAAATAAAAACACAAAGTTGAAAAATAAGTGAAAGCATGAAATACCAAAACTACCCCTAGTTCCCACATGTGCTCCTATTTGCTTTCCGAAAATACCAAACTCACCCATCTCCTTCCTCTTCTCCTTTTCTCTCCGAACAAGAACACGACCAAACAAATCTATGTTAGACATGTCGGAATCTGTACTAACGGCGATGTATAGTTGGTTCACACCGACAGTACTCTTCGTCTTCCTCAACCTAATGATTGGTACTATCGCCATTAGCTCATCTTTCTCTTCCAAATCCAACGACCCAAATCAAACTCAGATCCAACGCTCTCCTTCCATGATTCATCGTCTCAAGTCCATAAACTTCTCTTCTTTCACTTCTCCAGACAAATCTCATCTCGAGTTTCCTCCTTCAACACCCGAAGACAACAGCAATCTTCACCAACCAGCTTCAATCGAACAGAATCAACCGTTCTTGTCTAGATCTCCTTCTGTTCTTCATAGAATCAAATCTTTCAATCTTTATAACTACATTTCTCAAGAACCCACCAATATAATCGAAGCTTCACCACCGTCGGTGATCGTAGAGTCAAAACAAGAAGAAGAACAAGTACAAGTACAAGAACAAGAACAAGAAGAACAGAGTCTTGAAGAGGTTTATAGTAAACTCAATCTAAACCATGTCGCTAGGACAAAATCTGACACTGAACCAGCTGCTGGAATTAGACCTCCGAAGCTTCCAAAGAAGATGAAGAAATCTGCTAGTACCAAATCCCCATTCTCTCACTTTCAAGAAGATGAAATCTCCGTCGAGGCTCGCCGTCCTGCGACGGTGAAAGCACCGAGAGTTACGACGGTGGAAGAAGCTGATGAAGAAGTAGATGCGAAAGCTGATGACTTTATCAATCGATTCAAGCATCAGTTGAAGTTACAGAGAATTGATTCCATTACTAAGTATAAGGAGATGGTGAAGAAAAGAAACGACAAGTGATAAAAAGAAAACTTGGGGGGTTGTTTCTTAACTATGTATTAATTTATGGACCTTTTTGAAAATTCTTAGTTTTGGTTAGCTTTTCTCAATTTCACATCTTCACTGTAGATTATCCACTGTCTTTTTTGTTGGCGCAACTGTTTCTCTTTTTCTTTATGACAAGAAAAAAACAAGAAAAAGAAAATTCGAGAATCTTTATCTTTGTACATGACCAAAGGGTTTTGTAATAAATTTTAGAAATAATGATTCAGGAATCTTGGTGGTCGTGGTGCTCGTAGATTGTTGTTCTTGAGGTTTCGTAGTTACGAAATTACCCATAGATGGTTTTACTTTTCAATAGTGATACAAAGATGGTGCAAGAGAGGGTAGTGATGTAAATTTGGCGTAATGGTAATTTAGTAGTGTACGTTGTGCTTATCCGTATTTGCAGGATGCTTGGCTGTGAAGCACGTGGAATTCAAGTGTCATGTCTTTTTATTGAAAGATGATGTTTGGTACACTGTTTTTTTCTTAATAACTAGAAAGGATCTATAATTGAATTTTAGATAAATTTCCCACCTATGATAAGATTGGTATTTATGTCATTGTTGTAACACATATGATTTGGTTGGTGATCACGTTTAAAAAGTTATTAAAAAGCGGTTATAAATAGCAGATAGAAAAAAAAGTAAAGTAAAAAAAAAACGGTTAAGAATTTAGTTTGATTGATAGAATTATAGCGGTTGAATAGTATAAATTATGTTAAATTATTAAAAATTAAAGAATAAATAATATAGAGAAATTTTTAATTCATAATGTAAAATATTGATATAATGATTGGTTTTTATTCATAATATAAAATGTTAATATAGCAAAATGACAAAATAGAACTGTTCGACCATTGTATCAAAACCAGACATTGTTTTTTTTTATAGTGGTTGGAATTGATGTTTACGACCATCAAAATAGAGTTTCATTCCATTTTTTTATTAACATTTTCTCCATCTAAAATATCTAACCGCATTTTTCAAACGCTCTACTAATTAGTGATCGTTGAACGCTTGTTTGCAAACGACCTTGTTAAGTGAAACCAATCAAACCGATAGATTTAGGAAAGCTCAATAGCTTTATGGACTGTGACTGCAATATATAATTATCAATTGTGATTAAACTTCTAATAAAGGCTAATCAAAGTTGGTAAATTAATCTTTTTCACATATTATTTCTCACTTTTTCTTTCAAAAATTAAATTAATTTAAAACTAATATTTTGAAGTTAATTTGGAATATAACAACAAACTAAATAATTTAGCATACATATAAAAATAGAGATTTTTTTTTCTACCCTTTATGTCAATATGTATTCACAATTATTAATATGATGAAAAATATTGTGCTAAATCAAAAATAGTTATTTTTAATGTTTAGAAAATAACACATTGAGTTTCTTATCAAACTCAAAATGACACTTCTTCCGTCCCTCCTTTCAAGTGTTGTTTAGGCTCTGCTTTGTGAAGAATAGAGCATTTAAGAGGAAATATGATGGAATGAATAGAAAAAGAGTAAAAATGAAACTAGAGGTTTTTCCTCCACAAAAATTAAGTGGAAAGTTTAAAGTGTGATTGACTGATTGGAAACACTTTTTTTTTTTTTTTCACTGAAAGATTGATATATATTTCATGATTACGAGCAATCATACAAAAATGGGTAACGGATCAAAGACAATCATTGTAGATCAACCCCATTGAGTATTACACTAAGCAATACTACTTTCTTTTTCAAAAAGATGTTTTAACCAAAGAGGAAACCCGGTTGCTACGTACGATTGGCGGCGATCCTCTTTTGTTACACTTCTGGCTATTAGATGGGCTCCAAGATTTGAGCTCCTTTCTTCACCAACCAGTTTCCAAACCAAAAAATTCCTTAAGAGATCAGTCAAAAGAATGCCCTGAAACTTAAAAGAGGGCCAAGCAGGTGGTCTTAAAACAGCACCTATGAGTTCCTTGTCCTCAGAACCAAAAATTATCTTGTCAACATTTAGGCTTTTCATACTCTCCAAAGCCCATTGCCAACAAACAATGCTAGCGTCAAGTTTGCTATTCACCTCTGCAAATGACCTTCTAGCATGAGACAGCACATCTCCAAACTCATTTCTAAGAACCCACGCAGCTCCTCCAACTCTTCCAGTTCTGTCCCATGATGATCCAACATTACATTTTAACCAATCATGAGGAGGAGGAGCCCATTTCACTTTAACAGGAGCCGGAACAGGCTGCTCCAACAAGTTCTCTCTGTTCTCAAGCATTTGAGCATAAAACCATTGATTAGCATCTTCTTTAATCTTAGCAACCGTTTCAGTAATCACAAACCTTCTTCCTTCAAAGAAAAACCTGTTCCTATTTTTCCAAAGCTGCCACAAAATCCATGGAAAAGATCTTCTAGTCTCCAAAGGAATCAGATTATTTTTGGCAGAAACAAAGAGATAGAAGAAGTTGTGGTAAAGTGAATGAGAGTCAAAACCTTCAGCAGGAAAGGGAAAGTTTGACATAGCCCAAGTCTGTCTTGCTACTGTACAGTTAAATAACACATGATTTGAAGATTCACCTTCATGCCCGCAGCTCTGACATCTTGAGTCCACTTTAAGTCCACGACTCATCATTTTATCAACCACAGGGACAGCACCACTAATAACTTTCCACATGAAGTTCCTGATTTTAGTGGGAGTGAGACTTTTCCAGATTAAATCTTTAATCGGTTGGATGGAAGGCTGCATTTGAAACTCACAAATCAAATCAGCCTTTTCTCTTTGAAAAGCAAACCAATAACCAGATTTAACCGAGTATTCTCCACTCTTGGTATGTTCCCACACGTGAAAATCTTCAGAGGAGATGACCGGTTTGATTTTTAAGATCAATTCAACATCTCTGGGGAAGAAATGCTCCTGTAAAGACTCCAAATCCCAAGTACCAGCAATTGGATCCAACAGATCTTTTACCTTCATATCCAAATCAAAAATGATGTTTCTCATGAGTGGAGCTCTCATAACACCATCCAAAATCCATCGAGCAGTCCAAACAAAAGTATCTTCCCCATCACCAATCATCTTTCTAAGACCAAGATGTAGGAGATCTCTACCATGAAGTATGCTCCTCCAAGCAAAGGAGGGTCTATCTCCCAAAGCAGCTTGAAGAAATGTGCCTTCCTCAAAATATCTGCTCTTTAAAAATCTTGCACACAAACTGTCCTTATCCTGCAAGATTTTCCAGGCCTGTTTGGCAAGCAAGGCCTGATTAAAGACCTGGATATCTTTGAACCCTAGACCACCCACATGTTTGGGAAGACACAACTTGTCCCAGCCTATCCAATGCATCTTCCTTTTGTCTTCAGTAGAGTCCCACCAGAAGGCAGCCATAGCCGCAGAGAGCTTATCACAAGTGGTTTTTGGCAGCTTAAAGCAGGACATAGCATATACTGGCATTGACATGGCAACAGCTTTGAGCAAAACTTCCTTACCTCCTTGAGATAGGGTTTTTGCAAACCAACCAGACATTCTAGCTTTCATTTTGTCATGTATGTAGGCCAACAGATCGACTTTGGAGGCACTGAAGCACTCAGGCAAACCAAGATACGAACCGGCTCCTCCTTCACTGAAAATCCCCAATTTCTCTTGAATTTTCCCTTTATCCAGCTGATCAACATTAATCCCAAAGGTAATGGAAGATTTATCAAGATTAATGAGTTGGCCTGTGACCTTACCATATGAAGAGAGGATGTTTTGGACAACTTCACATTGATCTTCCTCCGCTTTGAATAAAAACAAGCTGTCATCCGCAAATAAAAGATGGTGAATTGCAGGGCCATCAACAGAGAACTGAAGTCCATTAATAATTCCGGCCTGTTCAGCTTTGTTTAGCAGGTGAGTTAGTCCTTCAGCACATAAGACAAACAAGGATGGTGATAAGGGGTCACCCTGTCTTAAACCCCTTTTTGGGTTAATCAAACCAAAAGGCTGCCCATTGATCAAAACTGTATAAGTCACCGAAGTTACACAGTACATGACTAAATCAACCCATTTTTGACAGAAGCCTAAAGCCAAGAGAAGATCTTTTAAGTAGCTCCATTCCATTCTGTCATAAGCTTTGGACATATCCGTTTTAACCGCCATAAATCCCTTAGAAGTCGCCGGATGAGTCCTCAGAGCATGTACAGCTTCATGTGCAATCAGGATATTATCAGATATGAGTCTACCAGGAACAAATGCAGACTGATTCGGTGAAATGATCCCATCAAGGAGAGGCTTGAGACGAGAAACCATGATCTTGGATACGACTTTGTACATCACTGAACAAAGGCTAATAGGCCTCAAATCACTCATCAGAGGCGAGTTAATCTTCTTTGGAATTAGACACAGTTGCGTGAAGTTCCACTCTTTTGGAAAAACACCATCCTCAAAGAAAGCAGTTACCTCTTTAACAATTTGACTCCCAATTATATCCCAGTACTGTTGAAAAAACAGTCCAGTCATTCCATCCGAACCAGGGGCACTTGAAGCCTTGATGGAAAAAACTGCATTCTTTACCTCTTCCCTAGAAACCTTCCCAATCAACATCTCATTCATCTCATCAGTTACTCGAGGCGCAAAACCATCTAGGAGATCTTGGGAGTTGGAAGGATCAGAAGAGGAAAACAGCTTTTGAAAGTAAGAGGCAGCCACATCACCTTTAGAAGCTTCTGACTTATGCATAATCCCATTATCATCTAGCAACTTAGAAAGGCCATTCTTTGATCTTGTGTTCTTCACGGATGCATGAAAATACTTAGTATTTTTGTCTCCCGCATGAAGCCAAGTAGCAATACTCTTCTGTTGCCAATGACTTTCCTCCTCTCTATAAGCTTCTACAAGGCTGTTCTTCAATTGATTAATCCTGATAGAGGAAGGGCAAGCTGCAGATTGGACAAATTCTAAATCATTCTCAAGAGCAGTAATTTTGACCTTAGAGTTCAAGTCATTTTCCTTCTTCCACTTGCTCAGTGCTTTCCTACACTTCCTCAAACGAGTAGAGACACCATCATCAGCAGAGTTAACAGAGGAGTTCCAAGCAATGGTAATCGCTTCTTTCACCAAAGGCTTATGGAGCATACGCTTATCAAACCTGAAAGACCCTTTATAAGAGGCTTGAGATGAAACCAGATTCACCAAAACTGGTCTGTGGTCTGATCCTCTTTTAACCAGGAAGCCTTGATTTGAAGCAGGGAACATACCCATCCAACTTTTGTTACCAAAACCTCTATCCAATTTGCATTGAATCCACAACTTTTGCCTTCTACCACCCCAAGTAAAGCTGTTCCCAGAGCTTGCCAGTTCAGTCATCCCACAATCACTAAGCATAGTAGAGAAAGGTTTAAAAGAAGACTCACACCTCCTAGGTCCTCCAATTTTCTCAGAATTATTGAGTATCTCGTTGAAATCTCCAACCATACACCAGCTCTCCTTCCTTGAAGCCCCAATCCTAGTCAATCTCTCCCACACCTCTTGTCTCATACTAGCATTTGGGTTGCCATACACACAGGAAACAAAGAAATTGTTAGACCCTAACTGTACAAACAGGTCCAACACATTCTTATCTGCGAACTTGATCTCAATATCCACATTGTTTTTCCAAAATAAAGCTAAGCCACCACAGGTACCAACCGGATCAACTGTATATACATGATCATACCCCAACCAAACTTGAATATCTACAATAACATTCTTGCAATTCATAGTCTCCATTAAGAACAACACCTCCGGAAAATGTTTTTTACGCAGTTCCATGAGGCGAGGAATTGTCAAGTCTTGAGGCCGCCCCATTCCCTGACAATTCCAGCTTAATATGCTCATCAGATTTTGGACAGTCCCTCCTTTGGGACCATCAATGGTGTTTTTACCCTTACAGTACTGGAGACACCTTCCAGCTCATCCTTTGCCTTTCTCTTTTCAATTGTCCCTGCAATAGATCCTTGTTTCTTCACCACATCTTCAGGACAAATATCTTCACATTTACCCTTTGCTTTCCTTGAATGCTTGGTGTTTCTTTTCCTTGATTTTGTCTTCTTTAGTAAACCCAAGGAAGGCCCAGCATGGGAAACTCCAATCAAATAGCTCTTATCAGATACAAGAAACTGATTAGATTCAGCACATCCTTCACCTGAACCTCCATCAGAATAAATACTGCAGTTCTGGGATAATCCCCTATTGCCACCACCAATTTGCAACGCTGAACCCCTTGAAGCCATTGTAGCATTGAAGCCTGGATCAGTTTTAGTAGTGGAATCATCAGACGAATAACCAAAAACAAGACCTTTACCTTTCTCCAGATCATGAGTAATGATTGGAGCAGGTTCCAAACTAAGAACAGTCTTCTGAGTCAAGGGAGAGCTTTCAGCTTCCTTAACTGATTTCCTAACTCTGTCTTCTTTGATTTTTCTATCCTCACCATTTGCCACCAACAAATACTGCCTCATCCCCTCTAAGACATCATGAGCAATCTTTGGCCTACCCGAAACCGGATGTGGCCCAACTTGATCCTCCCGCAACACACCAAATAAAGGATCATTCACAGATAATATTCTTGGAGCCACAGGTTTTGGTACCTTGTTCCCAAGTCTTCTATCAATAGCTGCAGCTTGTCGGGCATTAACCAAGATAGGACATACCTCTTTTTCATGAGATAATCTTTGGCAGTTGTAACAGCGTTTCTGAACTCTTTCATAGAAAAAGAAGATCTCTGTTGACTGATTATGTGGAAGCCCGATAATCTTAGATTTTCTGAGAGGCTTGGAGACATCGAATTTGACTTGAACTCTAACATGGTCCTCAGATTGAACCCTCGTTGGATCGAAAGCCACTTGAACCACTTGACCAACAATTTCTCCCAACGACGAGATAGCTAACTCCGTGTAGTAATTTACAGGGATATTACGAATTTGGACCCAGATATGAGTAAATTGAAGAGAGTCTGGAGGTGGAATTTCAGACCAACGCTCAATAACAATTGCCCATTCATTATATGTTTGAAATCCTTTCTGCAAAACTTCCTCTAGGTCGTATTCATTCTTGAAAATGAATTGAAATCTTTCCTTAGACAAAGCCACCCCACGAGCAGATTTTTGCCATTTCCTTGGCATATTGTGAACCACACCTGAAACAGTTTGACAATCAGGGTTTAAGATCCTACCAATCAGACTGAGAACATTTCGTTCACACGAGCTGAACTCAGGTAGATCTGGCATGATGAAAGGAACATCTTCTTCTTCAAGAGACATTGCCATAAGAGCTTTATCCATTGCAGCCGTCATCTCACTTTCACAGAACCTAAAACTGATCTTAAAACCGGAGCCAAAAAACCAACCAACAACTGTGACTTGGCGGAGCAGATCTACAACCAAACAGCTTACGAAAACAGAACTGAAGCTTGACCCAAACGAGAGGCCAACAACCAAGAGAAATCACCGTAGATTCGTCAGACCGGAGACAAGAACTCACCAAGCAAGCCTAGGAATTCTATACCCCGTAATCCAGAAACTACAAGCAGCTCAAACGAAATCTCGCTGAAAAATTTCCAAACTAAATCACAGACTCAAGTTTAGAAGGAAGAACAGCAAGAAAGAACCTAATTTTCTGAAAGATTTGGAAAATTAGGTCGAGAAAAGGCTTAAATCGGATAAAATCAGACAGATGCAACGTGTTTTAACAAAGAAGCTCTATATTCTAGAAGACATGAAACCTCTTTTAGAATAAGAGAGTCTAGAGCCCAAAGAAGGGGAGCGTTTTTTTTCTACTTCCTAGTTATATACTGATTGGAAACACTTAATAGCTGAATTTATTCAGCTAGAAAATCAATATTTTGATTTCAGCTAATATTTATCCCTTGTTCAAAAAATCGCTAGGCGCTAATCGGGTGCTCGGCATGGGTTTAACGATTAATCGAAAAATCGGATTAAAATCGAAGATTAATCGGGGACTATTTTTAAGGTTATTTTAATATTTTTAAGAGATATTAATCTATTATAGTTAAATTTTTAAATAATATTATTTTTAAAATTGCAGTAAACACATAAAAATGTATTTTTAAGAAACTTTTATGATTTTTGTTAAAACATTGAACATAATTTCTTGAAAAGCTTTACAAACTCTCAATATTGAACATAATTTCTTAAATAACAAAAGGAAAAGTTATTTTATACTTGCAATCTAAAAATAATTTGATTATGCAAGATTAGGCGGAAAATAATCGGATTAGGCGAGGAGTAATCGGATTAGGCGGATATTAATTGGGTGTCTGCTTTTTTCAAGGGATTAATCATTAATCGAGGCTGATAGGGTGGGCCTAGCTATTAAGTGGAAAGCAATTGGAGTTAGGCCGAAGATTTTTAGAACATGATATTTAACTAATTGATTTGAAACATAATTTAATCATCTGTTGTTTTCTTCTAAATAAACAAGCAACTTTTTGTTTTTTTTGAAGTAAAAAAATTACTCTTGTTATTATTATTATTACTAGGACTCATAATCCCCCGATGTCACGGGAGAAATCATTTTAAAAATCGCTAAAAAATATCACACGAAAAATCATAATGAATTGTAACAACTTTGATTTTTTTAAATAATAAATCAATATATATTTTACGACGATAGATGATTAAATGTTATAACAATTTATAAAATAAACTTAAAGTTGCAATTGTTCGTGAAATAAACTAAATGTTGCAATGGTTTAACAAAACGGTTACAACCGTGTTATGAAGAGTTACAATAAAAAGATGCAACCATAGAAAATATTTACTCATATTGCAACTTTCTCAAAAAACATAACGTATAATATATTTTTAATTTTAAAAATATAAACGAAACGTTGCGATGTATTAAAAGTTGCAACGATTCATTAAGTTCGTCAAATAAACTAAAGATTATAACGGTTCGTAAAACGAAACCAAAAGTTTCAATAATTCGTCAAATAAATCAAATGTTGGAACGGTTCAATTAAATGGTTACAATCTCATTTAAATACATTTTGATAATTAAAAATTAGAAACAATAATTTATGAAAAGTACCGAGAGACACGACAGTAGATGATTAAATGTTATAGAAATTTATAAAATAAACCAAAAGTTGCAATTGTTCGTGAAATAAATTAAAAATATAAACTAAAGGTTGCAATTGTTCGTGGAATGAACTAAATATTACAATGTTGTAGTCTGGTCTTCACGGTGTGGTTTGCTCGGTGTCCTCGTCTTCTGCGAGCGTCTATCTCCCTCCCCCAGCAGTGTCAGAAAATTAAAGAATTGCTTTTGTCAGATCCAGTGAGTGCTAGGGTCTGGCTTGTTCTTCTCAAATCTGTGGTCCTGGGTTTTTGTTTGTCTATTGGTGGGTATACTTTCCTCCTGCTCTTGTTCCTTCTCCATGAAGCTGAGGTTAGTTTTTTTAGGTTTGTTTGCATTGTTTTTGGCCTGTGTCTGGTGACTCTTCTGGTTTGATTCGAGTTTGTTTTTGGGTCTTGCGGATACGGTTGAAGCGGCTTTGTTTGTGGGTTTATGGTTTAGCGAAACGTTTGGTTCCGGATCTGTAGTATCTACGGTGCTGCTACGAGAATTATGCTATTGTTTTGTTGGATCTGATCCTAATTCTTAGTCGCTTTTGTGCTTATTGTTACCAAGCCGTTTTCGTTGAGTGTTGATTGGAATTTAGTCAGGTTAAGTCCAAGATTTGCTCTTCTTTTCGTTCGTGGTCTCCTCGGCTCAATCATTGAATCACATTGGGGGTCTTTCCTTGCTAAGAAGAAGTTTTTTTTTGTGTGTGGTTCGCTAGACCTCTAAGTTTACATTTCATTCTTCTCCATGATGTTGTTCGTTGTGGTTGTTAACTGTCTCGATTTTTCGTCATTCTTGATCTTGAGATTGGTGGTTTTCAAGAGGTTGGGCATATCTCCTTTTCCTTTCTTTCATGATTTGTTTTGATAGGATCGCCTTTTGAAGGTTTCTAGTTAGACGCTATTGGACGCAACAGTGGTCAGTCGTCGTATTTGGAAGTGTGCTCGAGGTTCTCTTAACTCATTTGTCCGCTTGGCCGGTTTTGAAATATTGGTTCTTGGTTTCGAGAGATCAGCTCTCATCGTGATAGAAAAAGGTAGATGTTATCTTTGGGTTGGCCGCATGCATTCTTGGTAAATCTCAATCGCATGTGCTTTAGAAGAATTGAGTTCTTGTGTTCTTGGGTCTTTCGTTTCTATTAAGGTTTAAGCCTGATGCTTCTTTCTTAGTTTTTGGTTTCGACCTCTTGCGTTTGTGGTTTGAAATTTTTTGCTTTGTACTACTACTGTTTTTAGTTTCCTTTCTATAAGGCCTAGCTTTTGGGGAATTTCGTTTTCCGCCGGTTTTGTCTCCGGAGACTTTCATATCGTCTGTCGCATTTGTTTCTCTCTTTTGGACATTGTATCTTATCTTGGTTCCATTAGAAGATCAATAGTAAAATTCTAGATGACAAGAAAAGAAAGTATGTCCCAATCATTATATGTATATATTTTTTTCTAATTTGGTCTTCTAATATTGATTGTTTACCTACCCATCAAACAACTCCTAAAACGGTAATAGTTGAATTATTGTTCCGATTCTAATTCTCGGTATATTGAAAAAAAAAAACTTAAAATGCAGTGCAATTTTTTTTTAAGAAAAAAAAACTTTAAACCTACCCTTATATTCAAATTAAAAATTATTTTCTAGAACCAACAAAATTGTTTTCATTATTTTATTCAGCATTAAATGGATCGGCCATTAGGGAGGAATCAAATAATGGACCAATCAATCATTGAAAGCTTTTGGACTTTGGGTTCTCCTCAGCGGCGCGAATGCATAATGGCGACGAATTATTGTTTGTCGTCTTTCTATGTTTACTTTCTCAATATGTAAATACATATCTACCTATCAATGAAAAGACAGAATTTAGAATAAACTATTAGTGTATATGTTTTCAAAGTAGATACTATTAGTAGATATAGTAAATAACCATAAAATTTATCTAAAATTGCAAAGTAACCTTTTTTGGCAAAATAACATATAATTCTATCTTATGATACATTCTTTTATATAAATATATGAAGCTATTTTATTCCAAACTATGAAAAACTAATGTCCACTTATTTAATTCTTTTATTGATGTTATTTTGAAAACAAGCTCTATATGTTGGTATTTTAGCAAATAAAACCTAACAATTAATTATTATAAATTAACATGGTTAGTACTTAGTAGCCAAATTCTTTAATAAGAAAACACCAAAAATGTTACATTGTTCTCGGATTGCTAGTTTAGCTAAGGTAAGGGCGAAAACCGTGGTTTCACGATATCAACAAATTATACTTTTCGATCTTTATTTTTGATTATTAAGATCCAATATTTCTGTTTATGGCAAGAATGTTCTTTGGGTATTCGAAGAGTATTTTTTCGATATGCAAAAGATGTTCTTCGCGTTTTGGTTTGTATATGCATGTTTGTTTCTGCGTGGATGTTGGAGATTGAGGCTAAGATGCTAGTTTTAGGACTGATCCGACAAAGTTATGTTGGAACTTATTTTGATTAGTTGCGCCGGACTACTTTTTCGGGTAACTTTCAAAATTGAAGTTCGTTTGAATGAGAAATGGAGATCCGATGTGGCTAGCTTTGATAGCTTGAAATTTGACTAAAGGATCAAATGTCGCACTTCGGAAGTTAAAGGAGAAATCCAAACCAGGCATGTGTGCCGAGCCGTGTTGTATCGTGTCGAGCCGGACCGGGTTTGGAATTTTGAGATTTGGGAAATGGGCTTATAACCCAAATGATAATTGTTAATTACCCAAATGTGTAAGTTGATTAAGTCAACAATTATCTCCTTTAATGTGAATTATAAATTGTGTAACAACAAAAATTAATTCACAACAATTAAAGGTGATGGAGTCAATGGCATTGATGTTGAGAATTCATTCTCATAACAATAACATTCTCACCTTTATTGCTCCATTATAGTGTTGAGAGCTTGGACTATAAAACCAAGGTTTCATCTCTCCATTTTTATCTCATGGACATATGCATCAAAAGATCACAATCTCCTTCCTCTTCTCTTCTCTAGTTATCGAGTCTGAGAGTACACACATTACTAGAGTTCGTTAGGCTTCTGATTGTGAGTGTTACAAATCAGAAGATGGTGCGGTTGTATCCTGGGATTCTGATTGCGTCAAGCCGTCACACTACGAGCAATTAAAGAATTAAAGAAAGAGTGTCTCGCCTCCGCACAAACCGTTCTTTGTTTATCAAATATTGGTATCGGTTGTTGTATTTTATTTCTGGTTTTTATCATCATCTATTGCAATTATTCAGTTTTGCCATATCGTAGAAATCATGGTCCTACAAGTTAATCATCGCATGCGCTAAGAAGTTTTTTAAAAAGTAGCATAGTTTGTTTGACTAGTAAGAGTAAACGAAAATAAGAAGTAGTATTAGTCATGACTCATGTGGTTGGAGACACACTTAATAGTATTTTTATATGATATTTTACAACATGCTCGGAGTATATCTTTGTAATATAAACTCAGTTTTTGTTTTGATTGAAATGTTAGACCCCACTCTTTAGACAGAAGGAATTTGGTACTTTACCTCCTCCAATATTGAAATTGACCCTTCACCATCGTAGATTGATTGAACTTTGCTTGGCTTCATTTGTAAGTCTACTTACCACTAAGATTTCAAATACAATTATTGCCTAAGCGTGATATCTTTTTCCATAGAGATAAAGACTAACCTATGATTACGAATTATGGATCTTTTACATAACATTTCAAAACCGAGAGCAAAACATTACACAACCCCTGAACCTTTACCCTACAAAATCGTTCTTAATATCTTGTTTTGTAGGGTACCAAATTCTAGAGTAAAACTAAGAATCAGATGTGATTATATATAGAGAATCATGAGACGAACTATGTCTAAAACCTTACTGTGTCAATATACCACAAGTGCCGGCTTAAGTACAAGGGTGTAGTTCGACCGCTCCAAGTTCATTGATATAAGGAACCCATAAAATCAAAATTTGAGCAAAAAGCAGTCTACAAGAACGAAATATTTATGGGATTCTTTTGTTATAAAGACATATGTACATAGCAAATGATAATTATGTACATAGCAAAAAAAAAAAAAAAAAAAATTATGCATATGCTAACACAAACACTTATTTTTCTAATCATTTTTCTCTCACACACCAACCCTCCCTAGATAAGATCAAGCTAAGGGAGTCAGCGATATTTTTTTTTATTTTAATATAAATATGATTTCTAGTATTTTAATTTATACAGATTGGATTCGGCTATTCATGAAATAATACAATTTCACTTATAGTGTAGGAAAAAATAATACTTAGATAATACATACAGATTAATCTACAATTAATTCTTTTTGCAACATCACTAGACAATATTGATAATCAATCTATACTTTTCTTTCTATAAATAACAAAAATGAATACTATTAAAAATTAATATTGTGAAAATCTTTTTGCAACATCACTAGACATGTAGATAATCATTTTAATGAAAATTAAACTCTCTAATTCATAAAATGAACTCTCTAGACATCTAATACTGTTCGTATATATTAATTTTTCATGAGGGAGAAAAAGTACAAAGGAAATGTTTCGAGAGGATTATTAAAAGTATTTACAAGTGTTTTAAAAGCTGAGCCCTTAAAAGATTTACAAAGATTTTATAAAAAAAAATTAGAAGGATTTTAAAATGGATTTACAAGTGTTTTAAAAGGATTTACATTCTAAAGATTTTAAATGGATTTACAAGAGTTTTTCAAGGATTTTAAAGGCTTTTTAAAAGATTTACAATGGTTTTTTTTATGATTTACATGGTTTTTAAAGAATTGCAGGAAATCAAATTTCATGTTGTGGATTTTTTTGTCGACAAAAATATTTTTTTGCGGTAAAATTTCACTTTCTATTATCTATTGTCACTAAAAAATTGATAATTTAGTCATTTTGTACATAAACGAGGGTAATTTTGAATATAAACAACAAAATGGGATACTTTTTAAAAAAAGAGAACAAGAAAAGGAGCATTTATGCAAATGTCCCAAAAGTCAATCAAGCTAGATATAAGTCGATCGTTTTAAAATAAGTCGATCAAAAATAAATTTTGTCGACGGAAATGAGATATAAGTCGTTAGTTAAAAAATCTTGACATTATTAATAAGTCAACGTAGAATGAACTAAATCTACCATAAACAAAAAAGTTGACAGAAAAAAACTATAAATCGATGAACAAAAAAAATTAAGTCAATAGTTCAAAAAACCGACTATGTCATAAATCAACGAGCCAAATATAAGTTGACTGTTTTAAATACATAGATGGAGAAGAAAATTCAGTCATCAGAAATAAAAAATAAGTAGATAATTCAAAAAATCGAAGTACTTAATAAACCAACATATAATGAAATAAGTCTACCTAATAATATCGAAAAAAAAATTTATATTATTATTTTATTTATTATAAATTATATAATTTTCAATCACTTGAAATTACAAATCCAAATAATAGAATTAAAACTATTTTTTGTATTTTATTTATTCAAATATTATAATTATTCTACACATAGTAAATAATTTTTCTTAATTTTATAAGCAAGAAAAAATTAATTACGAATTTGAGTTAAATTTAACTAGTTTAAAATTAATTTATATTATTTTAAATTAGCATTAATAGTTATTAAATAAATATAAAGAGTATTACATTCAATTTTTAATTGCTAAAAGTTTAAAATTACTATTAAATTGAGTGTGATTTTCAAATTTCTTATAAAATTTAGTATATTTATTAAAATCTCTCAAAAAAAACAATTTGTCATACTTTTGACTTAACAGGTCCCATAAACTTTCGGAAATACTTTTAAAAATTATTTTATTTTAGTAAATACTTTGTATTAGCCACCCTCATCAAATCGGGGAAAACAATAACAACAAAAGTTTTTACAACTACGAACAAAGTTATGCCTCCTCAGACAATAACGTATACATTTATGACAAAAATCCGCTTCACGGTTAGCGTTAGGGTTCTCTGCATGCTTAAAATATTGTGCATTTTTTTCTAAATTAGATTTTGTCACGATATTTGATGTACCTGTAGTAAAAATATTAAGAGAAATAAAACAGATAATATTTAAATCACAAAAAATCATACATATTTATCCTAGTTTCCGAGAATAAACTTGAGAACTTACATGATGATGATGAAAAAAAAAAAAAACTTACATGATGAAACAAGTATTAATAGAAGGGTTAAGAAACAAACAACTGTCTTCATCCTTTTTCTTTTTGTTTCTAAAAATTTTGAAATATATTTTTCAAATACAATATTAAATTTTTTTGTTAATCAATATTTATATACTAGTTGCTAAAGTTACTGAGATTAGATACTATCATATTTATATATCTTTTCTTTATGTTACATCAATGTCTTTATTATAACGTGTTTTTTTTATTAATGCTAATAAAAAAACCAACACTTCTTTAAATTCAAATTTTAACTTCATATTATTAAATCACCATATTATTATTGTATTGTATAAAATTTGATGCGTAAAAACTTTATCATAACAATTCGACATGTTTCAAAATTTTAATTATATAATTTTCATCCCCTGCAATGTCATGGAGAAAAAGATTTTAAAAAAAAAAAAATATCGAACAAATAGTCATAATGAATTGAGACAACTTTTTAGAAATAGTTTTAAGCGATAAATCAAGATATTATGGTAAAAAGATGCGATCATAAGTAAACAAATATAAACGAAGAGTTATACTGAGTAGACGCAATTTTTTAAGAGTTATACGAAGACGTTGCGATCTATTACTGTGGGTGAATTGTAACACCTCGTTTTCAGGAATGTGATGGTGCATGCGAAAAAATTAAAATAATTGATTTAGTCACCTATGTCAGCAAAATGCACTTATCTTTTCGGTCAAACGTCCTAAGAGAACTCCATAGTTAAGCGTGCTTGAGATGGAGCAATTTCAGGATGGGTGACTTTTTAGGAAGTGATTGTCGGAGCCGTGTGAGTGAGACCAAAACACTGAGAAAGATCATGTGATCATTGTAGTGTCGGTAAACAAGTATTTAAAGGCTCTCGGACGTAGCGGACCAACCGTCGAAAGATAGTGAGCCCACAAGCCAAGAGAAGACGTGGGACCCATTAAGAAAGATGGCGGTCAAGGCGTTACAACAACCATAGAAGACTTTTATTCAGATTGCAAATTTCTACAAGCATAACCGTAAAATATAATTTTTAGTTTAAAAATTTATATAAAACAAAATGTTAGAACAATTTATAAAATAAACTAAACATTGCAATTGTTCGTAAAATAAACTAAATATTGCAATGATTCAACTAAATGGTTGCAACCATTTATAAAAAGTTACGATAAAAATAAGCAATCGTAAATGATATTTTATTCAGATTGCAATTTTCTAAACAAAGACAACCATAAAATATTTTTTTTTGTTTCAAAGTAAATAAATATATGTTATAACAATTTATAAAATAAACCAAAAATTGTAATGGTTCGTGAAATAAACTAAAAGTTGCAACAGTTCAACTAACAGTTGTAACCGTTTATGAAGAGTTACAATAAAAAAAAAGATATAACCGTAGGAGACATTTATTTGGATTGTAACTTTCTAACAAAAAAATTTGTAAAATACTTTTTTTAGTGTAAAAAAAAGTTAACGAAAGGTTACGATAAAAACACACAACTGTTCACAACTGCGAAAGACATTTATTCGGATTATTATTATTATATAGATTTTACAGTGCAAAAGGATTTGTTAATATTTTGATTTTCTAATATATTTGGCCAGTTTGTAAACTATCGATTTCTAGTTGGCAAGTTATTCTTTTTTTTTTATGTCACTTGTTGAAATAAAAAAATTAAATAATGCATGTTAATTTTTTTTTTGTCAAACTAAAAAAAAATTAGAGAATGCAAAGTTCATAAATAAATATTAGTCCAATAAAAAGTATATGAGAGAAAGAAAATCCAAGCTGAAGGCTCGTTTTTTTTCCTTTTTTTTTTTGGGCAAAGAAAATCCAAGCTACAAATAAATGGTTATACTTTGTTTTCCTTTTGAAGACAAACAGTGTGAGCCATCAAACAGGGCCGCACACCACTGCTTTTGATATATTCTGCAACCAAATTGTTATTCCATGCTTTTACATTTTTTTGCTGAAGAAGTGTTTTATTTCGTTTCGTTTGTATAATGTTATTGAAGATAAACGAATATATACAATTCCAACTTCCACTTTCCATGGTTAGCTGAAGGGTGAAGGATCTATCAAAATTCGTTGAGAATAGAGAAAAATGTAATATAGTGAAACAATTAAATATGTGAATAAGAAGTCGAAGAGATCTAATACAAAGATGATTCTACAATTTGGAAAGTAATTTTAAATAAAACACATTTTGTCATAATTTTGCATAAATGTGTCCATTACATTAGACTCAATATCTTGCCATAAACTTTCAGCTTGCTTGGTGCATATATTCCATACATTTGGATTAATACACTTTAAAAACTTATTTTGTTATTACATACGATCATTTGGATAACAGTGACATTGAAAGTTTTTACAACTATGAACGAGTTTCATCATTTTCATACAATGATATCTACAGCTACCAAGACAAAACTCAGCTTCGAGTTCAGTGTAAGGACTTTCTTCGACGTGAACGTAAGGACTTTCTGCATTTCTTTCTAAATTAGATTTTGCCATGATATTCGATATACCTATCCAATTATTAAAAGAATATTAGAAATTAAAATGTTACTAAACTATTTTTTGACAAAAATTTTTTTACTAAACTCTATAAAACATGATTCCTAATTAACTAGAATAAACTTACATGATGTAACAAATGTCTTAACTTTTGTTACTCAAATTTTTCAATACTAGATCATCACCCGTACTACAGTACGGGTTGAATTTCATTTATTACAAAATTTATATATTATATAGTTATAGAATAAAATCGTGATATATTATAATAGTAAGTAAAAAATATTAAGTTTTTTATGTCATTCCATATATATAATATTAGAATGAATATATTTTTATTTTTCTATAATCCTCAATTATGGATATATTTTTTAAAGATATGAAAACGGAAAATAATATTATTTTCAAAAAAAATAATATTGTTTGAACAATGAGTTAATTTATGTTAACAACTACAAAATGACAGTGCATATAATTTAGTTAGATCAAAAATCAAAATATCATAAATGAATCGTATCTAAAACGTAGATTATTTTGAATTAGTTAAAAAAGTTAGCTATTATTTTGAATTAATTTAGGAAATTATTTTTTCAAAATCTAATTCATTGGTTGTTGAAATAGACTTGTTTGAGCTAACTACGGAATTTACCAATTATTCACATAATCGAATATGTTATGAACATATATTTGGTATATAATAATACCAAATTCGATCCATGTGTGGAGTCTATATTTTCATTTTACAATCCCTATGAAAATATTGTGGCACAATCTATTATTCATTATTTCCAAAATTACTTGCAGAATTAAATTTTCAAATATTTAGAAGTGTCAAAGCTTATTTAACTCATCTCATCATAAAATCTTAAAATGTCGTCTATTATAAGGATCATAACTTTCTATCATATAATACATTACTTTTAACCCGCCGCCTACTATAAATATAATAAACATATCTTTTTAGAAAATCAAATTAGTATTTTTAATTTTTTTATCTTTTTAATCTATTAAATATTTATGATATTCTTTAATATATTAAATTAAACTTTTTTTAAATGTTCCAAATTAAAAACTTTAAATTTTTTATTATAGTATGTAAAATTATGAATTTTTAAAAATATATATATATGAAATTAAATATAAATATTCAAATAGATAAAAGGATCATAACTCATTTCATCATATAATACTTTATATTTAACCCGCCGCCTATTATAAATATTTGTTTCAAAAACTCAAATTAGAGTATTTATATTTCTTAATTTTTTGATCTATTAAGTATTGATGATATTAAAAAAAGAAATATATTACTCAAATATGAATTTTTGACCCGTTAAATTTGTTATTTCATACATTGAACAATTTATATTCGTTTTTAAAAATTCAAATCTTTGTATATGCGGAAAAAAATTACTTTTTTTATTATGTAGATGATATAATAATTTATTTATTTTATAGAAATAGAATAATATATGACTAGATCTGACGTGAAAATGTAGCTGATGTTATCACGTGAAGCAATCACGACAAGTGCCTCTACGACGGAGATCACGAAGGAAACAAAGGTTGCTGTCCATGTAGAGAACAACACCGATTTCGGATTCCCTGCTCCAAGCTCATTACTTGTACGTACACTGTCACATTTCATTTTATTTTATTTTATGATTTCAGTAACGTTTGATCAATAATCTGATATTAGTTAAGAAATAATACTAACCTTACAGCTGCATTAAAGCCGACGGAGACCATGAATGATAATGCTGAAATTGACATACTGCCAAACAAAAGAAAAAAACAAATGATACTTCAAAGAAAAATACTTGTTAACGTTTCAATCTTTGTTTAAATATAAGTGTATCTAAAAATGTTGGTCTCTTTATACTAGAATATAATGTATGGGTAATATAAAAATAGCATGTTTGTTAACCTATCTTTTAGATGGTAATGAATTATAAATATATAGATGCATGCATAACATTTTTATGCATAACATAAGCAAAACATATACATAACATAAGCAAAACATAAGCATATTTTGTTTATGTGCATATCACATCACCTAGAACTTGTTTAGGAATTTAAAATAAATAAGAATAAGGAGAGAAAGAGGTAAAAAGATAGATAAAAAGCAGAATTATATGCCTTAAATAAGAAATAAGAAATATGGGTTATGGCTATAAGAGTATTACTATTTACTATACATAAAACGTTAATCCAAACAAGGAATTCGGAGAGCATGCATACGCTTAATGCGATTGTATGGACTATGGAATCTTTATTCTTTGCTCTCTCTCGATCAGTTTATGGCCGTAAGATCATCCTTATTCAATAATTTTTTATGGGTGCCTTCAATATACATTACTACTAAATTTAAACATACCCTAAAAAATGGGGGTCTAAATGTCTCTAGAAAGGCACAACTTTTTTTTTTAAAGATACCCATATTTTTTTTAATATTTAAAGATATCTATTTAAAGACAACCATAAAAATAACAAATGTAGATGCTCTAAATAACTTATTTTTTAGAGGAAAATTTTTTTTTTCCCGCCAAGATGTAACTAGAATTCTTAAATGAAAAAAATAAAAAATAAAAGTAGCTTATTTTCCTATCTTGTTTTCTTATATAATACTATATATTTTTAGTGACGGTGGTCTTAATTTGAATTTGTATTTTTTGGGACTGATTCAGTTGATATTATATGATGTATTCTATAAATCAACTAGAAGGATTATAGAAGAGAAGCAGTGGCAACACTAAAATGGCTTTGTCTGTTGTGATCGGCCACACTGAACAGCAAAAATCATCCATATACTAGACTAGATATCACTTTCAACCAAAGAGGTTTTTCCAGTGTAATTTTTTTTTAAAATGGTTATCATGTAACAGTAGGCTTCAATAAATGTATATGTATTGCTTCAATATGGTATTGTATTGCTTGTTGTTTAAAAAATATTGTCATTTGATATGTTTGAACTTTGAAGTAACACGTCCACCTAAGAGGTTTACATACATGTGTTTTGGAAAAAGAACATGTCACTTTTATACAATTATTTTTCGGGAAAAATGTCAGAAAATGCGCGAATTTTCAAATTTGGGACAAATAAAGCATGAACTTTCGAAATGTCATTTAAATCATGAAGTTTAGTTTAACTTTTGGTTAAATGGTTAACTTTTCGTTGACCTGACCATTTGAGACATATCGTTATATTTCCGTTAACGAGACGATGACGGGTTTAACTTTCCGTTAGAAATCTTCGTTGAATCGAAACGACGTCGTTTTATAAACAACAAAATGATGTCGTTTCAACAGTTGATTCATTTTATTTTCCACTGAAACGACATCGTTTTGTTGTTTTTAAAACGACTTCGTTTCGATTCAACGTAGATTTCTAACAGAATGTTAACCACGTCAATGCCTCGTTAACGGAAATTTAACGACATGCCCGAAATGGCCAAGTCAACGAAAACTTAAACATTTTATCAAAAGTCAAACTAAACTTTATGATTTAAATGACATTTCGAAAGTTCATGTTTTTTTGGTCCCAAATTTGAAAGTTCGCGAATTTTTCGACATTTTTCCCATTGTTTTTCATATTAACAACGGACGGCTACGATGGAACCATCACTCGTGGAAATCACGATCCTACAATTACATTTAGCCGCGATTCGGTGAGTAAACAAACCGAGAACCCGAACCCGACCCGCCATCTCTAGCTTCGACTCTATTTCCACTGTTGAGCCGGACCGATCCTCCGCTAAACCGGATCCAAAATTCTGAAATTCGACGGCGGAGATTTGAGAATTAGAGGCGACCGCGAGAGGAAACGACTGAACAGAGAAAGTAGCTAACATACGCTTGGTTGGACCCGATTCGATCTCACCAGCGGGTACGAAGGTATAACCGATCCGGTTTCCATGGTAAAAGAGCTGGATTATGTTGTTGTAGTGTGAGAAAGCGGCGCGGTTAGGGTTTCTAACGGCGGAGAATTGAGAGAAAGTGAAACTAACGGAGCTATTGGCGACGGAGAATGACGGGACCTTGACGTTAGTGACGGAGATCTCGGGATCTCTTGGTCTGAAAACGGTGAGATAAACGGTAAGGGCGGCGATGATTAGGAACTTGGACATTTTTTGGAGGAGATGTTTGGTAGCGATGATTTAAGTGTTCGCTGGTTGGGATAAAAAGAGTTTATTTAAGTTTTTTGTTTGACGGGAAAGCAAAGCTGCGTGAAAAGCAAAAGGATGTTTTGTTTGGACATAGTGATAACGTTAGGACGGAGTTTGGACTGACGTGTGTGTGATGCAGCAAAGGTGGCCGACTAAAGAATTAAATAATTTTAGAGAACAATTGAACAGACAATGGTAATAAAAACCCGGAACAGAAACCGGGTTTAGAAGTCGGGTCGGATTGAAAGCGGCGAAGCGAATTGTTGTAAATTATAGTGGTCTTTAGAGGTTAACAGAACAAAACCCCCCTGAGATTGAATAAACCTCCGATTGCTCTTATTCTTATCCAGAACCAGAACCAAGGGAGATTCTAATTTCGCAATGCGATTCTAGTGAACCATCTTTTTCTCAGTACATGGTTATCGTCTTAAAATGGACACTATCTTCTCCCTCGGTACTCGTTTCCCCACAAGTATCCCCAAGAAATCGATCTGGAAAGACGCGCCGCGAAAACTCGATGGAGAGCTCCGATTCTGCGTCGTTCGTTTACAGTTTTGTGCGAATTGAAATCTGGGCAATCTCGTTCAAACGAGACGAGCAGTCCCCCACCTGCTGATGATTTTGTAACTAGGGTTTTGAAGGAGAATCCTAGCCAATTGGAACCTCGTTATCGAGTTGGAGATAAGCTGTATAATCTGAAGGAGAGAGAGGGTTTAAGCAAAGGCGCCAATGCGACGGGTGCGTTTGATTCGAAGACGAAAACGAAAACAGAGACAGAGAAAAGCGAAGAGTCTGTTTATTTGAGTGATATTTTGAGGGAAAGCTTTATGTTCCTGAGCAAGTTTTTGGTCCAGAGTTATCTGAAGAAGAGGAGTTTGAGAAAACTGTGAAAGATTTACCAAATTTGAGCTTGGAAGATTTTAGAAAAGCTATGGAGAATGATAAAGTTAAGCTGCTGACTTCCAAGGAAGTTTCTGGTGTTCCTTACACTAGCGGCTATAGAGATTTTATTGTTGATCTTAAGGAGATTCCTGGAGTCAAGAGCTTACAGAGAACCAAATGGTGAGTTACTAGGATTATAAAGAAGAGAAATGGTTTTAGTTTTCATGTATGGAGAAAATTGCTTTGATTTCTTATTGATATGTTTCTTGGTAGGTCAATGAAGCTTGAAGTTGGAGAAGCTCAAGCTCTTCTGAAAGAATACACCGGTCCGCAGTACGAAATAGAAAGGCACATGACGGTGATCACTCTTTTGTTCATTTGGATCTTCTCTACTAGATTATATAATCTAATGTCCTCTATATTTTTGTATTGAGAATTGTTCAGAATCTATTCACTAGGTTGACAAACAGATGTATTGTGTTCTGTAATTGAGTTAGTTTTCTGCTATAATGTTTGTTTGCAGTCTTGGGTTGGAAAAGTGGCGGATTTCCCAAACCCAGTCGCGTCTTCTATATCAAGTAGAGTGATGGTTGAGCTAGGAATGGTGACAGCAGTTATTGCTGCAGCGGCAGTTGTTGTTGGAGGATTCTTAGCCTCAGCTGTTTTTGCAGTCACTAGTTTCGCCTTTGTCACTACAGTTTATGTTGTTTGGCCTATAGCAAAGCCATTCCTCAAACTTTTTGTTGGCATCTTCCTTGGTGTTCTTGAAAAATCATGGGATTACCTTGTTGATTTTCTCGGCGATGGGGGGATCTTCTCAAGGATTTCTGATTTCTATACATTTGGTGGTGTATCATCAAGCTTGGAGATGCTCAAACCAATCCTACTTGTTGTCATGACTATGGTTCTTCTTGTTCGTTTCACATTGTCACGGAGACCAAAGAACTTTAGGAAATGGGTATAATACTTCAATCATATAAAACGTTTTTGCAGAATTTATTGATATTGCTTGTGCCCTCAATCACTTAAAACTTTTTTGCAGGATTTATGGCAAGGGATTGCTTTTTCTCAGTCTAAAGCAGAAGCAATCTGGAGGGTTTGTAGCAATTTATTGATATTGCTTGTGCCCTCTTTTATATATATGATTTACAAGGGTTTGAAAAGGACTTTAAAATACTTGCAAGGGTTTTTAAAGGGGTTCTAATGAATTTACAAGTGTTTTATAAGCTGAGTCCTTAAAAGAGTTACACAGATTTTATAAAAAAAAATTAGAAGGATTTTAAAAAGAATTTACAAGTGTTTTAAAAAGATTTACATTCTAAAGATTTTAAATGGATTTACAAGAGTTTTTCAAGGATTTTAAAGGCTTTTTAAAAGATTTACAATGGTTTTTTTTATGATTTACATGGTTTTTTAAAGAATTGCAGGAAATCAAATTTCATGTTGTGGATTTTTTTATCGACAAAAATATTTTTTTGCGGTAAAATTTCACTTTCTATTATCTACTGTCACTAAAAAATTGGTAATTTAGTCATTTTGTACATAAACGAGGGTAATTTTGTTAATTTTGAATATAAACAACAAAATGGGATACTTTGTAAAAAAAGAGAACAAGAAAAGGAGCATTTATGCAAATGTCCCAAAAGTCAATCAAGCTAGATATAAGTCGATCGTTTTAAAATAAGTCGATCAAAAATAAATTTTGTCGACGAAAATGAGATATAAGTCGTCAGTTAAAAAACTTGACATTATTAATAAGTCAACGTAGAATGAACTAAATCTACCATAAACAAAAAAGTTGACAGAAAAAAACTATAAATCGATGAACAAAAAAAATTAAGTCAATAGTTCAAAAAACCGACTATGTCATAAATCAACAAGCCAAATATAAGTTGACTGTTTTAAATACATAGATGGAGAAGAAAATTCAGTCATCATAAATAAAAAATAAGTAGATAATTCAAAAAATCGAAGTACTTAATAAACCAACATATAATGAAATAAGTCTACCTAATAATATCGAAGAAAAAAAATTATATTATTATTTTATTTATTATAAATTATATAATTTTGAATCACTTGAAATTACAAATCCAAATAATAGAATTAAAACAATTTTTTGTATTTTATTTATTCAAATATTATAATTACTCTACACATAGTAAATAATTTTTCTTAATTTTATAAACAAGAAAAAATTAATTACGAATTTGAGTTAAATTTAACTAGTTTAAAATTAATTTATATTATTTTAAATTAGCATTAATAGTTATTAAATAAATATAAAGAGTATTACATTCAATTTTTAATTGCTAAAAGTTTAAATTTACTATTAAATTGAGTGTGTTTTTCAAATTTCTTATAAAATTTAGTATATTTATTAAAATCTCCCAAAAAAAAACAATTTGTCATACTTTTGACTTAACAGGTCCCATAAACTTTCGGAAATACTTTTAAAAATTATTTTATTTTAGTAAATACTTTGTATTAGCCACCCTCATCAAATCGGGGAAAACAATAACAACGAAAGTTTTTACAACTACGAACAAAGTTATGCCTCCTCAGACAATAACGTATACATTTATGACAAAAATCAGCTTCAGGTTAGCGTTAGGGTTCTCTGCATGCTTAAAATATTGTGCATTTTTTTTCTAAATTAGATTTTGTCACGATATTTGATGTACCTGTAGTAAAAATATTAAGAGAAAGAAAACAGATAATATTTAAAATACGAAAAATCATACATATTTATCCTAGTTTCCGAGAATAAACTTGAGAACTTACATGATGAAATAATTGATTTAGTCACCTATGTCAGCAAAATGCACTTATCTTTTCGGTCAAACGTCCTAAGAGAACTTCATAGTTAAGCGTGCTTGAGATAGAACAATTTCAAGATGGAACAATTTCAAGATGGGTGACTTTTTAGGAAGTGATTGTCGGAGCCGTGTGAGTGAGACCAAAACACTGAGAAAGATCATGTGATCATTGTAGGGTCGGTAAACAAGTATTTAAAGGCTCTCGGACGTAGCGGACCAACCGTCGAAAGATAGTGAACCCACAAGCCAAGAGAGGACGTGGGACCCATTAAAAAAGATGGCGGTCAAGGCGTTACAACAACCATAGAAGACATTTATTCAGATTGCAAATTTTTACAAGCATAACGGTAAAATATAATTTTTAGTTTAAAAATTTATATAAAACAAAATGTTAGAACAATTTATAAAATAAACTAAAAATTGCAATTGTTCGTAAAATAAACTTAATATTGCAATGATTCAACTAAAGGGTTGCAACCATTTATAAAAAGTTACGATAAAAATAAGCAATCGTAAAAGATATTTTATTCAGATTGCAATTTTCTAAACAAAGACAACCATAAAATATATTTTTTTTGTTTCAAAGTAAATAAATATATGTTATAACAATTTATAAAATAAACCAAAAGTTGTAATTGTTCGTGAAATAAACTAAAAGTTGCAACAGTTCAACGAACAGTTGTAACCGTTTATGAAGAGTTACAATAAAAAAAAAAGATATAACCGTAGGAGACATTTATTTGGATTGTAACTTTCTAACAAAAAAAATTGTAAAATACATTTTTTAGTGTAAAAAAAAGTTAACGAAAGGTTACGATAAAAACACACAACTGTTCACAACTGCGAAAGACATTTATTCGGATTATTATTATTATATAGATTTTACAGTGCAAAAGGATTTGTTAATATTTTGATTTTCTAATATATTTGGCCAGTTTGTAAACTATCGATTTCTAGTTGGCTAGTTATTCTTTTTTTTTTATGTCACTTGTTGAAATAAAAAAATTAAATAATGCATGTTAATTTTTTTTTGTCAAACTAAAAAAAAATTAGAGAATGCAAAGTTCATAAATAAATATTAGTACAATAAAAAGTATATGAGAGAAAGAAAATCCAAGCTGAAGGCTCGTTTTTTTTTCCTTTTTTTTTTTTGGGCAAAGAAAATCCAAGCTACAAATAAATGGTTATACTTTGTTTTCCTTTTGAAGACAAACAGTGTGAGCCATCAAACAGGGCCGCACACCACTGCTTTTGATATATTCTGCAACCAAATTGTTATTCCATGCTTTTACATTTTTTTGCTGAAGAAGTGTTTTATTTCGTTTCGTTTGTATAATGTTATTGAAGATAAACGAATATATACGATTCCAACTTCCACTTTCCATGGTTAGCTGAAGGGTGAAGGATCTATCAAAATTCGTTGAGAATAGAGAAAAATGTAATATAGTGAAACAATTAAATATGTGAATAAGAAGTCGAAGAGATCTAATACAAAGATGATTCTACAATTTGGAAAGTAATTTTAAATAAAACACATTTTGTCATAATTTTGCATAAATGTGTCCATTACATTAGACTCAATATCTTGCCATAAACTTTCAGCTTGCTTGGTGCATATATTCCATACATTTGGATTAATACACTTTAAAAACTTATTTTGTTATTACATACGATCATTTGGATAACAGTGACATTGAAAGTTTTTACAACTATGAACGAGTTTCATCATTTTCATACAATGATATCTACAGCTACCAAGACAAAACTCAGCTTCGAGGTCCGTGTAAGGACTTTCTTCGACGTGAGCGTAAGGACTTTCTGCATTTCTTTCTAAATTAGATTCTGCCATGATATTCGATATACCTATACAAATATTAAAATAATATTAGAAAATATTACTAAAACTATTTCTTGACAAATTTTTTTTACTAAACTATATAAAACATGATTCCTAATTAACTAGAATAAACTTACATGATGTAACAAATATTAAAAGAATTAAGAAACAAACGATTGTTTTCATTGTGTTTTTTTTTTTATATATATATTTGAAATTTATATATATATTATTTTTCTTAAAACGTTGGATATTTTTGTTAATCGCTTTGAGTTCTATTTGCAACGTTATTGAGATTAGATAGTGTCGTATTTATATATCGTTTTACTTATGTTACAAAATAGTTAATACTCTACTCAACGTTTTCTTTATAAGTGTTACTAAAATTTCACACGCTATATATTACATTACAGTTTTTTTTTTTACATCTTTGGATCAACAATATCCAATCCATAACCAATCCTTACTACGCGGCGTAACGCGACTTAGTAGAGTCGAAGTCCGGTGGAAAACATGGAGTCAAGTGGACTTAACATCTTGATTAAAGACACTTCCTCCATTACAATTTTAATCTACTAGGATATGACCCGCGGTATACCGCGGGTTTAATATTATACTAATTGATTTTTTTATTAAATTAAGTATTGGTGGTGTATAATTTTTTATGTTTTTGTGTTGTTAGATAATTTATTAGAACGTTTGTGATGATTTCTTGTGAGTTGTAAGTTTATTATATTAATAGGTATAATAACCTCATGTCGTACATAAGTTAACATCTTTTATATAAACAGTATAATTCGGTCTACCGTCAGTAATGTATATTTTTAGTTGATACAGTATAAACAAAGAATATGTAATTAAATATGGTTATTTATGTTAAAAGTATTAGGACACATTAAAATTATTTACTTAATATAATTTCGAAATATTAGATTTATATAAATTTATTGTTTTGTGTTTTATAGATTGGAAATATAGACATATATATATATATATATATATATATGAAAATATTTATATTTTGTTTTATATAAGATCAGTTAAATAAGTTTATAGCATCTAATTTTAATATTAAAACCATAATTAAAATATTAAATACACAAATTAAGTATATAATAAAAAGCAAAATCTCAAATACATTAGAAGCCCAACAATTTTAACTGAGGCCCATATACTGAAAATAGAGTGCAGCCCAATATAATCCAGAGAAGGAAAAAAAAAACAATTGGATGGAAAAAAAAAAAACGACAATTACGTCTCCTTCCTCTTCTTCTCCACCGACTGATTGAGCTTCTTCAACTCGCCATTTCCTAACCAATTTCAGAAATTAAAAACCAATTCATCATTCAAGTTGACATCCAATTTGTAGCTGCATCGGATGCTCGAGTTCTAGAAGACAATTTCCTTTCAAAAAACAAATATGTAAGTTATTCTAATTCCAGAATTAGAATTTGCGTCATCGATTTCTTCATTTTCGATCAACCATATCATTTTGGTTTTTCGATAGTTTGTAAATTGGAACATGTGTGCGTAGACAGCAAATTATATATTTGAAGATCTAATCTGATGTTTGCAATTCAAATGTTTGTCATGCAATGTTTTCCAAATGTTCTGAATCTGTAAACGTTGAATAAGACTTCAATGAATTTGTCTGATTTCTAACAGTGTGAATATTTTATATGAAGATATGGGATCATTGCTCAAGAGAAGCTGCGATATCTACTTAACAATATATTGAGGTTAGTGTTCAGTATGATGTAATTGGTAGTTAACTTAGTTCCGTTTTGCATATAGAAGTTTATGAAATGTTAAGTAGATTGAAGAGGAAATTCTATAATTGTTGCTTAATGGTTGTGTGTTGATGCATGTTAATTCGATATATATAACTGTTGACACTGACCAACACAAAATCTGAGAGTTTAAGGAAGTTAAACAAATCGTAACAATTAGCTCCTACTTTTGAAATGTGTAGACTTAAAACCTTTATTCTCTCAATTTGATGATAATCAATATGTTAGAAAATGGTAAATAGATTGCAAGTGAAATATAAGTCCAAATAATTGTGGGTTTTGCTAACCATAAAGCAAACATATTGATCCCAAGGTAAAGTAAACATACCTTTTATGATAATCCTGTTTGAAATATCATTGCCGCAGAATTATCAATCGATATTCTGGAAAACCTCTTTGAAAACAACGTTTGTTGTTTGCTTTTGAATCTTACCTTCTTTGTCCAGGATAAGAATTTTCAAACCTTTTTTTGAAGTAACCCTAGATAAAGCGACATAGAGTTGGCCATGAGAAAACACTGGCTTAGGCAAATAGAGTCCAACTCTTTCAAGAGATTGACCCTGACTCTTGTTAATGGTCATAGCAAAAGCCAGTGATACTGGGAACTGTCTTCTACGCATCCGGAAAGGTAGTTTTGTATCTGACGGTGTAATGACGATTAATGGAATCAAAACAATATCACCAATTCTGTCTCCTGTTATGACTTTTGCTTGAAGAACACGCGGGCTCATCTGAGTAACTTGAAGCCTAGTACCATTGCATAGACCTCCTTTAGGATCAATATTCCGAAGCAGCATGATTGGAGCACCAATCTTTAAACTTAACGCATGGTGAGGCAAACCTGATACCCTGATACTATTTAAAAAATCTGGTGTGATGACAGGATTTCTTAGTGAATCGGAGTCTTCAGGATCTATACTATCAGCACTGAGAAATAACATTGCATCGCCTGTAGGAAAGAACAGAGATACTTAATAAATTAGATCTGCATAGACAACATACACCAGTTAAAATCAGGAATAATTCTAAATTTAAGATATAAATCAGATAAAGTAATATAACCTCCATAGAACTCAAGAGCTCTGAAATTGTCTTCCTCTCATACTGGAGATAGGAATCATCCTTTGCCACTGTCACCATTTGAAACTTGGGCACACTCTCACGGAATGTAAGGGCAAGACCGTCAGCAGGTAAACTGTAAAACATAGTTAGTTGAATCAGAACAGAACAGTTTTTTATTCAGTAACTTAAGTACACTAATCTGTTGAAAACTCTTACGCTGTTAGAAAAGCTGAAACCTCTGGGATAGGTGGATTGATGAGAACTTGAGTAGCATCAAAAGAGTTAGATATACTTCTCACTCCTGAAAAGAAAGGTTTAGAACAAAGTTCCTTTGCAGAGTAGATATCTGATTGTAGATAAAAAGTGAATAAGATTAAAGATAAAAACCTTTGTATGCCTTAATCTTTGCAAATCTGATAAGACAGATGACTCTGGCTCCATCAGCAGCATCGCAGGCATTAAACACTTGCTGAGCGAATGATCCCCACAGGGTACAGGACAGACGCTCATCACTAACACAAATCATTTATCAGTTATACTAAAGTAATAATAAAAACATAATAACATTAGTATCTACTGCCATTTACTTTTATTATGAAGACTTACTTTTCATCACGCAATTCAAAGTCCAACTTAGTAGTTAGCTTGTTATTAGCTTCCAGAGTTTCTAACTCACCGATGTTAACAACCTGTCCCATAACATCTAAATAGAACAAACAGTCTAGTTAGTAATATTCACTATAGTTAGTAAAAGCAACTGATTTAGAAATATTTAAATGTCTTACCAATCAACATGTAAGGATTTAAGTCCCCATTCAGAATGTTTGGGAAAGTAGCCAAGGACAGATAGCTGGAGTCAGAGACTGGATCACATCGCAGGACAGTTGTCCCAGTGACAAAGGACATCTTATAGAGATGTCCAGTTGGTCGGAATTGACCAGATGCATGATTAAGAGCAAAGGTCTCAATAAACCTCCACTCATTAACAGGCAGATGGTTCACATACTTGCTAACCAAGTCCTTCTTGATAGATGCATGAATCTTCATACCCTGTTAACAAAAGAAAAGACATATGATTAACTATCACTGTATTTAAGTAAGTATGAATATGATAGTTTAGGAGTTTTATATATGTAGACATATAGTTACCTGTGCATCAGCCACTACTAACTCTAGTGTTTCTCCTGTGAGGTTAGTATACTGGCGCCATGAGTGAAGCACCTTAACTTGCACACGCCAGGAGGTCTTGTAAGGCCTGATGTCTCTCAAGAAAGCAAAAGAGGCAGCCATTTCAATTCTCTGGTATGTATTTAGCTGTGTTAGTGTTTCTATTGTGAAGCGTGAAGAATAGCATAGAAATGTTTCAATATATATAGTGACTTGGTAGGGAATTAAGGATTTGTGATAGAATCCACGCATATCTTGATTACCACGGTTTGAATATCAGGGAAAATATTCTGATTAGCATATACTGTGAGCAAATAAGGATCATATATTTTTGGTTAGGGACAGTTGACATATACTTGAGATACCAAATCGTCTGAGTAATAACTGATAGTGTAATCGAAATGAATGAGAGATATTATGTGGATTTTTTGTTTTGGGAAGTTGGAGTTATAGCATATACTGTGAGAAAATAAGGATCATATCTTTTTTGTTAGAGGCAGTTGACATCTAATTGATAGTGTAATCGAAATGAATGAGAGATTTTAGGTGGAAATTTTTTTTTTGGGAAGTTGGATTAGTAGGATATACTCCGAAATCTTTGCTAATGGTTAAGGTAAGTAGCATAACTGTAGGGCACACGATTATTGCGGTGCATTTATACATTGTTAGGATATTAAAGATTAGGAATTAGCAATGTAATTAAGAGAATATTTAGTCGAATTAGTTGATTTTTTTTTTTGGAAATTCGCATTTAAAAGGATCCGAGAGATTTGATTGGAGGATGAGTCGGGTCAAAAAAAAAATCCGGGTCAAAATCTTTGAAAAAACCCGACCCGATTGGCTTTGAGCAAATTTGTACTTCAAAAATGTTAAGTAGATATATACATTTTTGAAGTACATTTAGCAAATAAATCCTGAAGTTGAGAAGTATTTACAATAGAATGCCATTATCATAAATGTTTATATATTAATTAATATTACAAAATCTTTTCAAAAAAATCTTTTAGAAACTGTGGCTTCCAAATATGGTAACAAATTGATTTTATTTCTAAATTTTCCTAAAACATCTCTACCAAATTTAAACATTAATATATAATTCTTCTTTCACTTTTATATGATCTTATATTAATTTATTTTGAATTTATATAAAATACAAATAATTAATAAAATAATAGATTTTTCTGCATATAATGTGATTCAAATTTTTAAAAACGGACACATATTACTCAATCGATGAAGAAAAAGTATGTGTACAATGTCCCATATTGCTTAAAAGTTTGGACAATGGTTCAGAGTCATACTATAAAAACGATCAAAATGATTCTGAATACAAAACGGAGTTATATGGTGGGACGGGTTTGAGTCGATATTAATACGTGAACGTATACCACGGGTGAAACCTAGAATTAAAAATAAAAATATAATTATATAATCTTAAATATAAAACAAACCAAACAATATTAACAAAAAAATATAACTTAAAATTTAAAATTTTTAGTTTAAAAAAATCGACCCGCAATATACCGCGGGTAAATTGTTTTGATATAAAATAATATCAAATTATTATAATAGTCTATGATTATAAATACTTGCCAATATTAACACTATATCATTTGTACATCTACAAATCTTCATAATTAAATGAAGATTAATTACACATATTTCAAATATATTAAATGAGATTTTTTTAATTATATCAATTTAAAAATACAATAAACTATAAATTATTATATAAAATACATAAAATACAATTTTGTCCCGCGGTATACCGCGGGTTAAATCCTAGTCTTAAAGTATTATGTAAACATATTTATCCCTACTATTAATTAAGAAGTTTCTAATAAAAATTGACATTGTTTTGTAAAAAATTACTTGACATTGCCAATGGTCTTTAGGTAGAAAGATAACAGTATAAACGATCAAACAAAACCCTAGATATCGCCACCTAAACGATCGATCATGTCCTCCCTTTGATTATCCCTTTAAACCCAACTAGTAAACTACTCTAGCATGGTTAAAGAGACTACCAAAGCAAGATTTGATAAACTCATATGCATAGAACGAATAAGAACATAATAAGGTTTAGAGATTACATCTTTAATGTCGAATACAAGAGGTAAGAACTTCTCCCTTATAGATCTTAGTAACAAAGAAGAGAAAACAAGAAATTTGGTGATCTTCAAAGGGTTCGACAAGCAAGAGGGTGGTAGTAGGTTCTCTGGTCGTCCTTAGGTGTTGTAAAAGAGGCACAATAAAGACACCGCTCTTAGGGTTTTAGAATGGGTATTTATAGGTCTTGGAGTCCAAGAAGTCGGTTTACGATTCTTAGGGTAAACCTATGTAGTTTTGATAAGTTCCAGGGACGAGAGGCTTCATACCGGGTACGGGGGCTCGACTACTCTCTGGAAAGGGCTTCACACTTGCCACGGGGGTTGTGGCCGGTCCCAAGAGGCATCTCCCCACCGGTCAAACTCTTTGTGACCGGTCTCGGACAAGTTCTCTTCAATTGAATGTAGAATTCGTTTGGCATATCGTATTGAGTTGATTCTTTCTCCTCTGAAATCTTGATTGTTCTAGATTTCCATATAGTCCAAGATCTCTAAATTTTCTTCCCGGAAAGGCCTCTAAAGGACGTCAAACTTCTAGAACTTCGAATCAGTCTTAAAATGGGTTTTTATCCTCTTTTGGTCCTTTTTGCCTTAAAACTCTTAAAAGCTTCTTGACTTCATAAACAGTTATATATCTCTTCTTTGTCCTTGAAATCACACCAAATGCTTCCTAAAACATAAGAAAACGTTAGATAAAACAGGCAAAAATACGATGTTATCAGCACACACAACACCGAAGTACTCCTTTTGTGCTTGGCTTGCTATATGAAACCGTATCTCAACTGGTGACCATATGTTGACTTGGAACAATGGCTCCACCACGACATGTGTTTGCCTACTCAATCCCCAATGATACACGAGACCACCCGTTTTTCTCATGTGGATATGCTTCTGAATTTTGGATGGCAACTATAAAAAATGTTTCCAAAGCCAGATTCTGATGAGGTCTTCAACCCAAACTGTGAACCAAACCAAGACAAACCAAACATTCTCGAAGTAAAGGATGGACCAATGACATGTTCTAAGGCAAGAAAACTCAAGGAAGGGTTGAACAAGGCTGTAGACAATCTTCTCACCACCATGGAACTTGGAGAGATGTCCAGAAATACTCAAGAATCTACAACTTTACAAGAGAGCTCAAGTGCACCCGATTTGGAACCAACGGAGGACTTTGCACATCTCAGCTTCAAGGAAGCACCTACAACCGAAACTCATTGTAAGTTTATCTCTTTGTTAGGTGTAGGAGGTAAAGACATAAAGAATTCAACAAATAACACTTCAGAGCTACAAGTTACGTCCAAGACAAGCAATGGATCCAACAGGTTTCAAGTAGAACAAGAAGACAAGCTTGAAGGTAATAACATGGAAACTCTTGAAGATATTCATCAATACGACTCTAAAGGACTCCCAGAGAAGGAAAGCATCAAGGAAATCAAGTTGGACGGAGCAGACCCAGACAAGACCACTACATCTTCAAGCAAGCTCATTCAAAGCCGAAACCAGGTATTTTCAATATTTATGATTTGTGCATGTAATAATGAGTTCTCATAGTGTTTAAAACGTCCCAAAAGACCAGGGAATGAGCCCCAACAATTGTGCACTGTAGTTAGCTTGTTTTTGCTTATTTTCCATTTTTGTTGTTTAAGTAGTTTCCTTTTTATTTTTGTTTCGAATTAGTCATGTTGTTGTGTCGTTTTTGTTTCTTTGAGTCACCCTAGAGCTAGCTGAAGAACCCCTTTATAAGGTTCCCCTGCAACTTTGTAACATTCACGCTTTTTCTCATATCAATATAGTAGAACTTTCTTCCTCTCAAGCCGTTGCCTTGCAAAGACTGTTGCTTGTTCGTAGGTTGTGTGATTTACCTAAGCCCGAGTTTATCTTGCTGTATCAGAGATCCATCAATCATCTCTGTGGTGCCATCGATCCACTTCACATCCATCCTTTGATCTTTCAAGAGCGAGTGCAACATCAAGTTTGTTTGATTCCGCATCGACTTCAGGCCTCATCTCTTTCAGTCTTGTCATATAAACTCACCCACTGCATCTTAAGAGAGTGTGCTATAGCCCGCTTAAGTTTCCCATCAATCCGCCTCATTTTCACTCGTCCACGCCTCCATCAATCTAGCTCGAGTGCTTTAGTCGAGCTACCTAATCGAGCTGCTTATAGTCAATCTCTTGGTTGAGTCCTCCGATCGAGTAGCCTTAACTCGACTCCCTTGGTCGAGTCAACTAATCGAGTTAGTCCTTCCGCGTGTATAAATCTCCCTACCGAGTCTGATATCAGATTCTCTACCAATTGGCAAACACTAGTGGACTATATTTCTAAATCTCAACCTCATCACATTCAGAATTTCTTGACTAGATACATCTTCCAAGTCTCAATTTATTCCATCCGGAGTGAGTGGAATGCACGACGCCATGGTGAGGCTTCATGTACCGCAACAAACCTCGTTCAAATGATAGTAGGCATGTTCGTTACCAGCTCTCAGCAATCAACTCATTGGGAGATCGAAGATATGACAAAGGACTACAAGCTTGGTTGGCTTCACGCGAATAAAAAGATTCAGCAAATCCTCTGTTTTTCAACTCATAGCTCTATTTTTTCAGTTTAAAGGTTTCCAAAATTTCTCAAAACTCATAGCTCTATTCTATTAAAAAAAAAGATATGAAGTATCCCACAACATTAGTTAGTCTTGGAACACTAGATTTTTTTTCTCTCTTTTCCATAGTAGTAATTAACATTTTTAGACTTTAGTTCTCTACATGTAATGTTGTATACAACGATATAATTTTTTTTGTTTTATAATGTAATGTTAAATTATATTCAAAGAAAAAATATTATTTTTACAACTAGTACAACTTTCGCCTGAATTCAAAGTATGACTGAAATCTAAAAATCAAAAAACTTAAAGTCTTGATTCAAACCACATTTGTAGCCATTTGTCGGATCTGCTGTCACCCAATAGTTTGATGGATGAAAGTGTGTTCCGAGTATGCTTGTCTATCCAACCGATTAGTCGACCTGTTGAATTATGAGATTTCCCATGTCTTCTACCATTCCGCTCTCGCCAAATTGCGTAGACTGATGCTTGGAGGATGTACCGAGCAAAGATACTCTCTGTTCAGTTTTGCTACATAGTGGAGATATAAGTAATGAGAGATTGCCAATCTATTGAGTACCTTGTTTTGAAGATGTTCTTAGCTAAAGCAGCCCAAATCTTTGACCTGTAGCCACATTGAAAGAACAGATGGTCCCGGGTTTCTAGATCGTTATTGCAGAGCACACATCCCACTGGTGAACCTGTGTTCCAATTTTCAATTCTATCCCCTGTTGTTAACATGTTCAGAACTGCGAGCCAGACACAGAACGAGTATTTGTGAGTGGCATGAGGGAACCAAACTCCCTTGTGCCATGCAACTTCATTTGATGTGGTTCTGATTCTGTTTCATGTGTCTTTAGTTGAGAAGCTGTTTTTGAATACGTTTCTTGCCTCGCCAGAGCTCTATATCTTGATCCTTCGTCCGTTTTTCTCATGCTGCCTGAAGAGTATCAAACGATATCGCCCCTCGTTATACAACAAAAAACCAAAAAATAAAACCCCAAATAGAAGAAGAAAATCGGATCCATTTGTTTTAAACTAATCATCATCCTCATGGGTTACGCCGGGTGAAGAGTCTCAAGAAGAATGGTGCATATGGTATAGTACCGTGTTTCGTGTTTATTCTTCACCTTCTTCTCCATAATATCAACCTGTCTCATATAATTAACAAAACAAAACTATTATTCCGCTAACACCAGTCAGTGCCGAATATATGGAGTCCGAGGCTAGTTTGCCACTAAATGGAGAAAACGAATCAGGCATGCCATTTTGTAATCTGAGTGCCACTGGAGTCCGAGGCTAGTTTGCCACTAAATGGAGAAAACGAATCAGGCATGCCAATTATGTGGAGAATATATGGGTTAGCAAAAGAAATGGCAAGGGAACGTAATTTATGGTTTAGGTCAAGGGTTTTTGGACTTTTACCATATATTTTGATTTAAAAGAAAATGAAAAATAAAACGAAAATAGAAGGGTGGCATTCCAGCATTTTTTTTTCCCGAAAGTGGCTTTCCAGCCATTGTTTTGTGCCACTGTAAATATGATATTCCCAAATTATCCTTAATGAAATAACAGACGATTGGTACAACTAAGAGATAATAGTACAATTGGTACATATAAAGGATAATAGAACAACTGATACAACTAGTATAACTAAGAGATAATTGGACAACTGGTACAAATAGTATTACTAAAAGATAATAGTACAATTGATACAATTGGTATAACTGACATATAAATAGGTACAACGCGGTACAACTCGATACAAATAGTTAGGTACAACTGGTACAAATAGGTAGGTACAACTAAAGCGAAGCAATTGTAGTTCTCTCACTAATTTGTCTCTTCTTGCTTTTTTCACCGTCATCTTCGCCGATTATCTGCCGTCAACCTTCCTCGTCAAAGTTTGTGAACCGTTTTTTCTTACCCGTGCATTACAACGCCAATTTGGAGAGATCTAGATCGAGATTGTTGTTGGATATCTGATTTGCAAATCTGAGCATAAACTATGGTGATGGATATGAAGACAAGGACAAAGATCGATCAAAAGAGCGAAGAGAGAGAAGAGAGATCCATGAGAAAAAGAAGAGATCTGGGATCTGGGATCTGGGATCTGGGATCTAGGATCTGGTTTATGATGATGGAGAAGAAGAGATTTGGGATCAAAGATTCAAAAAATCCAGAAGAAGAGATCTAGGGCGTTGATGATGATGGTGGAGAAGAAGAGGGGAAGAAAAAATCTAGAGGAAGAAGAAGCGTGACAATTATGTGGAGAATACATGGGTTAGCAAAAGAAATGGCAATGGAACGTAATTTATGGTTTAGGTCAAGGGTTTTTGGATTTTTACCATATATTTTGATTTAAAAGAAAATGAAAAGTAAAACGAAAATAGAAGGGTGACATTCCAGCATTTTTTTTCTTCCGAAAGTGGCTTTCTAGTCATTGTTTCGTGCCACTGTAAATGTGATATTCCCAAATTACCCTTAATGAAATAACAGACGATTGGTACAACTAAGAGATAATAGTACAACTAGTACATATAAAGGATAATAAAACAACTGATACAACTAGTATAACTAAGAGATAATTGGACAACTGGTACAAATGGTATCACTAAAAGATAATAGTACAATTGATACAATTGGTATAACTGACATATAAATAGGTACAACGCGGTACAAATAGTTAGGTACAACTGGTACAAATAGGTAGGTACAACTAAAGCGAAGCAATTGTAATTCTAAACCCTAGCGCCGTCACACTCACTAATTCGTCTCTTCATGCTTTTTTCACCGTCGTCGTCGCCGATTATCTGCCGTCAACCTTCCTCGTCAAAGTTTGTGAACCGTTTTTTTCTTACCCGTGCATTACAAAGCCAATTTGGAGAGATCTAGATCGAGATTGTTGTTGGATATCTGATTTGCAAATCTGAGCATAAACTATGGTGATGGAAACGAAGACAAGGACAAAGATCGATCAAAAGAGCGAAGAGAGAGAAGAGAGATCAATGAGAAAAAGAAGAGATCTGGAATCTGGGATCTGGGATCTGGTTTATGATGATGGAGAAGAAGAGATCTGGGATCAAAGATTCAAAAAATCCAGAAGAAGAGATCTAGGGTGTTGATGATGATGGTGGAGAAGAAGAGGAGAAGAAAAAATCTAGAGGAAGAAGAAGCGTGACAATTATGTGGAGAATATATGGGTTAGCAAAAGAAATGGCAATGGAACGTAATTTATGGTTTAGGTCAAGGGTTTTTGGACTTTTACCATATATTTTGATTTAAAAGAAAATGAAAAATAAAACGAAAATAGAAGGGTGGCATTCCAATATTTTTTTTTCCCGAAAGTGGCTTTCCAACCATTGTTTGGAATATATGCCTGCGAGGAGTACATTTGCACTGGAACTTTGTTAAATTACCATTAAAATTAGAGTATTTGGAAGGCCCAAGTTTTCTACATGTAATTAGGGTCCATATTTCAAAAATTGAATGTGGATCAAAATTTATTTGTTATTTTTGAGCCGACCCTGCCACTTAGCCTGGACAAAATAACCGGAACCAAATCTCTGGACCGAAAACCCGAAAAAATATCCGAACCAAATCCAAACCAATTTTTAAAAATACCTTGAATGGATAAAAAAGTAATCATCATATTTTCAGATAATCAGGTATTTCGGGTAGATTTGGGTATAGATGGATAAAAAACACAAATCCAACCTGAAGCCGAAAATATTTCGGGTATTTTTGGTTCTCAACTCAAATACTCGAACCCGATCCAAACCCGGATCAAAATTTTAAAATACTCGAATGGGTATAGAACCCTATACCCGAAAGAACCGAACCGATCGGGTTCGGGTACCCAAATGCCCAGGGCTACTGCCACCATTCAGTATATGTATTGAATACTGATATATCGTGGTTTTTACTGATTTTAACCATGATATTAGTTGTGTTTTTGGAGTCTTTTTAGTTCTTTTTGTGTCTTTTTGAGTCTTTACAGGTAATTACATATTTGGATGAATTCTGGAGCAAAAGCTGGATATTTGGAGCATTACAGCTAACAAGAGCAACTTGGAACGTTCAGAGTGTCTTGGTGTCGATCGACACCATCAGTGTCGATCGACACTGTCGCGTTTTCAGAAGCATTGCACATTTTATCAAGTTTTGAAGAATTGCAGAATTGCCCCAATGTTCCTGTTTATTGCAAAAGAAGTCCCCGATGTGTTTTACACTATATTATTAGGTTTTTATGTTAGTAAGACAATTAAGCTTTAATTTTGGAGAGAGATTTTGTATTAGCTTGGAGAGAAGAATCAGACTCCTTCAGAGAGATTCAGAACTCCTTTACTCTATCTCTTAACTCTCTTAATGCAATTTATTCAGATTATGATTTGTGTTTCTTTTGCTATGTCTGAGTAATTCACCTGTTAGATTTAGGGTTTTTCCATGTATTGATGAATTGCTAAGTTGAACAATTGGTAAGGTAATTTTAGGGTTCTTCACCTAGATTTGATTTAATTACTAGGTCTAGACTGTACACCTAGAATCTAGCTCATAGGATAATAGGTAGATTCGAGAGGTCATCTATTTCCTGAAATAATCTTAGGTGAGCAAAAGAACTATTCTCATTCGAGAGGTGGTTTAGTGCTTTTGTGAACATATCAAATTTGGACTTTCCGTAGGATTTGGTCCGAAATTTTCTGCGGCTGCTGCTTGACTCAGTCGCGGTGACCGCCGAACCGGAATTCTTCTCTTCCCCCCACGAGTTTTAGCCATCATCAGTCGGAATTTCAACAGAGGGAAGCGAGAGAGAGATTGGGATTCTAGGGTTAGAAAATGAAATCGATGTGTCTAAAATGGCGAGTCAAACAAACTTCGCTAATTAATTGTAAAGTCAACAAAAACTTTATGATTTAAATGTCTTCATCGTAGTCCAAGATTAAATCGTCCCAAATTTGAAAGTTCATGATTTTTTTGACATTTTTCCCCCTATAAAACCCAAGGCATTGAAAAAATACATCAATTATATTCCTCCCTTTATGGCACCTATGGCGAATTTGGAAATCCAAGAAATTTTTGTCTTTAATAAAACTCGTGAAAGTGCGTCGAAAACATTTTGAAAACTCAGGTTAAAGTTAGAGAATGGCTGATTACATAACTATAAGTGTTATTTTGATGCAGGTTACAATCCTCAATATTCTCGAGTTACAGGAAGATGGGCGATTGCAATCCTCATTGGCTGCAATGCAACATACTTAGATTAGAGGTTTTTCTTCTGTTATTTTCGAAGGAGATAGAGCGGTCCTCATTAACACTATTGGAGGTATCTTGGAGTGCAAGATGTGTATCTTGCGGACCAACTATTGTGGACCGTCAAAGTTCGTTTATGAAGTTAACCTGTGAAGTTCAAGCCGAAGAATATTCTAGATATCCTATTGTGATAAAGATTTGGGGAAAACTCTTTATTATGTGTTGTTAATCTCAGGAGAGTTGATACAATATATATATAGACTAATTTAGGTTTAACCTAATTAGATTAGGAAATAGATAAACATGAATAAGTAAATATTCTAAATCTCTTAATCCTTATCACAATAGGATATCTAGAATATTCTTCGGCTTGAACTTTATTTTTATTTTTAATATTTTGATCATAGTATGATTCATTTTACTATCATAATATGAATCATTTTTACTTTATTTTATTTTTAATATTTTGATCATAGTCAAAATAATATCTAGGTTCGTCACTCGTTGGTTTTGTTCTTCCATTGTGTAGTCCTCTAAACACGCATGCAGATTTCCAATCCTCTTTGATCGTAGGCCTTGTAAGGATGCATCGTGATACGTCAGTGAATGACCTAAGACCTAGCAAATACGGAAACAAAAGTCTTATCTGATTTTCTTCTATTTTCTTTCTTTCCTTATTTTCCTACGATTTCTATTTCTACTGACTTTTCCTTTTTAAAAACTTATATATGTTATTGAGTAGTGATAAAGCGTCTCCTTAGAAAGAAGTAAATATGGAGAAAGATGACCTAAAACCCGCCGGAAAACCTTTGTACAGGCTTTACTTCAAGGGTTTGGTAACCGAGGAAAAAGAGATGTTATTCGCAGGATTTGGGGTTGCAATTTGCGGTGACAAAGATGATCTATTGTTTGACATGAAGGGGCCAATTCATGACCCCGCAATTACACTTTTGGAGGCTGAGCTTATAGCATTGAAGAGTGGATTAAGTCAAGCCGTGAGTTTGGGGATCAATCATATCTCAATTTGCTGCGATCATGATCAGATTTTCGAATTGGTAAGTTTTCCTTGGCTAACACGTCTTTGCTTCAATCTCATAATTAATGTTTTTCCTTGAATTATTTTTAGGTCATGGGGAGATTCACTCCTGAGCAAGAAAACATTGCCTTGCTAATGCGTGATGTGCAAGGCATCAGAAACAATTTGACGTCTAGCGTCCCTGTTCTGTTGACTCGAGACCAATCAAATTTTGCCTACGAATTTGCAATAGAAGCAATCTCTTCTGATATCATCGTAGATATTCCTCCTCAGAAAGAGACTTGCAATATATGTTTGAACGATGACATCAATGCTGATCAGATGTTTTCGGTTGATAAATGTGGTCATATGTTTTGTTCCGAATGCATTAAACGACATATAGAGGTGAAACTACTAGAGGGAAGTTTGATCAGCTGTCCTCATTATCTTTGCAGTTCTCTGCTGACTTCTGAATTTTGTGTCAACATTTTGACTCCTAAACTAAAAGAGATGTGGGAGCACAAGACTAAAGAGGACTTGATTCCTGTAACGAATAGAGTTTATTGCCCAAACCCGAGGTGCTCGACTTTAATGTCGGAAACCGAGCTCTCTGGACTTATTATTGGAGTTAGGATATGCTGTGTAAAATGTGGCGAACCCTTTTGCATCAACTGCAAAGTACCGTGGCATAATAACTTTTCGTGCGACGAGTACAAGAGGTTGCATCCAAATGCTACAGAAAACGATGGAAAGCTAAAAGATCTAGCGAATGAGAAATTGTGGCGTCAATGCAGCAAGTGTAAACACATGATTGAACTTTCTTCTGGATGCGTCAGTGTAATTTGCAGGTATCATCATCTTAAATCACATCTACTTTTGGATTTTCTTGATTTCGAGTTTATGTATCCAACACAAGTTACTTGATAAATGGCAGATGTGGACATGAGTTTTGCTACCGATGTGGAGCCGATGCTGGAGATTGCTCTCATGGGCATGGCTTACCTCTTACAGATGATCTGCTTTTGACACCATGCTGTGCTTTTTGCTGCTGTTCTGTTTTCTTTTTGGTGATAATTGCTATTGTTGTTGTTACTATAATATTCCTCATAAGACGGTTCTCGTAGCAAAAACGACATAGCCACTTCAATTGATTTGTCATCATATATTTTACTTGCAATCTCGAGTGATCATCATTCATCTCCTTCCAGCAACAAGCCAAGATCAGTTTGATTTTTTACTAGGATTGAAAATTGCTCATCAGCCTCCTATAACATTTAATACTCCGGAGACGCTCTAGCTCTACCGGTGGTTTCTTTTATCACTCATCTTCCTTTGCCATTTAGGGGTTTTTGGATAAATATTGTCTTTCTTCTGTCCCAAGTTACAATCTTGGTTTAAACCCTTCTTGCTTTTTCTTCGGTACTTCCGGTCTACTGGCGGCATATGTGATGAATATAAGCATCAGAATATTAATCTAGGATCGGAAATGGATCGGACAAGCCACACAAGCCACACATGATTGATCTTTGGGCTGATAACGGTGGATTATTTGGTCCGGGTTCCATCAAACATATACATCTTCAACGAAAGATATCTCCATGTTAAATTAAAATTTGGATATCAAGGCATTGGGAAACTTAACCCACATCGATTACAGATTAAGGGAAAGTCGTGGTGTTATTATCAAAAAATTATTTACCATCGAGTTCGTTACAGTAAATTAATTTAGTAAGGGTTTATAAATTGTACTGAAAAATTTTGGTTTGGATTCGGTCGAATTTTTCCTCAAAAATATATTATTAAATACTCTTAATTAGTACTCAATTGGTTAACCATGTGATCGAGGCTGAGATTATTTATAACTGGTGACAGGAATATATATTGGTAACAAAGTATTGATTCTTAGAATGTTTGTCGCTCCGCCTAATGCTGTAATGCAGCATAGATAGATTCGAATAGCTATTATTGTTTTTTTTTTTTTTGTTAAAGGGTATGCAAATTTTATAAATAAAAGGTCCATTGGACTATTTCCGGATTTAGGCCCATACATTTTCTCATTAGGGCCCAATCCACTAACATCTAACTGAACTAAACCATCTATTACAAAACCGACTAGGTTTTACTTAACCGATCTAAACCGGAGCCAAAGAAAAATCTTAATCTCAAATCGTAGAACACGACAGAGCCGCCGTCCAAGAACTGCATAAACTCGCCGGAACAAAAAACCTCCGGTGAACCTGGACGACGCGTGCCGAACGGAGATGGTGATCCAGGATCTGTTGTCATCCCGCCACCGTAGAGCAGTTTTGAGGAGGAAGAAGAGGTCCGACCATCCTTTGTCGTGAATCTCCATGCTCAGTCGTGAGAGTTGAAGGCAGTAGAGAGTAGATCTGAGGACCATCGACGGTGGCTTAGCTTCACCGGGCCGGAGTCGACCTCCCCCATCACGCGGTGACCCCTTGAAACTTGCAAAATCTCCAATCCCTAGATCTAACTGTCGTCTTCCCTCGTTCCTCGCCGTGAAGACTCTCTTCCACTCTGCGTTGCTACTCCACCGATAGAGCTCATACCGGCGTTGTCTCGCAAAATCTTCTCCTCTCTACTGCTCCTTTGATTTTGTATGGATAGCTTCACCGAGAAGATGTAGCGGATCACGGTTGAAGAACCATGAGCCACGGGGTCTCATCATCGCTGGAATCAACAGAGACCCCCATCAACGGCGTAAGAGATTGTGCTCAGAAGAAGAGGAAGAATTGGGAGAGAAATGACCCGCGAGTGTGATCCACACGCGACTTCTCTCCAAAACTCTCAAATCACAATCTTTCAATTTAAAGATAACTTAAATACAAAGTTACAAAACTCAACGAGGAGTAGCTATTATTGTTGCTATGATTATTAATAAGAGTAAGGGTCAACCAAATCGCCTTGGTCTAGTGGTAAAAGAGAGAAAAGTATCAGCTACCTAGGTTCGAGTAGATATGACCAACGGAGTTCGAATTCTAACATGGTTTTCCTGGGTTCCAAGATTAGTCTTTGGACCGCTTATAGGATCACGGGTCAAAACCTATTCAAAGTTGGACTGTTTATTCCAAAATAAATCTTTTTCAATTGAAAATTTAATGTTGTCGTGTCTAGGGTAAAGTATGGTTTAAAAATTCTTATCACTAACAACGATGGAAAGCTTCAGCGAAAAAAACACGTAATATTTATTGTAAATAGGGAAAAATGTCGGAAAATGCTCGAACTTTCAAATTTGGGACAAAAAAATCATGAACTTTTGAAATGTCATTTAAATCATAAAGTTTAGTTTGACTTTTTATAAAATGGTTAAGTTTTCGTTGACTTGGCCATTTCGGACATGTCGTTAAATTTCCGTTAACGAGACGTTGACGGAGTTAACTTTCCGTTAGAAATCTCCGTTGAATCGAAACGACGTCGGTTTAAAAACAACAAAACGACGTCATTTCAGTGGAAAATAAAATGAATTAACTGCGTCTGTGAAGAATCGAACTTTCCGTCGTTTCGATTCAACGGAGATTTATAACGGAAAGTTAACCCCGTCATCGTCTCGTTAACGGAAATTTAACAACATGTCCGAAATTTCCAGGTCAACGAAAACAAAACCATTTAATCAAAAGTCAAACTAAACTTTATGATTTAAATGACATTTCGAAAGTTCATGTTTTTTTTGTCCCAAATTTGAAAGTTCGCGCATTTTCCGACATTTTTCCCATTGTAAATAATGAAGTATTCCGTTTCACTACTTAGTTCATTGTTATCGTTAACTCTATTAGCATTTAAAAATTTTAGTTCTCTACACGTAATGTAGTATAAAACGATGTCATACCAAAAACAAATGTAGTATAAAACGATATAGCCACTTGTTTTACAACACAAAACCAAATACAAGGAAGAAAATCAAACGTGGGGTCGAGGCACAAATTTGTTATATATATTGTATAACAGTTCAATGTTTCACGGTAAAATGGCTTATGACCAGTTAGAAACAAAAATTTAAGGAAAGGAGTTTAAAATGTAGGAAATAGGAATGATCCAGATTTAGTATGGCTACAAAAAAAATTCAATGTTTAAATTGAGATTTTGTTCATAAGTGAAGATCTTTTTGATCTTTTGAATTGTTGGAAGAATAGAAATCGTGGTTTGGGTATATAACTAACCTTGGAGACAGCAATGAAAAGTTACAAGGTCGTCGTTTATTAGCACCGCATGCATAATCATAAACATACGAAAATTGACCCCAAAAAAAAAAATGAATGTTGCACTATCATAGGATTATGAATCCTGATACCGTATTTGTTCCTCATTAGGAAAAAAAAAAACAACATCGATATGGATCATGCTTTACGTACGTACATTCTCCTCATGTTTATTTTGAAAGATTCAAAACTCAAAATATAGTCATTGCTTCAATTTTAGTCATGGCACAAGGCGAGTACTTGCTCTTTTAGGGATACTTATTACTTGGCTTGCCTTGTACGAGTAATAAAAATTAGTTCTTGTGCTTGGTTTGTTGAAAACGAGTACTTGTAATTTCGAGTACTTGCTAAAAAATGAGCGACTTGCGAGTTACTTGTCTTGCCTTATTACTTGCTACTTGCGAGTTACTTGCAAGTATTTACGAATTACTTGCAAGTATTTTGCAAGTAACACTTTCAAAAATTTTACATATTTAAATTTTATTTTACTTTTGATGTAACTTTTAAATATGTTATTAAAACTAATATGATATAAATATATATATAGATATATAAAATGGTAAAATAATAACGAGTAACGGGTCAAACAAGCCGAGTATTAAATTTTTTTCCACTACTTGTTGCTTGGCTTGTACTTGCAAGTATCTAAATTATACTATTTAGTACTTGCCTTGACAACAACAGGTACTTGTTTTTTCAAGACGAGTACGAGGCAAGTAACGGGTATGGGACGAGTAACGAGTACTTGTGCCCAGCCCTAGGTAAAACGTTTTTAGTTCTTTCTGCTACAAATCTGTCTCCAAGGTATAACTTAAGACGTAACTTATCTAATTTTTTTACCCTTTTCATTTAACTTGATGAGCTATAACTAGGATTTTTGTTTTGAATATTTTGTATTTTCACCTCTAGAACCATGTGAACACGCAGATAAGTATGATTTGGTTTTTGTCTGGTACAGTTTTAGCTTGGGTATGGTTTAAAACTTATCTGATGGAGTCTAGTCCTTGATATCCAGCCACTCATGCCCTCTCGATTGATCTAGCTTAGCTTGAAAATGTTAAATGAGTAATATTTTACTTTCCTAAGGAAATGTTAACATAGACGCTAAGTTTTACATGGTTTGCACAATCTTACATTACTAATGTACCAAAAAAATCATTATTTTAATGATTAAATGTTAAATTTATTAACAAAAAAATAGTTGCTTATTTAAAAAAGAAAACCAAAGTAAAAAACCTTCTTATATCTCCGGTTTAATTGTAAATTAATAATTTATAGTGGCTATTTATTTGACCACATGATGAAACCTTCTTATATATGCACAGTTCATATGTATTTTACTATCATAATATAAATAATTTTTACTTTATTTTATTTTTAATATTTTGATCATAGTCAAAATAATATCTAGGTTCGTAACTCGTTGGTTTTGTTCTTCCATTGTGTAGTCCTCTAAACACGCATGCAGATTTCCAATCCTCTTTGATCGTAGGCCTTGTAAGGATGCATCGTTATACGTCAGTGACTGACCTTAAGACCTAGCAAATATGGAAACAAAACTCACGCACAAGTCTAATCTGATTTTCTTCTATTTTTTTCTTTCCTTATTTTCCTAGGATTTCTATTTCTACTGACTTTTCATTCTTTTTTTTTTTTTTTTTTTTTTGATATACCCTATCGGCTGTCCGGTCGGCCCCGGTAGGGACGCACCGAGGTGCTACATAGTGGACTTGTCCACCGTGTTAACGGCTAGGCCCTTCGGGCTACCACTCTGCCTATCCCGAGTTTGGTGTGCCTTCCGACTAAGTGCCAGGGGGTAGTCAGGCCGCCTGCATTTCTGACTACCAGGTAAACCAATTGGGCCAAAGCCCAACTGACAGACTTCCCACATAATGTTGATAACAGCCAGGAGGGAGGATTCGAACCCAGGGGGGAGGGACTTTCACCCAAACACCCATGTGCCCCCAACCACCAGCCCACCACCATGTGGGCAGACTTTTCATTCTTTTTAAAAAAGAAATATAGCTCTATATATATTATTGAGTGATAAAGCTTAAAGCGTCAAAGAAGCTTCAAGTAAATATGGAGAAAGATGACCTAAAACCCGCCGGAAATCCTTTGTACAGGCTTTACTTCAAGGGATTGGTAACCGAGGAAAAAGCGATGTTATTCGCAGGATTCGGGGTTGCAATTTGCGGTGACAAAGATGATCTATTGTTTGACGTGAAGGGGCCAATTCATGACCCTGCAATTACACTTTTGGAGGCTGACCTTATAGCCTTGAAGTGTGGATTAAGTGAAGCCGTGAGTTTGGGGATCAATCATATCTCAATTTGCTGCGATCATGATCAGATTTTCGAATTGGTAAGTTTTACTTGGCTCACACGTTTTTGCTTCAACTCATAATTGATATTTTCCTTGAATTTTTTTTTGTTTAGGTCATGGGGAGGTTCACTCCTGAGCAAGAAAACATTGCCTTGCTAATGCGTGATGTGCAAGGCATCAGAAACAATTTGACGTCTAGCGTCCCTGTTCTGTTGACTCGAGACCAATCAAATTTTGCCTACGAATTTGCAATAGAAGCAATCTCTTCTGATATCATCATAGATATTCCTCCTCAGAAAGAGACTTGCAATATCTGTTTGAACGATGACATCAATGCTGATCAGATGTTTTCGGTTGATAAATGTGGTCATATGTTTTGTTCTGAATGCGTTAAACGACATATAGAGGTGAGACTACTAGAGGGAAGTTTGATAAGATGTCCTCATTATCGTTGCATATCTCTACTGACTTATGGAAGTTGTGTCAACCTTTTGACACCTAAACTAAAAGAGATGTGGGAACAAAAGACTAAAGAAGACTCTATCCCGGTAACGAATAGAGTTTATTGCCCAAACCCGAGGTGCTCGACTTTAATGTCGGAAACCGAGCTCTCTGAACTTATCATTGGATTTAGGAGACGCTGTGTAAAATGCGGTGAACCCTTTTGCACCAAGTGCAAAGTACCGTGGCATAATAACTTGTTGTGCGACCAGTACAAGAGGTTACATCCAAATCCTACAGAAAACGATGCAAAGCTAAAAGATCTAGCGAATGAGAAATTGTGGCGTCAATGCAGCAAGTGTAAACACATGATTGAACTTTCTGCAGGATGCGTCAGTGTAATTTGCAGGTATCATCATATTTAATCAGTACATTTCGAACTTGGTTTATCAGAATTTATGTACGTATCATCTCTAGTTACTTGATAAATGGCAGATGTGGACATAGATTTTGTTATCAATGTGGAGCCGATGCTGGATTGTGCAACCATGGTCACCACATTCCTCAACACTATCTTGAACACTATCCTCGACGTCGACGCCCGTTACGAACGCGGACACGGTGTCCTCAAATTTGCTGCTGGTGTTTTCTCTTATTTTTAGTGATAATTGGAATTGTTGTTATCATATTATTATGCAAGTAATATCACTATTATTAATAATAATATCATATTGATTCCATTATTACTAAGATATCTCGTTAATATATTTTAGTAATTTTTATATGTTAGTTGTTTTTTTGTTCTTAAATTTCTTTTTGGATTAGGGAAACAAAGTTAAATGTTTTAGAAAAAACAAACACACAAATTAATCTTTTTTTTATTTCTTTCCATTTTATTAATATTCTTTTTTATTTTAAAAGTTAAAATTATTGACACGTGTAGCAATTTATTGATGATTAATAATTCTATAATTTAAGGGTTTACTATATATTATTGAATCATTAAACGTGACTCCATATAACGAATCTGCAAGTAGATATGGAAGAGGAAGGCACTCTAGTACGAGCAGATAACCTAAAACATGCCGGAAATCCATCACCGTCAAAATCCTCGCCGTACAGCCTTTACTTCAAGGGTTTGGTTAGTGAGGAGACGACGGAGTTATCGGCAGAATTTAGGGTTGCAATTTGCGGCTACAAGGATGGTCTGATGTTTCAGATGAAGGGTCCAATTCATGACTCACTAATCACACTTTTGGAGGCTGAGCTTATGGCATTAAAGTGCGGATTAAGCGAAGCCGTGAGTTTGGGAACAATCATATCTCAATCTGTTGCGATAACAATCAGATTTTCGAATGGGTAAGTTTTACTTGGCCAACACGTCTTTTACTTCAATCTTATAATTGATGTTTTGCTTTAAAACCCTTAGGTCATGGGGAGATCCATGCCTCAGGAAGAAAACATTGCCTTGCTAATCCGTGATGTACAAGGTATCAGGAAACGTTTTACTTCTAGCATCGCGGTTCGGGTGACTCGAAATCAAGTTGAATTTGCGTATAAAGTTGGAATGGAAGCAATCTGTTCTAAGACCAAGATAGCTATGCCTTCTCTGTTTCATCCGGGAAAGATAGATGTGCCTGCGCTGTTTCATCCGAAAAAGACTTGTAGTATTTGTTTCGACGATGACATCAATGCGGATCAGATGTTTTTTGTTGATATATGTTGTCATGTGTCTTGTTCCGAATGTGTGAGACGACATATAGAGGTGAGACTAGCCGGTGGATATTCTGTGACATGTCCTCAATATCGTTGCAAATCTAAGCTGACTTATGGAAGTTGTGTCAACATTTTGACACCTAAACTAAAAGAGATGTGGGAACAAAGGATCAGAGAGGACGCGATTCATGTAACGGATAGAGTTTATTGCCCAAACCCGACGTGCTCAGCTTTAATGTCACTAACCGAGCTCGATGAACTCACTGGACGTAGGAGATGTTGTGTCAAATGCGGTGAACCCTTTTGCATCAAGTGCAAAGTTCCGTGGCATAATAACTTGTCGTGCAAAGGTTACAAAGAGTTGCATTCAAATCGTGCGACAAACGATAACAAGCTTACACAACTAGCAAATCAGAAAAGTTGGCGTCAATGCAGCAAGTGTAAACAAATGATTGAACTTTCTGAAGGATGCGTCCACGTAATTTGCAGGTATCATCTCTAGTCACATCTCTTTTCGATTTCGTTGATTTCGAGTTTATGTATCAACACAAGTTACTTGACAAATGACAGATGTGGACATGAGTTTTGCTACGGATGTGGAGCCGATGCTGGATCTTGCTCTCATGGTCATGCCTATTACTTTTCGTTCGAAGATCTAGAGCCAGAAGTCCCAGGGCTAGTGCTAGTCAGTATTGTTGCTGTTATTATGATATTCTTCATAAGATAGTTTAAAGAATAGAACAGTGTAATCAGTTGTGTGCTCTGTTTTCAAGGACTTGCTATGAGCTGATAGTGATTAGACTAGACCAATAACTAGAGATTATTAAACTTATTGTATCAAGTCTTACAAGCAGGCTTTAGAATTTAGTGTAAATCTGAAACTGTACGAGCCAAACTTCTAAATAACATCCCACGAGATTCCGAAAACATTAAGAGAAAAAGAGAACACATACCATTTTGCAGCGAGATTCCGTGTGAGATAGAGAGATATCGAAAAACCTGAGATGTTAATCTCATTGTCCTAAGCTTAATACTCTCAACTCTCACCAGCCTCTCATCGATTCTAAAAACTCTCAAAATAAAGAGTTATTCCCAATTCAATTACCCCAACATACACAAATACAAGAAAACGCCTGCCTTCTTCTACCAAAGGCTAGCTCCTTTATTTTCAAGAACCTACTGGAGCCATGTCTTTACCTTTGGTTGCGGCGGTTGCTGCTGCTGCTGCTGCGGCTGCGGCGGCTGCGGCGGCTGCTGCAGCTGCTGATGATGCTGAGCTAGGGGTTGATGGAGGAACAGGGTTGCTTTGCTTGGCAACTACTTCTTGACGCTTTTGCAGCTGTGGAGAGTTGAGATCGGTAAGTAATTCTTTGATCTGCTTACCGGACAGAGTTTCGTGCTGAAGCAAAGCATTTGCAAGGGCATGAAGCTCTTTGTTGTAAACTGTGAGGATGGTTTTCGCATTGTTATAAGCCTTTTCCAAAAGTTGTTTCACTTCACTCTCAATGAGAAGCCTCGTCTCGGTGCTCATGCTTTTCCCATTGTCGTCGTAGTTATGTGCCACAAGACCCACCTCTTTGCTCATACCGAATTTCGTGACCATTGCTCTCGCGAGTTTAGTTGCCTGCTCAAGATCAGAAGATGCACCCGAAGTTACCTCGCTTTCCCCAAAAATCAATTCTTCGGCTACCCGGCCTCCCATACAAACATCAAGCCGAGCAAGCATCTGTTTCCTAGAAATGCTCGTCTCATCTTTATCTGGTAGTTGAGAAACCATGCCAAGAGCCATACCACGAGGCACAATGGTTGCTTTGTGGACTGGAAGAGCCCCTTCTGTGTGGATGGCAACAAGGGCATGACCACCTTCATGGAAAGCAGTCAGCTTTCTTGACTCGTCAGATATAACTGCAGATTTTCTCTCACTTCCCATCATGATTCTGTCTTTGGCAAACTCAAGATCAGACATTGTCACATCTTTAGAACCATCCATTGCAGCTTTTAAAGCAGCAACGTTGACCAGATTTGCCAAATCAGCGCCAGAAAATCCAGGCGTTCCTCTAGCGATGATCATTAAATCAACATCTTCAGCCTTAAGTACCTGAAAACGCAATAAAGACAGCCAACCAACAGTTTCAATATTCATCCCATTTTTGTATTACAAGTCACTGAATAATTAACTATACAGGCTAACGCCATTAGTGCAATACTTAAGCTGTCTAGTGCATAAATTAAAGTTACCTTTGACATGTGAGACTCCAAAATCTGGCGTCTACCTTCCACGTCTGGGTTAGGTACCACGATATGGCGATCAAACCTCCCAGGTCTAACCAGGGCCTTATCCAATGACTCTGGGAAATTTGTTGCTGCGACCACAATAATTCCTTCATTCTGTTTAAACCCATCCAACTCAACAAGCATCTGGTTCAATGTCATCTTCATGTATTGCTGGTCCTTGGGATTGCGACTTCCTCCAATAGCATCTATTTCATCGATAAATATAATACAAGGGGAGCACTTCTTTGCAGCACTAAAAAGATCTCTCACTCTTCTGGCTCCAACCCCAACAAACATCTCTTCAAATTCACTACCACTGCAGGAGAAGAAAGGCACTCCAGCTTCTCCGGCAATAGCTCTAGCAAGCATAGTTTTTCCTGTCCCAGGAGGACCGACAAGCAACACACCCTTAGGAAGCTTTCCACCTAGACGAGTGAACCTCTGTAACAAAGATAAAAAGAAAGAAAACTCAAGATGACATAGTGAGGCCAAAGAACAAAACAGTACTAACTTTAAAAACGAAATCCGGCACAGATAATTCAGAGGGTAAAGGTCTATATGATAACTTCACATGATTTATGCTTTCGAATTTACATCACTAAACAAAATACAAACTCACTACTACACTAGCACTGTGAATTTACCTTAGGGTCGCGAAGATAATGCACAATTTCCTCTAGCTCAGCTTTTGCTTCATCAACACCCTTTACATCGCTAAATTTGGTGCTCGAATCCATACTAGGTTGCACTTCTTCGTGCAAACCGAGTCCTAACAAGCATAAATTAGTTAGAACAGAGTCACCCAATACAGCTATTGCATCACTGAAGATAATAAAACCAAACTACCTTTGCCAATTCCTCTATCCTCGATAAGAGCTCCAATACCAGAAATGAGTAAAAACCCAACTGCAATAGTTCGGATTGTACTCCATAGCTGTTCTTTAAAGTGAGTCCTTTCAGTTGATATCGTATGGATCGGTGCACTAGCAGTTCCAAGGACACCATCTTTTGTTTGTTTTCCTAAGTTTTTAAATGCCGACAGACCTCCAAAAGTCTCTTCCTCCCTTGCAACACCAGCAATACCTAAAAGAAAACCAAAACGTTTACCAATATTATATAGAGAAATGGCTCACAAACTGCAAATACAAATATGAAACTAAGGACACTATCCATTAAGAATCAGACAAGAAGTCTCTCCCTCCTTACCCACCTCTTTGCAATGTTCGTACCAGCTCACTTTGATCCAGCCTATCAACTTTAACCAATGCCTTAATGTATTCCGACAACGCAGAGGCATTCGAATACAAAGATGGTTGGCTCTCAAACATTCTGATAACAGCCTCAGGGTCATTTCTTCGATAAAGTTCTCTCAGATGCGCAACCTCATTAACTTCTTCTCTATCACGCACTCTCCGAGCAAAGCTACCAACATAACTCGATTGAAACCTCGTTTGCGGTAAAGAAGCTCCACCACCACCTACAGCTATAGATCAAAAATAACCCATTAACATCAAAAACACTTCTGAAACAACCCGAAAACAACAAAACTACTCATAACACAATAAAAACATACCTCCAGTAACTCCCACTCTAGGAAAGGAAGAGTAAGCTCTAACAAGTAAGCTTCTTAAACTGCTCAATTCCCTTTCATGACTCGAAACCTGTCATCGATGAAGAAAATCAATGGTAATGAGTTAAATTACCAATCCCAAAACTCAAAATAACACTAGACAACACATGAAAACAAAATCAATCAATAAAGGTGAAATCTTTTACCCATTCTAAATCAAGACGAGAATCTTACACTCACAAAAATCAAAACTTTTGTTTGCTAATTTCAAAATTAGGTGAATTGGGTATTCAAATCAATCAAATAACAATATCCCAGAGACAATCTAGAATCCTAAAAGACAACATTTTGAGGGAAGAGAAGATTTTGAGCTTCTAGGGTTTGCAAAAGATCATCTTTAGCTTATGAATCACAAAGATCTTAATAAAACCCATTATAAAATGAAATCAAATTAGATCAAATCCACTACAGTATCAACCAAATTCGAAAACTTTTTCTTAAGAAAATTACATAAAAGGGTAAAAAGAAACAAAAACCTTGGTGATGATGCGCCTCCAAGCCATCAATCAAATCTCTCCTTCACGGTGTCGTAAAATTGGTGATGTCCGAAAATCGAAGTTCCTCGATCTATATCGGAACCAAAAGACTTCTTCTTTGTGTTTGGGAAGAACCGTTCTAATCGTATTCCCTAAAGTCTTGAAAACACTAAAATACACGTGAGAGACCTGTTTTGGTTTATCGGGTGAGAGAAAAAATTGTGCAGCAGGTGAAGACACGCACGAGATATGTAGGTCGCGTCTTAAGTTAAATTACATATATACCCTTGGATATACCCAATATTTCATTTTAGTGGGCTTTTCCTGGCGGCCCAAATTAAAAGAAGGACCTAGAAGTAGTCTCGTAACCTCAATGTTCAAGCATTATATTACTAACTAGAAGCATTTTAAGTGGAAAAGAGACTGAATCAGTGAGACTGAAGCATTATTAATTTATTACTAACTAGAAGCATTTGAAATCTGATAGATTTTAACTCCAATGGAGTTGACTTTAACTTCACTAACCAATAACACCACCTTAGTCTTTTTTTTTTTGTTTTTTTTTGTCAACAATGTAACTTTTTTTTGTTTTTTATCAACAGTGAAACTTTTAGTCTTTTACTCAATTCTTAACAAAAGAGAAATAATAACATGTTACTACTTAAGAACCGGTGTCATAAATTTTATTGTGTTTCAACTTTCAATTTATGAATAGTTTTATTTATATTAAAATATATATATATTTGATAAATTAATTTGTATTTATAGTAAAATATATACATTGATGAATATAATGCATAAATGTTTCACCAATTTGGTGTGAGATTTATAATTAGATGGAAGGTGTAAAATATCATTTTAATAAAATTATAAGAAAAAGTGATAATTGTGTTGAATGACACACATTATATTATTTATTTAGAGGAGAAAATTTGTATATATTTTATGTTATATATTTAATCCGGTGTAAGAATATATATATATATATATATATATATATATAAATTATTTAAATCTACATCATTCTACAAAAGATCTTTGGATATTTCATGTCTTAAAATCTTTTCATCATGTCTCATCTTTTCAAAATCTCAATAAAATATAAAAGTCACTAGAATATTGATCTATAATCTAATTGTATTGATGTGTCTCACGATCTTTACTGCTAAAAACTTATCTCAAGTAGCAATATGTAAAATCAAAACTAGCTTCAAAAGCATATAAATAAAAGAAAGTAATATATATGTTTTTGTCTTGTCACCAACATATGAGCAAGATCTCAAAGGCTCTTCAGGTAAGAAAATCTTTAACTTTAAACATTGACAATGTATATTCAACTAATGCTAAAGAAATATGCACTCCATATGACTAATCATACATATAAAAGTAGGGTTTCACTCTCTTCTTATTGGTCCATTTAGAAATGTAACTTAAATTTTTTATTTTTAACTAAATCATAAATAAAACACATTTAACTCACACTTTAATATAAAAACTGAAATCATTAAAATTATACATTAATTATATTTTTCCTCTCAATTTTGTATAAAAGTAGGGTTTCACTCTCTTCTTATTGGTCCATTTAGAAATGTAACTTAATTTTTTTTTATTTTTAACTAAATCATAAATAAAACACATTTAACTCACACTTTAATATAAAAACTGAAATCATTAAAATTATACATTAATTATATTTTTCCTCTCAATTTTATTCAACACACAATAAATTAGAATTGTAACTCCCATAATTTTTTTTTAATTGTAACTTATCTCACTTTTCATCCTATAAATACTCATTTCTCATTCTCTCATCCTCTCATCCTCTCACCCTTCCACTATAGCTCAAATCTTAAATATTTTTTTGTTTTGTGTTCTCACATTAGTTTTTTTTTTTTTGAAAAATGCATCTTCATTGTCTATTTTAGATAATCATCTTATAAGTAATCATTCTCTCATCTTCTTCTACTATATTTATGTGTCTATTTTTTATGTTGTTATATGGATTAAAAATCAAGAATTTGATTCTAAATTTATTTTAGAATGTATTATATATATCTAACATTGTATTCATTTTTGTATATTTCTAAATCTATACTAAAATATACTTATTTATTCTTTAATTTTCATATTTTTAGTTTAAATTCACATATGTATACTAAAAGTTTTGATGGTTATAACAAAATTTTCAGGTTTATTGGTGATGGAGAGTTAAATATATCAATTCCAATCATAGCACAACAAGATAATGAAGTTGAAAAAATCCATTTCCATTATCTACTTTAGATGTTTGATTATTTTCTAATATATTCATGTAACTTTTTTAATTATGCAATATTTACTGAAATAAATTATTGTAATACATTTATTAAATATATATATATCTTACCTTTTTCTTATCTCGAATAAATATTGTAATTTATTTTTAATATATGTATTATTATATTTACTTTTTGTGATCCAATAGATAATTATATAAAAATCGTTATACTTTTATTTTATTTAAAATTTGAGGTTTAAGTATTTTTCAAAATAAAAATAATTTCGTTTAAAAAAATTTGGTTCTTAAGATTAAAAAAACGAATCATATGGTTCAAGAAAATAAAATTTAAGTAGAATAGAAAATTAGAATGAAATTATTAGAGTGAAACCTAACACTCATACTTAAATAGAGTGAAATATACAAGAAAATAATTATAATGAAAACAAAAATCATTTTATTAAATCAGATAAAGATAAAACCATTAGTATAAAATCTAGCACTAGAATTTAAATTGATGAGTGAAATTAAAAAAAAAAAGATAGAAGTTATTCTTGGATCTTTGATGATTTTAATTAGATTGAAGTTCATATGATTTTTATAAGAAAAGTAAATTTAGTTTGCCACTTGCAAAATAATATGATTTTGAACTATTATGTGGGAATTTATATCAACAAACAAACAAATTATCTGTGAGTTTATATCAACAATTTATTTTGTAAAAGTAATAGATAACATATGTTTATTGATGTTTACATACATAAATAATAGTAAAGTAAAAAACAAAACCAAAATATGAGCAAATGCAAGATATCAAATCTTAAGAGTCTTTAAAAAAATTTTCAATCATATTTATATTGAAACAAATGTCATCCACATCATTAGCATATAATAATTTAAGATTTTTCTATAATAATATATTATAATTATATTTTATGTATTTTCTCATAGTAACCTCCATACTAATCATTATCATTATGTTGTTAATGCTCACACTAAATTACAACAATACTTTAAATACAATTAATACAAAATAAATTCTACACAATGAATTCTTTGAAATGTAACATAACTTTTATGATATACATACAATTAACTTACTCATAAATGACATTTAAACATAATTGTTAAAGTTGAATAGTTGTAAAACGTAAATATGTTGTCTTTTATAAATAGTAATATACACATATCACTAACCATCATATTCCAAATTTCATAATATTGATAAATTTTATAACATTTCTTTTATAATCCGACTAATGGTGTTTCAATATTACATTTTTGTCAATTTTGTAAGAGGCTGTGAAGAGGAGATGACTTTTAATCAAATATTGTATTGATTAAAAGAAGTTATATACTCTTAATCATTTTTTAAAAAACATAAATATCATTGTATATAGATGAATACAATTTAAATTTTATAGAAAAAATCAAATTTGAATTTAGTGTCATTCATTTATTTATTTTTCTTTATTTAAATTTAAGTAAAAAAACTAAATAAACTAAATAGTAAACATATAACATAGTATGCAACAAGCCGCGAGTATCGCGGCTAAATAACCTAGTGTCATCTAAATAGAACTTAGCTAATTTCATTAATTTTGAGTAGAGCTGTCAATTGGGTCGTCCGGCCATGGGCTAGTCCAATCCAAACCATTACGGACGGGCTATGGACACGCCAAAAAAAAATTGGTCCAATTGGACAAAAAACCAATTTTCTGTGCAGACACAATGGGCAAGACCAAAGATAAACTATTGTGCAATTTATTAGATGAACGATATGTGTTTTATTTTTTAATAATTAATTAGTCAATATTCTAATGAAAAATAGGTTAAGTTACAATTTTTGTACAAAGTTACCTAAACTTTTTTTTTAATCGAAAGAATATGTTAAGAATATTCTACCATTCTATTTTACTATAACAGGTTAGTAATTGTATTAATGTGACATGTGACATGTAAAATAAATAAATTAGAGTTTATAAAACAAACAATATAGGAAATATAGAAATGGTTTGGTCATTAATTAATTCACAAATATAATGAAATGCAAACATAGAGCTAGTGAATAGTGTAATTTTGTTTAGGGTTTTGTCCTTTTGTTGGAGAAGGAAGAAAATATAGGAGAAAAATTTAACAAAAGTGCAAAATATAGGGACTTTAGTTAAATTTGAGTTATTATTAAACACTTATGGTCTAGCTTATTTTTTCTAGCCAAACTCCCACTTCGTATGACCTACATTTCCGCAAAACATAATAAATGATAACTTAGTAAACTATGTATATGATATAAGAATATGTTTAGTGGTCGATAGAATTCTAGATAAAAATCTATATATATAATTGGAGAGTTCTCTCTCCATTTAGGCTATCCACATCATCATCCACATAAGCAACTCTATTTATTTTACATTAAAATAAAATTAAAACATTAATTTAGTGCATATTAATGTTACTTATAATTAATAAAAAATAAATAAATAAAAAACGAATTATGTAAAGATGTTGCGTTTGAGGAGGGAGAGAGAGAGAGAGACAGGGAGATATATGTCTCTGCTAAGTCTATATTGTTTTTTTGTCTCTTGTTCTTCTTAAGTCTCTTTTTATACACGTCTTCTTTGAAATAGTTGTTATGATTTCAATACTGATATAGTTGTCATTAATCTATTATTTTAGTTATTAAATATAGTAGATTCTCATTAATTTTAAAAATTTATAAAATCAGAGAATATCCACCAGAAGTTGAAAAAGCATTACTTGTAAAGTAGTAATACATGCTACTTTACAATATAACTTTGATGCGAGCAATTCCTCAACTTCTACACATGCATTTCAAGCAAGAATCATGATCAATCATCATTTCTGTAGGTCATTCCACATTAAATAAAATGCAAAGAGTTATTAAGAAAAAAATATCATATGTTTTCCCTAACACCACACAAAACATATTGAAATGGGGTGAATCACACGGTATTTGAGGAAGACATAATCATAAGTGGAAAGTTGTGTTTGCGGAAGACGACAAGGATAGACTTACGGGCTTGATGTTTTCTCGGTTTGTTGTGTTTTGTTATCAATTAGCAAAATAAGAGAGCAAAAATAAGAATTAGATTAAAACATTTAACTCTTTGTTTCAAATTTTTGAAAAAAAATACTTAAAAGTGGATTTTCACCAATTATTGGGTCGCATGGAATTTAAATAAGGTTGGGTGGTTTGTACCAAATTCTTGATGAAATAAAAATAAAATAAAAACTTTGAAGAAATGATTTGATTAGATACAAAGATCTGTTGAATTTTACATGCAATTACAATTGGTACTTGTGTCTCTCACAAAATTAAGATATCTAAGATATCGAGACAAAGCTTCAGTTTCAATTTAAAAAACAAAAGTATGCGTTTACCGCGACGGAGACAATCAACCGGAGGAGGAAACAGGAGACGGAGGACCGTGAATCACTTCGACGGCTCAGAGACAATCAATCGGAGAAGGAAACAGGAAAGGAATGCGGCGAATCACTTCGACGGCTCAGTTTTTCATCGCTAGCAGAGAAAGGGTTTCGTTTCTCTCTTTTCACGAATTGGTTAGTGAAGACAAAAAGTTTTTTTTGTAGGAGAAGTCTCTAGGTGAAGTAGAGGGTTTCAAAAACCACAAAATTATCTGAATTTTGTAAATTAATTAGGAATTTAAAAAAAGAATTATTTTGTTTATTACATTTTCGAAAATATGAGGGTAATTTTGGGTATTGATTTTTAAAAAACCTATTTCACCAAACTTTTTCTAGAAAAGTATATATGGACATTTATCTATTAAAACATCTTTTATTTCTAATTTTCTCTATTTTTTTTTTTGTAAGCAAAGCTGAATCTTGGTCCAACTATAGAGCATACATTTACCAGATTAAACCCAAAAAGGCCCAATTTACTCAACAAAAAAGTCTGAAATCAAACAATACAGTTACGACTTAATTTCTCTAAAATTGTGGACAATGTGTCATTTGATAAAAAATATGTGCTTGCAAGAATTTGAGAAAACGTAAGAAATGGCACATTAACTTGTAAGTTCATTAATTCATGTACTTTTTATCTATTTGTTCCCAGAAAAACGAAAGACAAAATTAGCAACTTCCTCAAATTGGTATTATCATTAAAGCCTTGTGAGTTAGTGACAACCTGTCAGAAATGGGCTTAAGTAAAGGCCCATATTGATAAAAAAGAGTTTCTAGATTGGTAACGAAGTTTCTGGAACCTTGTCTTGTCTTGTCGCCACGTGCCCACACAAATGTCAAAGAAGCTTTAATCCATTGTCTTGTCTCTAGAACCTTCTCTTCTCTCCCCTTATAATCTCATTTCTCTCTCCTCCACGCTTCAAGCTCTCAGCTCAACATTTTCAGAAGAAAGTCACAAACTTTAACCAAAACCCAGTTTCTAATTTTGGCAACAAAATCTAATCTCTGCTCTGGTCTCTCTAAAGTTACTAAATTTATACAATTTAGCTTATGGGTTTGAGATAAATAACGAAAAATGGAGGAACTGAAAGTGGAAATGGAGGAAGAAACAGTGACGTTTACTGGTTCAGTGGCTGCTTCTTCATCTGTAGGATCATCATCGTCTCCGAGACCAATGGAGGGTCTAAACGAAACAGGACTGTAGAAACTAGAGAAGGATTTGAGGGAAATTTCTTTATTATGTGTTATTGATCTCAATAGGGTTGATACAATATATATAGAGACTAATTTAGATTTAACCTAATTAGATTAGGAAATAGATAAACATGAATAAGTAAATATTCTAAATCTCTTAATCCTTATCACAATAGGATTTCTAGAATATTCTTCGGCTTGGGCTTCACGGGCTTGGTCCGCTGTCTTGCTTCCCAAGTTACCTCAATACTCCCCCGCACGACAAACGTGGTACGCAAAATGCAAACTTTGCAATCACAAAGCGGAACACGTATGTCGTGGACAATATGTTGAAGACGGACAAATCATGTCAACAAACGCCTCAGGGTATAAGCTTCAATCTTGAAAATAGGGGTGGAATTTTTGCTCGTCTTCGGTCTTGGTAAAAGGGAATACATCCCGTGGGCGCAAATTATGCTGCTCCACAAACAATCATCCTTATCTTGGATGGTCCATAACTCGGACTAAACATGACCTAAAAACATGAGCGTTCCAATAAACTATACTAATGGTTAAACTATAACCAAACTCCCCCGTAATGGTAAAACTATTACCAAACTCAAAATACTTAACAAACTTGAGAAATTCTAAAACTTAAGAATATATCCCAAGAAAATACATAATTGACCCGTAAAAATCGAAACCTCTTAAAGCCTTTTTTTTTTCTTTTCATAAATCTCCCCATTAAATTTTGTATGAAAAACGAAAACCAATTTTATTTAAAACATAGGAAACCAACGACTTAAAGTTTTGGAAAAAATAATACCCATGTGATTAAGAAACAATCACGTAACCTTCATCTCTTAAGATGCCTACGTCTTCGTCGTCTTTATCTCCACCACCGGAGTCACCATCTTCTCCTTCAGTGATCATCGTCTTAATGATCTTCTTTTGATCACAAGAACTCTTATGCGGAAGCTTTTAATTCTGATCCACTAGAATCGTCTGCTCTGATACCATGTAGAAACTAGAGAAGGATTTGGGGGAAATTTCTTTATTATGTGTAGATCTCTCGATTACGAGATTGAGTTGAATATATTTCCTTATTATTATTGGGAAAGTTAACATTTGTGTATATCTTCTTATTGTTAAATAGGTAGATTTACCATTATCATAAATGTAAAGAACTTGCTATGCAAGTAATATCTTTGTATAAATAAGCCTATTGGCTAATGAATAAAATTGAGAGAAACTATTCCACTACTAAGGTTTCCTCCAAATTTATCATGGTATCAGAGCCAAGATCCTTTCTGTGATTATGGTTCCGTTACGTTAGCTTCCGCCATTATGAAAAAAAAAAAAAAAAATCTGTGATTTTCTATCTATTATTTCTTCCTCTTATTTTTGACCTTTCTCCATCGTTTCTTCTTTCACGTTGGAGGTTTATTTCTTGTCTTGCAATTATGAGTGGCGAGTCTTCTCCTAAATCCATCGATTGTTTTACTTTTAAAAAAAAAAAAAAAAAATTATATGCTTTGGTTTTTTCTACGTGATTTGTTTTGTTATTTATGGCTGGATTTCTTATTTTATCTCTATATATTCGGATTATTATATTGATTTCTTCAAAAAAAAAAAAAAAAAAAAAATTAATGAAAGAAGAAGAAGAAGAAGAAGAAGAAGAAGAGACGTTTGGTTGTAACTATGTGTTGCTATTAATCATGAGCATGGGCCTAAGGTTCGTTCACGTTAAGTGACGATAACTAATCTTTCTCTTTCAGTTTTTTTTTGTGGTTATCTATCAACTACAAATACGATGTAGCCACAAAGATGAAACTACTCCAACGATGCTGTGGAGTTGATGACTATGATTCCAATGGATACGATGCTGATCCGGCGGTGACGAATTCAAATCTGACACAAGTTTCTTCGTGAACAAGAAGTTCGAAGAGCGACCAAGACTTGTGATTCTAAATCGGTGGAGATACACAACTACAAAAGATGTATTTTCCACCGTTGATGACCCCACGACAGGGTATAAATGTCGATGACCCGACGGCTGGGTATTGTAGCCGCTTTGACCCCATGACCGGGTATAAACGTCGATGATGACCCGACGGCCGGGTATAAAGCCGCTATTTTGAAGATTTATCCAATCTCACACGTGTTACCACGTATGAGCTTGCCGGGGGTATTGGGAGAAAGAGAAGCATAGATCGAGAGATCGACGGTGGATGAGAGATCTCTCGATTACGAGATTGAGTTGAATATATTTCCTTATTATTATTGGGAAAGTTAACATTTGTGTATATCTTCTTATTGTTAAATAGGTAGATTTACCATTATCATAAATGTAAAGAATCATAGTAATATCTTTGTATAAATAAGCCTATTGGCTAATGAATAAAATTGAGAGAAACTATTCCACTACTAAGGTTTCCTCCAAATTTATCAGGACCACCGCCGTTTTTGACTAAGACTTACGAAATGGTGGAGGATCCGGCGACTGACACGGTGGTTTCTTGGAGTAATGGTCGTAACAGCTTTGTGGTGTGGGATTCTCATAAGTTCTCGACAACTCTCCTTCCTCGTTACTTCAAGCATAGCAATTTCTCGAGTTTTATTCGTCAGCTTAATACTTATGTAAGTACCTTTTTGCTACCTTGTAATCTACTTAACCTTGTTTATGTTTTTGTTTCTAATTTTAATTTTGGATTTCTTTAGATGGGTTTTACTATGAGTCTTCAGCTATATAAAGGTTAGTTCTTTAAGCTTTTAAATGGCTAAATTCAAAATGGGTTTCTTCATATTCATATGAATGAATTGAGATTTTGGTCAAATGTTAAAAATCGTATAACATAAATGTTTTTGTAGTGCAGATTGTAGCTATAACTCTTTGAGACTCTGTTTTTGAAAGTAAAAATAGAATCTTGAAATGACTAATAAGGACTCTGTTTCAAGTTAAGTAGCTGATGAAACTTGTTTTTGTTGATTGCAGGGATTCAGAAAGATTGATCCAGATAGATGGGAATTTGCAAATGAAGGGTTTTTAGCTGGACAAAAGCATCTTCTAAAGAACATTAAACGAAGGAGGAACATGGGGTTGCAGAATGTGAATCAGCAAGGATCTGGATCTGGCTCTGGATCAGGGATGTCATGTGTTGAAGTCGGGCAATACGGGTTTGACGGGGAGGTTGAGAGGTTGAAGAGGGATCATAGTGTGCTTGTAGCTGAGGTAGTTAGGCTGAGACAGCAGCAACATAGTTCCAAGAGTCAAGTTGCAGCGATGGAGCAACGGTTGCTTGTTACTGAGAAGAGACAGCAGCAGATGATGACGTTCCTCGCCAAGGCGCTGAACAATCCGAACTTTGTTCAGCAGTTTGCTTTGATGAGTAAAGAGAAGAAGAGTCTGTTTGGTTTGGATGTGGGGAGGAAACGGAGGCTTACTTCTACTCCAAGCTTGGGGACTATGGAGGAGAATTTGTTGCATGATCAAGAGTTTGATAGAATGAAAGATGATATGGAAACGTTACTCGCTGCAGCTATCGACAATGAGTCGAGTAATTTGATGCCTATGAAGGAGGAACAGTGTTTTGAGGCTATGAATATGATGATGGGAGATGGTAATCTGGAAGCAGAGTTGGATGTGAAAGTGGAAGATTTGGTTGGTACACCTTTGGATTGGGACAGTCAAGATCTACATGACATGGTTGATCAAATGGGTTTTCTTGGTTCAGAACCTTGACTTTATGGCTTAACACATCTACTTGTCGAAAGACCGATATACTCGGTCTAAGTTGTGGTAATTGCTACCACTTTTTATTTACTGGTTGAATTGTTTGTTTGTTTGTTTTGACTCGATGAAGGCATTGAGTGTTGTTTGTTGTACATTTGCTTGTTTCTTGTTCTAATGAATAAAAATCTTTGATTTGGTTTGACAGTTTTAATGGTTATGTTTGTTCTCTTTCTTCAGATCTTAGTCAGAAGCATGAGATGGAGCTGCAATAAGAGTATCAAGCTCCGTGTTATGTTCAGCATTTAGGAGGTTATGTTATGAGAGAAGACCTGAATTTAGTAACTTTTATTAAGCATTTTTTGGGAAAAGAGGTCAAACTACTAAAAATGTTTCTTTGAATGTAACACTTTTAGTTTAAAGTTTGTAAAATTTACAAACTTGTTGATCTAGTTGAAGTTTAAATGTTATGTAAAAGACTAAATGCGTTCTCTTTCTTTTGCCTGCTCTAGATGTTAGTGTACATTGTTGGATCAAGATTGGGACATAATTGGAACTAATCAACTAAATGGCCTGTGTATATTTTTGTAGATTTTCCTATATTTGATTTCATGGTATCGACCCCTTCCAATAATGTAGATCAAATTCCAATAATGGTATTCTCTATATATTCTCTATATTCAATGTTGGTATTTTAGTTTTTGTTCGTCTCTAGTTTGGCTTTTTCGGATTTGAAAACTTTCACAAGATCACACAACACATAACTATAAGCAATAAATAAAACAAGATTCATATTTAAGATAATCTTTTTAGAGGAAGGGAGGAGAAAACATGTGAAAACAACTATGAGAAAAAATATCAGTCATATGGATGATACTACCATCACCAAGCTTGAACATCTTAACAGCTTCACCATTCACTCCATCATCGCAATATTCTCCATCATTATCATTGAAGTAGATATAATTCTTCAAAAGTCCATGGTACTCGGACTCGGAACTATCATTATGATGCTTGAAATATTTACGAGCTTCGTCGTCACTCCTTTTAACATTATCAATGAAGTAGATAGAATTCCTCAAACATCCATGGTACTCCAAGGCTACAACCGTAAAACAACTGTCCCTAGCCACAATGAGTGCCTTGTCTCCCAAGGACCTAACCTCAACCCATTTTGCCACATCCTCGTCCATCTTATATACCTTAAAACCAACTGTCTTTTCGATATTAGCTCTCTTTACACGAAGTTGATGAACAATGCATAGATTTCCACAAAACTCCACGAGTCTCTTGTTGCAACTATCACATCCGTAGTAGTTCACTGGAGGAGTTGGAGGTGTGAATTTAACGAGGCTGAGCTGTGATAAATTAATCCACCAAATTGCGCCGGTTAAGTCTAAGGCATAGACTTGTCCTCTATGAAGTATAATGTCCGAGAAATCTTCAACTTGGTTTTTGATTTCTGTCCAAATTCTACTACTTTCTTCTCCACTCTTGCAGCACCAGATTTTGTCATCCTCGCCGACTGCGAAAAACAGATTATCTAGGAAAACAACTCTATGTGATGGTCCTATTTTACCTTTCACGCTTTGAATTAAATCTTTATCAAATATATGAATCTCGTAAGATTTTCGAATCTCTGAAACCCCAAATTTCAAAAGGTCTAGGGTTTCTTGTGAAGGGTCAAGGAGCTGACGAGAGAAAGGAGACAAGAGACTAATCTTACTGGATGCTGAGACTTGTTTGGTTCTGATCAGCCATCCTTTGTAAGAACCTGAAGAAGGGACATATACACGGAAGAAAGTGGTCGGAGAGAGAAGAGTCTCTATGTTCTTGTTGGAGAAAGGAAGGTTGTGTCGTTGAAAGCTGTTTTGTTTGGTCGCAACCGCGGATCGCCAGGATTTACAGATGCTACGGATACGGACGACGTCGATGTTAGAGGAGAAACGTTTTGCAGTTAAATCAATGAGTTCTTCAGGTAAATCAGTCCACTCAGGTATTTCCATCTTTGAATCGATCGACGAGTTCTGTGTTTTTTAGTATTTGAGATCGTGATCATCATCGCCTCGTCCTCTCTGTTATAACTCCATATATATATACACAACAATATTTAAACCCTAGACACTTTAGGAGTCACGTGGGCTGGGCTTATATAATCCAATTCCTAGTTGGATTATCCGTTACCTATTATCACGTGAGTACGGAGTGTTATTGGTTCCTAATTTACAAGAAATTTTTATGACTTTAATAAAAAATAGAAAGTATTACATCATAGCCTGGCACAATGCCAATTAATGGAGAGGACAAGTCTTAGACAAAATCGAAGCACATGAAAAGCTGCATTTTGATCGAAAAGGAGAACAATGTGTCTGCCTTATCTTATAGCTTAGACACTAGTAACCAAGTTTGACCACCAAACACATCATTCACACGGAGCAAAGTAAGTTCAAGAACACCTCTGTTAGAGTTGAATAAGTCTTCAGAGACTAAGTCATTTATTAGTTTGAGTCAATAAGGCGAAGTATTAGGAACTAAGTCACGTTTGAATATGTTTGTTTTGCTTCCCTGTTTATTCTATGTTTCAGTTTTGCTTAAGTTCTTGTAAGGCTATTTAAAGGCCATCTCGTTTTCAATCTAAGTATCAGAGAAGTATTCTCAGAAATCATTGTGTACTAAGTTCAAGATTGTGGTATCAGAGCCCTCTCAAAAGGGATATGGAAGAAGTGAAACACGATTGATTGTGCGAAAAGAGTGAACAAAGAAAGCGAGTGAGAGATGACTGTTTGATAACATTGTATTTTAGCCAACTTTTACTATGTTTTATTAGGTTTTCCATGGAGAATCAAGAGATATTGATACTTCAAGGTTGTTTCCAAGTATTTAAGCTTCAAGGAAGAATTATGAATTTTCAAGCAAAAAAGAGTAAAAGTCGATCAAATCCCGTTTCAAAACAATTTCTGTACTTCAGAACTATGACATCCGTTCGAGGTCATGGTGGCTTTGGAAAGCTAGAAGAATCAAGATTGTCGTCGAAGTGGAATCAAGGTAAAAAATTCAGCCATTCGGAAGTTATGCCCAGAAGAGTGAAGATATGTCCAGACCGGCCAAAAGCATCACGACCGTTCTGGAGCTCCCAAGCGCCACCGGCCATGAAGCTTGTGACCGGGCTGCCCTCTTCACTCACCAACGGCCACCCACCTTTGCAACCGGTCCAGAAACTCGAGCCAACACTTAACCTAATTCACGGGAAATGACGATTTGTCCTTTGACCTAATTGAAGCTTATAAACAGCGGGACAAAGTGATGAAACCCTACGGCCTCTTCACGACAGCCTCTTAGAGCTTCTTTTCGCCTCCTTCTCAGCAGCCACCTCGATGAGACTCTCAGCTCTCCGAGCTCCACCTCGTCGATCAAGCCATAGAAGTCGTCGTCCCTTGAAGATCTCTCTCTTGTTCTTCATTGCTTTCTCTTCTACTCTTTCTTTCAAGACTTTTGGGGAGACAAGTTATCTTCTATGACAACTAGAGAAGTTTTCTTTGAACCTTCTTTGTTTTATTGATACGTTTATGATGCTTTTCTTCTACATCTCTATGTCGTTTATTTGCATCATGAGAGAGTAGTTTTCTTTGTTGGGTTTTATGGGGTGATTCAAAGGGGATTCATGGTTCAAATCATATTAGGTTATTAGATCCGATTTTTTTTCATAGTTAGATTCTTTTGTGACATCTTTTAGTTAATGCATGTGTTTGGATTGATGACCAAACGCTGATCCAAGAGGTTAGGATCTCTAATCGAGTAAATCTAATCTCGGACATAGTGTTACCAATCCTTCGTGTTGTTGCCTGCGTAAATTGAGTAATAGGATTTAAAGTACTTAGCGAATTCATCCTTAATGTGTCGAACTACGCGTCGTTTCCTACGTCAGTTGAGTAACGGAGTCTAGGGAGATTTACCGGCTTATCCTATAACCTAGGGTAACTCGTTTATTCGTATTTCATAGTTATGAACTAGAACAAAAACATAGAAACTTAGGTGATCAAAACCGTAGTTAGTCGAGAACCATGATAACCTGAGAAACCCTAGAACACCCAACGCCTTAGTCATAGATTTTAGTATTTTACAACCGTCTTTAACATTGCTTTCATTTATTTGCTTTCTTATTTCATTGCATTAGTTATTAGGAAACCCAAAACAAAAACCCCCAAGTTTAGTTTTGTCTTAGCAAGATCTTCTTTTCTGAATATAATAACCTGTAGCTACACTCTCTGTGGGATCGATCCTAAAATACTACTCTGATTACTGTGCACTTGCAGTTTAACGTGTGGTCTGTCAAGTAAAAGATTGAAGTGAAAAACTACACACGTCAAGCTTTTTGGCGCCGTTTCCGGGGAGTGATTCAAGCTACCTTTAAATTCAATAAGAAATTATACTCTAAGATACTTTGAGTTTTTTGTTTAAATTCTCACTTGTTACTTTTCTTCGATAACTTCTTTTTACCTTTTAGTTTTTATTATTGGTATCTGCAGTGCATGACAAGGAGTCAAAACTCAGGTGTACTACCATACCAAGACATAGGAAAACTAGAACGCAAAATCCGAAGACTTCAAAGACATCAACTCATGACCGATCAAAGGAACCCGCACGATGGTGACCTTGGTCCGCAATCTCAAGTTCCAGCCCTTGACGAGCATGGACAGCCCTTACACGATAAAGATGACAACTCCATCTACGAACAAGCCGAAGAAAGACTCGACCAACAATATGGCCGAGACCGAGATCAACAAGCTCCTCCGAAAGCTAATCGTCAAGGCGTGGGAGACAACCTCAACGTTAATCTTCCGCAGCCCGCTAATGTCATTAGTACCCCCACACCCTTTTAATATTTCCGCAAGACATGGCACTTATGTTCCTCCTTTGAGACGAGCCGCTCCATACCGTACGATAGCCGATTATGATGCACCAAATCAATACCCGCAAGATCAAGCTGCCATACGAGTTCCTAATCCTCCAATACGTGAGTATGAGATCAAATCTCAAATCATTGGTTTTGTGAAGCAAAACTAATTCCATGGTTTAAGCACGGAGCACCTGATGGATCATATCGATCTTTTCGAAGAAATCTACAGTACTACACAAACTCGTGGAGTGCCCGAAGACTATTTGAAGTGTAAGCTTTTCCCTTTCTCTTTAGCCAAAAAGGCTCATAGATGGAAAAAACAATCACAGTGAACATAAATTGTAACCAATCGAAAACTTTGACGTCTCTGTTTTCTCAAAACGGAACCAATCGTCTCCCATAATTTCTCGAATCTAAGGTAATTGTTGCCACTTTCAAGGAGAAGAAGGAAAGCTCTGAAAATTAAGCTAACGTAAGTGAAGTCGGGTCAGGTCGAGATGACTCACAGGTCATTTGCTTTAGGATTGACACGCGTTTACATGCGAATCCTAATATTTAATTTGGCAAAACGTTTCCACACCTAGATTTCATTTTGGGTCTTATTGGGCTTTTGTTTACTGGATACACCTCACAAAACGTTTCTACACTCTCACAAATTGGTTTCTTAATGGCAAGGAAGAACCTTTCAATATCAGTTTGCCCTTCATTTCCTCTCTCTTTTGAGCATTCACTAGGATTTAACTCCGGGTACACTACGATATAATATTTTATTCTTATATATAGTAATGTTAGATTTTTGTATCTTGTTATTTAGTACTAAAATTATATGAATTTTTGGTATTTTTAGATTTAACATGTACTAGAATATGACCCGCGGTATACCATAGGGTGTAATACTTAATACTTTTGGGGATTTATAGTTTAAACCATTGAAATTTTTAAAGATAGTTTGAATAAAATGCATATACGTATGTAGAAAATATAAAGAAAAATTATAATTTTAATTGAATTACACGAAAAAAAGATAAACGCGTAAACTCTTCTTCAATGGCGACGACGGCGCTAGGGTTTTGACCCAACAATGCGTTGCGGTTCTCGGCGACGTTTGGTTGGTCAGATCTTGTGGTGGTGGTGGTTTTCTCCAGATGGGCTCACGATAAGGATACGGTTCTTCTTCGGGGGTTGATTCGTAAGGACTTGACCCGATTCGACGGTGATGCTTCGTTTGGCCGGAGTTTGATTACGGTGGTGGTGGTTCCCCTCTAGGAGGTCCATGAGAAGAAAGTGATCTCCACTAGCAGGTTCCTTGAGATACAGAGGTTGAAATGGTTTGGATCTATGATGTCTCTTTGTAAGGGCTCCTTCTCGGCTTTTACGGTGGTTATAATTCTGTTTTGGTGGTCTTGCGAGGTAAATCCGGTGGTTTTGGTTTCGATATGGGGTTGGTGTGTGGATAATCAGCTCTGTTTCTGGTGATGGGATATCAATCATGGATCCCTGGATTTCATTAGATTATATTACCTCGATTGGAAGTTTGAGGGTTTGATTAATGGGTTTAATTAATCTAGCTTCACGGTATCTAAAAGTTGTGGATTTGATTTGGGTAAAGGAAGAGTTTGATCGGTGTTTGCTTCGATTGCGGTTGTATTTGGGGTTTGTCTTTCTAGAGATGCGCTTCGGTGGACAACATGCTTTGTATTTTATGTAACTCTTTATATGTTGAACGATGTGGTTTTCTACCTTCCTCAAAGTTTTGAAACAGAAGATCAAGCTCTTTTCTTTAATTGAAAAATTTGGATGACAAGGTTGTAAAATTTGGGAGATCATGAGAATGAATGCCATAACCTGACGCACCATGGCACGGTGAAGGGCTTCACTGGTGGACGCAACCCACCAAAACACAAAGTTGATAAATGAAGGTTTTGAGTTGGAACTGTCAAGGGCTCGGGAATAAGGCAACTATCGGTTATCTTCGGAACATTCAGAATCTTCTTTTTTTACGGAAAAATTTATTGGTCATTTTGGTTATAAAATTTTAAAAACGGTTGATCCTATCGGTTATAATGGCTGTTTAGCTCTTTATTATAATAATGATTGTAATGTTTCTATTGTTTATGAAAGTAATCGGTTAATTCATGTTAAAGTTGCGGTGAAAGGAAAAATAATTCATCTTACACTTGTTTATGGTGACCCGGTTCCGAAAAATAGAGATCAAGTTTGGGAACGGTTAACGTGGATCGGGTTGACTAGGGATACACCCTGGTTTTTAAGTGGTGATTTTAATGAGTTAACCGGAAATCATGAGAAAAGAGGTGGTACTCTAAGACATGCATCTTCGTTTATCCCTTTTAATTTAATGACTCAAAATTGCGGTCTATTGGAATTCCCATATATCGGAGATTGGTTGTCCTGGCGGCGTTGGCGGGATAAAAAACCAATACGGTGTCATTTGGATAGAGCTTTAGCGAATGAACATTGGCTTGAATTATTCTGCAACTCTTTCGTTGAATATTTACCAAAGGTTGCTTCCGACCATTCATCGGTGGTAGCTATGTTATTGGATAAGATACCACGTGGGAAAAAAAGGTTTTAGGTTTGACAAGAGATGGATTGGAAAGGAAGGATTAATGGAGGCAATTTCAAATGGTTGGAATTCGGCAACTGAATTTGGAGAAGGAAAATTCGTGGAAAAGTTGAATAACTGTAGGCGGGCTATTTCGCAATGGAGGAAAGAACTAACTCTTTATGGGCGACAAACAATTGAGGAACTTAAATCGGAATTACAGGTGGCACAGAGTGATGACATGGGATCATGGGAGGAGATTACGGAATTCATTACGGAATTCCTTATCGAGATGAGGAATTGTATTGGTATAAAAAATAGTAGGTGCTCTTAGATGCAACTAGGAGATAATAACTCAAAGTACTTTCACGCTCTAACAAAACAGAGACGGGCAAGGAATCGGATTACGGGGCTGCATGATGAAAACAGGGTTTGGTCTGCAGAGGATAAAGATATTCAAAATATAGCGGGTTCTTATTTTAAGGATCTGTTTACTACAACTAAGCCCGAAGCTTTTGAGGAGTCCTTGGAAGAAATACAAAGTCTGATTACGGATTAGGTTAATAATTTTCTAACAGCACCTGCTACGGAGAGTGAGGTGAGAATAGATCTGTTTATGATGCATCCTGAAAAATCGCCAGGGTCCGATGGCATGACAGCCTTATTTTTTCAATTGGCTTGGCTTACAATTAAATCAGATTTCTTGTTCTGGTTAATTCTTTTTTAGAGGATGGAATTTTCGACAAACGGTTATATACGATTGACTTTTGTCTGATTCCAAAAACGGAAAGGCTGACAGGGATGACAGAATTACGGCCTATAAGTCTATGTAATGTGGGCTGTAAAATTATATCGAAGATTCTTTGTCAAAGACTAAAAACGGTTTTACCAAAACTGAGATCGGAAATACAATCGGCTTTTGTCGAAGGACGATTGATTTCGGATAATATACTTATTGCACAAGAGACGTTTCATGGATTGAGAACTAACCCATCATGTAAAGGAAAATTCATGGCCATTAAAACTGATATGAGTAAAGCTTATGATAGGGTGGAATGGATTTTCGTTGAGAAGGTTCTAAGAAAATTGGGTTTCTGCGAGAAATGGATTAACTGGATAATGTGGTGTATTACAACAGTTCAATATAGGGTGCTCCTTAATGGGCAACCTAGAGGACTAATTGTACAAGACACTACAGGAAATATGGGTATTGATAGCATTAAAAGATAGCGTTTTTAGGTCTATGCTATGTTTGACTGAATCGCGATTTAAAGATAGCGTTTCATAAATTGTAAACGCTACAAATGATTTAAGCGGGATTATATGAAATTGACGCGGCCAATTTTCTGGTTCTGAAGTTTAATGTCCCGCTATTGAAAATGTTAAGAGGGAAAAATGTGAAATTTTGGCTAAGGCAAAATAAAAGAAAAACTAAAATATCACTTTACCATTTTTTCCCTAAAGCAAAAAAAAGATCAAAAACTTCTTCTCTCACTCGATTTCACTCGATTTCTTGAGAAATTGAGCTCAAATTCTGCAACTCTCACTCGATTTCTCTCGATCTCACTCGCTTTCTCAGTCTCGATCTCGATTTCTCACTGTGTCCACTTGATTTATCAGTCTCTAAACTCGATTTCTCACAATCTCTCTCTCGAATCGTCAATATGTATGTTCTCATTCAATCGTAGCTTCTTTGTTCTTTGGAATGAAAAACCATTTTGATTTGGGGTTTCGATTATTGGGTTATGTGAACATTGATGTGGAACTTTGTGATTTTGGGTATCGATTTTGATTTTGGGTTTTGATTCTTAGATTCAGTTAACATGCATGTCGAAGTTTGGCACATTTCTTGTTTCAATTTTGATTATCGGTTTCGATTATGATTTTTGGGTTTCGATTTTATGTTGATTGAAACTGTTCTTCATTTATCAGTTTCAGAAATGGCGAAGACAAGAGGAGGAGGTCAAGTTGGTTCTCGTCGTAGTAGACGTAATCAAGGCTTGGAGGTAGAAGATGTTACACCACCAGTTGCTCCTGCGACAACACTAAAGGTGAATAAGAAGGTGAATAAGAAAAGAAAAGCAAAGAAAGTGGGTACGAGAAATAGTACTAGAAGCAAGAAAGTGGCTGCTCAAGATGATGAGGTAGAAGATGTTACACCGCAAGATAATGTGGTTGAAGAACCGCAAGATGATGAGGTAGAAGATGTTACACTGCAAGATAATGTGGTTGAAGAACCGCAAGATGATTTGGTTGACAGTGTAACACCGGAAGTTGTGGAAGAAGAGAAGGGTAATGACAAAGAAGATGTAACATCGGAGGCTGATCAGACTGAGAAAGCAATGTCTGAAGATGAGAAAGAAGATTCTGAGATAGAAGGAGAAGCTTGCTTGACTGGACAGGAACCGCAGGACGATGAAGAAGAAGCTGCCAATATGGAAGAAGCTGTCAATATAGAAGGAACTGCCAATATGGAAGAAGCTGCCAATATCGAAGAAGCTGCCAATATGGAAGAAGATGGTGTTGGCAATGGTCAAGATAATGCGATTCCTAGCAATACTGATGAAGGAAGTCAGGTACCAGAGGAAAGAGTGAAAGAAAGAAGAAAAAGAGGACCAACAAAGATGCGTAAAGTGGCTGAAAATCCTAATGAAAAGGTTTCAATTTCTTTCACTGACTTTGGTGATCATGTTGGACCTGGTTCAGTAACATTATCATCTTTTCTTGGTGTCCTTGTGAGTGAACACATTCCAGTTACACTTGCTGATTGGAGAAATCTTGATGCAGTGACTAAAGAAACATTGTGGGAAGAAATCAGGTATATATTTATACGCAACTATTTTTTTTGTTTAACAGATATGAAACATGTTTGACCTTTGCTTGTTGTACTTGATGCAGGGGAGGTTTGACTTGCAAGAAGAATGGAAAAAAGCTGTTATTTTCAAGCAAATGTGTAATATCTGGAGGGGTAGAAAGTCAAGGCTAGTTATCTACAAGTAAGTAAATTTCTTGTTTATATGTCATGTCTTATAGATTTAATCACACTCATATTTATAATGTAGGAAATAAGTAACAAGTACAGGAAGATGAGACAAAATCAGATTCCTCACACCACCAGCCGCAAAGGAATGCTTCGTTTAGCTGATGATTTGGTAATAATAGTTGTCAATATCTATATATATTGTTAGCATAAAATGGTACTGAGATATGTATGTACTTTAATTATATAGAAAAAAAGAGTTCAAACCCAAGTAAGGTGACTAGGAGTAAGGTATGGATTGCGGGACACACTCATGCTGATGGTAGACCTGTGAAGCCTCAATTTGCCGAGACTATTGTAAGAATTCTGGAACTTGTTATATTGTGTGTAAGTAATGCATCATGATCAATGAGTTTTCTTGTGTTTAAATGTTTGTCTCAGAAACAAATACAATCACTTGATAGTGAAATGGACTCTACATCAGCTGCTGATAACATAAGGGAAGATGCTGTGAGCAACATTTTGGGAAAAGACAAACCTGGACGAGTAAGGGGGTTTGGTAAAGGGATTACGGCTACTAAGTTAGCGTTTCTACAAGCTAGAGACGCAAAGATGGCAGAAATGAAAAGTGAGATTGATGAGTTAAAGGGACTGGTTAGAGACTTAGCTGGAAAGAAGGTAATCCTTTTCATTACATTTGGTCAATTGGTCTGGTTTTAAGACATTAACAAATTCCTTTTCCTTATCTCAGAAATGTAATGGTGATACTGAAACATGTGAGAGTAATGGTGGATTAAAAGTAGGAGTTAGAGTACAAATACTGGATTGGATTCATTCAAAAGAAGTAGTTGTTGGTGAAGGAGAATTCTGTTCTGCTGAACCGATGTACAAAATTGGTCGTATACCAATTGGTCCTAATGCAATGGCTGTCCTTGTTAAGTCTGTACTAAGCTCAAAAGCTTCTCTCTGGAGGCCTACATCAGATGTGTTATATCTTGAGGAAGCTGTTGGATGCAAAATACCTTGGCCAATGGACAAAGTGCTTTTGGATCCAGTCACTTCTGAAGATGTATCCATGGTAAAGTTTTAATTTCCAATATAATTTTCTTGTAGTGAAGTGATATATCTCTAATCATGAGCCTCTTACATTTTAGCAAAACAAGGAAGGTGAAACTCGAAGATGCAAAATATTTGATTGGGATAATGAAGACGATGAGATTATTGCTGAAGGTCTCGTGTGCTCATCTAACTCCAAAGAGAGGGTTAACAATATACCTCTAGGTCCAAGTGCTGTTAGTATTCAAGTTGTGAATGTGTTCAATGATAATGCTCCTTTGTGGAGGCCAACTGCTGATATTATTGTAATTGGTGATGCAATTAACGAGAAAATTGCATGGCCAGTTCAAAAGATTGATGTCACGGCTGCAGCCACTCCAGATGCAACACTACCTAAAGCAGTGGTATGTTATTGAAATTAAGTTTTTCATTTGCTTGTCTATTGATTGATGTTGGAACTTTCATTGATGTTGGAACTTGCTTCTATTATTTGCTTTGAGTTGTAGAGTCCAGGCAGCAATAGTTCCACCAAAAGTCCAAAGAAAAAGTGTTTTCTTTTAGATTGGAGCAACTCTGGGCGTAAGGTAGCTGAAGGTAGAGTAATTTCAACAGATCCAGAAGATACGTGCCATCATGTACCCCTAGGTCCAAATGCAAGCAAGGTCTGTGTAGAAGTGGCTAAGATTGGTAATTCAAAGGTCTGGAGGCCAAGTTCAGAGATTGTATTTATTTCTGATGCAATAGGTTCATTTGTAGCATGACCAAATGATAAAATAAAGTTCGTGTGAAACTTAGACAATTGTGATATTGGTATTGTGTTTAAAACTTATTGTGTGAAACTTAGACAATTGTGATATTGGTATTGTGATATTAGATTGTGTAATATTGGTATTGTGATATTAGATTATGGTATTGGTACATTGTGTAATATTATGGTATTGGTACATTTTGTAATATTGTTATATAAAATTAAATTCCTGAATTAAATCTCTAAACCCTAAATTAAAGTTAAAATCGTAAATTAAATCTTTAAACCCTAGATTAAAGTTAAAAACCTAAATTAAATCTTTAAACCCTAAATTAAAGTTAAAACCCTAAATTAAATCTTTAAACCCTAAACCCTAAACCCTAAACCCTAAACCCTAAAAGTTAAACTCTAACCCCCAAATTTAAACTCGAAACCTCAAAGTTTTAGTTAAAATTCTAAATCCTAAACTATAAAACATAAATACTTGAGTAAAAAATCTAAACCCCAAAGTTTAAACCCTAAACCCTAAACTATGCCTTAGTGTTTATGAACATATAAGTTAGATAGTTGGAATACTAACCTATATTAATTGTTCTTAATTTTAAAATTTTATACTTATAAGAAAAAATATTCTAAAAATTGAAATACTTATATTGAATTTTCTAAAAAAATAAATTATTTTTTTCATTAATAAACTATTTTATATGATAATTTTCTGATTTTTTCATTAATAGCCAATGAGAAGTAACCTCCCAGATCGTATGACGAATCCTACACCGTTAGATAACGCCGACTTTGATCTCAGCCGTCCTTTCTTATTGTTGACGCGATTAATGTACACCGTTGATCTATCTCGCTAACTTTGATCTGAGCCGTTCTTGTTCTTAGCCAATGAGCATTAACCTCTGAGATTACAATATGGCCGAAACCTAGACCGTTGATCTGTCTCGCTAAATTTGATCTGAGCCGTTCTTGTCCTTAGCCAATGGTGTGGAACCTCCGAGATTGCAACTTAATGAACCTAGACCGTTGATTCGTTTCACTTATTCTGATCCGAGCCGTTCATTTTTTAGATTTTGAATTCGCGGTTTAAAGAACATATCAAACAAAATTACAGAACACAACTCATCTTTAGGGTTTACCCAAAAATTCCCCAAATCGCTTAGAGTTTCAGAAATTCATCTCCATCGTGACCAAATGGATAAGACGTGGATTTGGCTGCCAAGGTATACACTAAATTCTATCGAGCTTACTTATATTAACCGATTGAAAGAAATCTAAATTCTTTTCCAATTGACAATGTAGGAATAGTCTCGAGTACTCAGAAGGAGCAACGAACTTCGCCAATTCATCAGCAAGAAGATTGGGAAATCTGTCTGAAATGCTATGGCCATGTAGAGATTGCCGCAATTTATGCCATCAGTCTATAGATAAAATTGTTGAGCATCTAGTGATAAGGGGTATGGATAAGAAGTATAAGACTTCTTGTTGGAGTTTTCATGGTGAAAAAAGAGCATATAGAGAAGACAATGCTCCTCAACATGAAACAGAGGCATTTGACTTGTTTAAGACAGCATTCTCTATGGGTGAAGGTGAACCAAATCAGACGAATGATGATGAAGCATTAGAGGCAAACGACGATGAAGCAGTAGAGGAAACTGAGTTTAGGAAAAAGTTAAGAGAAGCTGAAACTCCATTGTACTCTGATTGTATCAAATACACAAAGGTTTCAGCAATTATGGGACTTTACAGATTCAAGGTTAAGAGTGGTGTGTCGGAGAACTACTTTGATCAGCTATTGGGTTTAATTCAGGACTTGTTACCTGAAGACAATGTACTTCCGAAGAGTTTAGCTGCAATCAAGAAATTTCTGAAGATATTTGGTTTCGGATATGAAAATATTGATGCTTGCAAGAATGATTGCATACTATATAGGAAGGAGTTTGAGAAGTTAGATAGCTGTCCAAGATGCAAAGTTTCAAGATGGGAAAAGTATAAGCATAGTAATGAGATAAAGGTTAGGATTCCAGCAAAGGTCCTTAGATATTTTCCAATCAAGGACAGATTTAGGAGGATGTTTAGATCAAAAAAGATGGCTGAAGATTTGCGGTGGCACTATACGAATGGCACTGATGATGGTACAATGCGACACCCCGTTGATTCTATATCTTGGGCACAAGTGAATGATAAATGGCCATACTTTGCTGCTAAACCAAGGAATCTTCGACTTGGAATTTCTACAGATGGGATGAACCCTTTCTCCATGCAAAACACCAATCACAGCACATGGCCAGTGTTATTGGTGAACTATAACACGCCTCCAACTATGTGTATGAAGGCTGAGAATATAATGTTGACTTTGTTGATCCCTGGTCCAACAGCTCCTGGTAATAACATAGATGTTTACTTGGCACCACTGATAGACGATTTATAAGATTTGTGGGCTGAGGGTATTGAAGTCTATGACTCATTTGCAAAGGAGAATTTCACACTTAGAGCCATGCTGCTTTGGAGTATCAGTGACTATCCAGCCTTAGGAACATTGTCTGGATGTAAAGTGAAAGGGAAACAAGCTTGCAATGTATGTGGAAAGGATACACCTTCCAGATGGCTTAAGTTTAGCCGTAAGTTTGTCTATATGGGGAATAGAAAGAGACTACCGCCTGGCCATCGTTACAGATATAAAAAAGCTTGGTTTGACAACACTGTTGAGGAAGGGAATGCCAATAGGATAAAAACTGGCGCTGAAATATATGAGACACTACAAGCTTTTAGGAATGATTTTGGAAAACCTCTAGATAAGGAAACTAAAAGAAAAAGAACTGCGTTGGAAGATGATGGCGTGGTTGAAGAAGAAGAGTGTGAAGAATCAAATGATCTATGGCGGTGGAAGAGGAGATCAATATTCTTTGAACTACCTTACTGGAAGGTAAAGTAAAGTAATTGAACTATATTCTCTCTTATTGTTGGATCTGAATAAGCCTAACATTTTCTTATTTAATGTGTTAGGATTTGCCTGTTCGTGACAATATTGATGTTATGCACGTAGAAAAGAATGTCTCAGATGCTATATTGTCTATCTTGATGCAAAGTGCTAAGTCAAAAGATGGATTGAAAGCAAGAAAAGACTTAGAAGATATTGAAATCAAAAATCACTTGCACACAGAGGTCCGGGGAAAGAAAACATACTTACCTCCAGCAGCCTATTGGTTATCCAAGAAAGAGAAGACAATTTTCTGCCAAAGATTATCTAAGTTTAGAGGTCCTGATGGTTATTGTGGTAATATTGCGAATAGTGTTTCAGTTAACCCTCCAAATATAGGTAGTTTAATTTAAAGTCGCATGATCATCATGTCCTAGTACAGAACTTGTTGCCAGCTGTATTAAGAGGGTTGTTACATAAGGGTCCTAGGATTGCCATAAATAGATTATGCAGTTACTTCAACAGGTTGTGTCAGCGCATCATCGACCCGGAGAAACTTATGACAATGGAGACAGAGTTTGTGGAAACAATGTGTCAACTGGAGCGCTTCTTCCCTCCATCCCTTTTTGATATCATGTTCCACCTTCCAATACATCTATCAAAAGAAGCACGTTTGGGAGGACCAGTACACTTTCGCTGGATGTATCCATTTGAAAGGTTTGATGTACTCATTTGATTCAATATATGTATTTACTGCCAATGATGTTCGACTAATATTCATTTCTTGACTGAGTTATAGGTACATGAAAACACTCAAGGCTTTTGTTAAGAATCATGCAAGGCCAGAAGCATGTATGGCTGAGGGGTATTTAGCTGGAGAATGCGTTGCATTTTGTTTAGAGTTCCTTAAAGATTCAGTACCAGTTCAAGAAACAGTTAATCGCAATGAAGATATTGAGGCTGATAGAAGCGTGGTTGAAGGTCGACCTCTGCAGAAGGGTATAGAAGTTACCCTATCAGATAAAGATAGAGACATTGCACATCGCTATGTGCTAATGAACATGGCATCTTTGGATCCTTATGTCGAGTAAGAGGTTACCCTTTATGTCTCATCTACTACTTATGATTATAATTTCATTCTCAAAACTGTTGTTTAATGTAAAATCAGGATGCATTTGGAAGAAATACAAGCTAATGATGCTCGATGTGCTAAAAATGAAACTTTGTTATGGAAAAACCATACTGAGCAGTTTGCACAATGGCTTAAAATAAAGGTTTACAGCTGCATCTTGTCTTCTTGATTATTTGTTATACAGCTTGTTAAATTGACTGGTTAGCTTAGCTTGTAGCTTGATGACTGGTTTTCTTGGCACAGATTAATTGGTAGCTTCATGATCATGTTTTGCTTAATGACTGGTTAGCTTAGCTTGTAGCTTGATGACTGGTTTTCTTGGCACAGATTAATTGTTAGCTTCATGATCATGTTTTGCTTAATGACTGGTTAGCTTAGCTTGTTGCTTGATGACTGGTTTTCTTGGCACAGATTAATTGTTAGCTTAATGATCATGTTTTGCTTAATGACTGGTTAGCTTAGCTTATAGCTTGATGTCTGGTTTTCTTGGCACAAATTAATTGTTAGCTTCATGATCATGTTTTGCTGTAGCAGATTCATTCAGACTCAAGAAATAGTCATTCTAAGGAGATAAGGTGGTTGGCATTTGGACCAAGAAATGTTGCTTTAGCACATAAAGGATTTATCGTTAATGGGCAACGGTTTCATACAGATGCGGTTAAGCGGAAGACATAGAACAGTGGCGTAACTTATGAAGCATTTAGCATGTGTAGATCAAGTGCTCGAGATATGAGACAAGTCGCTGATATGCTTACATATTATGGAGTGATAAAGGAGATTTTACTTATGGACTATCACATGTTCAAAGTGCCGCTGTTTAGATGCAATTGGGCCAACACAGGGAATGGTGTGAAGGAGGAAGATGGTTTCACTCTTGTTAACCTTCATATGAACCAAACAGCCTATTTGAAAGATCCATTCATTCTACCTTCTCAAGCAAAACAGGTTTTCTATTCTAGGGAAGATGATAATTCAAATTGGTATGTTGTTATGAGAGCACCACCTAGAGGCTATCATGAGTTGGAAACAGAAGATAATTTAGGTGGTGCACCTTTGCCTGTCCAAGAAGTCGATGATTTGGATGATGAAGCTTTTGATGATGATAGTGTTTATGTTAGGGATGATTGTGAAGGCTTGTTAGTGGTAGATTGATAGGTATGTTTGTGGTTTTTGTAAACAATGAAATTTGAAATGGTTTACTAAACATTTTAATATTTATATATTTTGTATTAATTTTAATGGTTTTTTTTACAAATATTCGAAAATATTATATTTTAATAAAAAAATAATTTGTAATTATTTTTAATAAATAAATTTTGAATAATTTAAAAACAAACTAATAACACGAAACATTTGCTATCTTTGCTATAGGTAAAATCAAATTAATGAGTTTTAATAACATCTGTATCAAGTTATTAAAAACATTAACAATTGCACAGTTAACTACGCTATCGTTGTATATTTAACTATAGCACAACAACAATCCGCTATCAAAAGTGTCAGACCTACTATAACGGGCGCTGTCAGAGCGGTTTAGGAAACGCTATAATATCTAATTCATAGCGTTTAACGGCCGCTGTTAATGCCCACATTTCCTGTAGTGAGAAAGAGGATTACGACAAGGAGATCCGCTATCTCCTTATTTATTCATCTTTTGTAAAAAGGTGCTAATTGCAAATATTCGGAAAGCAGAAAGGGAAAAACTATTTACATGTATTAAGATAGCAAATACAAGCCCATCGATTTCATATCTGTTATTTGCGGATGATAGTTTATTCTTTTGTAAGGCAAACAAGGACCAATGTGAGGTAATTTTGGGGATTTTAAAGAAATATGAAGCGGTCTCAGGACAGCATATTAATTTATTAAAATCCTCAATTTAGTTTGGACATAAGCTCTTATCTCGGTGGGATGAAATCAAATCTACCTTAGGAATCACTAATATCGGTGGGATGAGCTCTTATCTCGGTTTGCCGGAGAGTTTGAGTGAATACAAAAATTTTCTCTTTTGTCAAAGATAGATTGGAAACAAGAATTAACGGATGGTCGGCAAAATTTTTATCAAAAGGTGGGAAAGAAGTAATGAATAAATCGGTAGCTGCAGCATTACCAAGTTATGTTATGTCGTGCTTCAAACTACAAAAAAAAAATCACTTCTAAACTTACTAGAGCGGTTGCTAAATTTTGGTGGAGTTCAAATTGGGATTCAAGAGGTATGCACCGCATGGCTTGGAACAAGTTTTGCAATAGCAAATCGGAAGGAGGGTTAGGTTTTCGGAAAGTAGACGATTTTAATTCAGCCCAATTAACCAAACAATTATGGCGGTTGATTACGGTTCCAGATTCTCTTTTCGCGAAGGTGTTTAAAGGGCGGTATTTTCGGAAATCCAATCCTTTGGAAAATATAAAATTATACTCCCCATCATATGGATGGCGTAGTATCTGTTCAGCTTGATCTCTGGTTAATAAAGGACTTATTAAAAGGGTCAGATCGGGGACATCCATCTCAGTTTGGGAGGATCCCTGGATTCCAGCTCAATTCCCGAGACCAGCAAAGAGTAATGATTCAGTTGTTGACACATTGTTAAAAGTTAACAATCTTATAGACAATCGGTCGAATTTTTGGAATATTTCTCTCTTAGAGGAGATCTTTGATCCAGAAGATGTCGCCCTAATAAGTGTCCTACTTGTAGGTGCGCCAACTAAGGAAGATACACTGGGTTGGCATTTTAAAAAATCTGGAAAATATACAGTCAAATCGGGATATCATACCACAAGGTCAAAAAAGTTGGAGACCAATTTATCTTTGATTGGCCCCGACATCAAATCGTTAAAAGCACATTCTTTGCAAGTGCAGTGTCCACTTAAGATACGTCATTTCTTGTGGCAAATCTTAACGGGTTGTTTAACAGTTACGGAAAATTTGCGGAGAAAAAGAATTGATTGTGACACAGGTTGTGCCAGATGTGGCGAACCAGTGGAAACAATCAATCATACACTCTTTGAATGCCACCCGGCACGACAGGTTTGGGCACTTTCCCAGATTCCTACGGCAATGGGAATTTTTCCAACGAAGTCTATTTTTGCGAATTTAGACCACTTATTTTGGAAAATACCTTCGGAATTTGATTTTTCAGCCTTTCCATGGATTATCTGGTATATTTGGTAAGCAATGGATGAAAAAAACTTTGAAAATATTGATTAAGATCCGTTAGAGGTATTTCAGTTAGCGGAAAAAGAAGCACAATTTTGGCAGTCAGCCCAAATCGAGCTTCATCATGAAACTAATGGTATTGTGGAATTGGTAACTCGTTCTCGAGTGGGGGATGCTTCACTTGATTCGAATGTTTCTGGATGTCGTTGCTTTTTGGATGGATCGTAGAAAGAAAGTGATAAGTTCTCCGGTACATGATGGTTCTGTACATCATCAAACGGAGAGCCGCCAACCATGGGAGCTGCCAACCTCTGTAGAGGTCTGTCTCCATTACATACAGAATTCGAGGCTTTTCTCTCGGCGATGAAGTGTATGATTGGTGCAGATAATCAAGAGGTAGCGTTCCTTACAGACTGTTCTGATCTGGTGAAGATGGTGTCTTCTCCAACCGAATGACCGACGTTTTCAGTGTACTTGGAGGAATTCCAAAGAGACAAGGAAGAATCCTCATCCTTCTCTTTATCTTTAATTTTTCGTAATGCTAATGTAAAAGCGGATAATCTGGCATGAAAAGTTCGTGTAGAACCGCTTCATATCACATATGTAAACAACATTCTCAAGTAATGGCTCTTTTGAGCTCTAATTAATTTCGAATGACCAAAAAAAAAAAACAAAACGTATGTAGAAAATATTATTTAAAAGGGAAAGTACAGATATTTCACATTTATGTTAATTATTTTTATCAGAAAAAAGTGTTTAAACATTAATTGGTAGTCTAAGATACATTAAATAACATGAAAAAAATCTAGGGGTTTTAAATGACTCAAAATTGGACGGTAGAGATGAATCTAACGGCCATCATTCTTCTTGTAAACAACGACACATCATATATCCTAATTGCCTATAAATAGAGGATTATCTTTACTCTATTCTTCACTCTCAAATCAAAAACCATTATAGTTTTGCATCTTCATAATTTTCTTCGTAATTCTCTGTTTCTCTTCTACTTCTTGTGTTCTCTCCTTCTTCTTGTGTTCGCTCCTCCTCCTATCCTTAGTCTTTGTAGAATTCTAGATCTACTTTCTCAACTTGTTAAGGTACGTGCAGAGATAAAATTTGAGAAAATGTTGCTGGTTGTGTTGTGTGTCCTTATCTTAATATCATCAAATTATACACTCGATTTTATTTTAAGGCTCCATAATTCGTAGGAAAGTTTTAGGTTTAGAGCATTAATAAAAGAAGATTTTATAAAGAATAATTAATGAGTGGACACTTTTCATTTATTAGTCTTGCATAAAAACGACCGTTTTAATTTGTTTATTATTAACACAAAAATGACAGTTTTTTTTTTTTTTGCATTTTTTGCAACCTTTGAATAATGTTCACAGCCATATTGCGTAAACCTTCTCGCTACCTCATATATATCTACTTGTATAATTATTACTGATTTCTGACTTGTTCTTTTTGTAATGATAGGATTTCTTTTATTATGGATAAGGCTATTTCAATGGAGGCAACACCGGTCGCAAGTTCAATACCGGATATTGTAGAAGATCAGACCGAAAGCACCTCAACACCGAATTCTATAATGGAGTCACCACTTCTTTGTAATGGTGACTCCAGCAAGGATTCTTATAATGTAGATGCTGATCCGATTTCTGGTTCAAATAAACGAAGATCATTTGGTGATATTAATGATGAAACCCACAAAACATCTGCAGAATCTCTTCCTATAATGGTCTCACCGCTTCGAACTGTTTCACCTTTTGATGACTCCGAAAAAGATTGGTATGATGGAGATGCTGGTCCCAGTACTGGTTCAATCAAACAAGAATCATCTAATGGTCACACCATTGCAAACCATTATTAGACCATTATCAACTATCTCTTGGTTTCCGGTTTGTAAATCATCTAATGGTCACCATCTAATCATCTAATCAGCGGTTTGCAAACCGGAAACCAAGAGATAGTTGATAATGGTCTAATAATGGTTTGCAATGGTGTGACCATTAGATGATTCTTGTTTGATTGAACCAATACTCGGACTAGCATCTCTATCATACCAGTCATCATACCACTCCTTTTCGGAGTCATCAAAAGGTGAAATGGTTCGAAGCGGTGTGACCATTATAGGAAGAGATTCTGCAGATGTTTTGTGGGATTCATCATTAATATCACACAACACAACAAGCAACATTTTCTCTAATTTTATCTTTGCACGTACCTTAACAAGCTGAGAAAGTAGATCTAGAATTCTACAAAGACTAAGGATAGGAGGAGGAGAGAACGCAAGAAGCAGGAGAGAACACAAAAAGTAGGAGAGAAATAGAGAATTAAGAAGAAAATTACAAAAAGGAAATGGTTAATTATAATGATTTATGATTTGAGAGTGAAGAAGAGAGTAAAGATAATCCTCTATTTATAGGCAATTAGGATATATGCTGTGTCGTTGTTTACAAGAAGAATGATGGCCGTTAGATTCATCTCTACCGTCCAATTTTGAGTCATTTAAAACCCCTAGATTTTTTTCTATGTTATTTTATGTATCTTAGACTACCAATTAATGTTTAAACACTTTTGTCTTAAAAAAATAATTAACATAAATGTGAAATATCGGTTTTTTTCCTTTTTAAATAATATTTTCTACATACGTTTTTGTTTTTTTTTGTCATCCGAAATTAATTAGAGCTCAAAAGAGCCATTTCTTGAGAATGTTGTTTACATATGTGATATGAAGCGGTTCTACACGAACTTTTCATGCCAGATTATCCTTTTTTTACGTTAGCATTACGAAAAATTAAAGATAAAGAGAAGGATGAGGATTCTTCCTTGTCTCTCTGGAATTCCTCCAAGTACACTGAAAACGCCGGCCATTCGGTTGGAGAAGACACCATCTTCACCAGATCCGAACAGTCTATAAGGAACAATATCTCTTGATTATCTGCACCAATCATACACTTCATCGCCCAGAGAAGAGCCTCGAATTCTGTATGTAATGGAGACATACCTCTACGGAGGTCGGCAGCTCCCATGGTTGGCGGTTCTCCGTTTGATGATGTACAAAACCATCCTGTACCGGAGAACTTATCACTTTCTTTACACGATCCATCCACAAAGCAACGATATCCAAAATAATTTTATTCAAGTGAAGCAGCCCCCACTCGAGAACGAGTTACCAATTCCACAGTACCATTAGTTTCATGATGAAGCTCGATTTGGGCTTACTGCCACAATTGTGCTTCTTTTTCCGCTAACCGTAAACCTCTAACAGATCTTTATCAATATTTTCAAAGATTTTATCATTCACTGCTTTCCAAATAGACCAGATAATCCATGGAAAGGCTGAAAAATCAAATTCCGAAGGTATTCTCCAAAATAAGTGGTCTAAATTCGCAAAAATAGACTCCGTTGGAAAAACTCCCATTGCCGTAGGAATCTGGGAAAGCGCCCAAACCTGTCGTGCCGGGTGGCATTGAAAGAATGTATGAATGATTGTTTCCACTGGTTCGCCACATCTGGCACAACCTATGTCACAATCAATTTCTCTTCTCCGCAAATTTTCCGTAACATGTAAACAACCCGTTAAGATTTGCCACAAAAAATGACGTATCTTAGGTGGACACTTCACTTGCCAAGAATGTGCTTTTAACGATTTGATGTCGGGGCCAATCAAAGATAAATTGGTCTCCAACAATTTTAACCTTGCGGTATGATATCCTGATTTGACTGTATATTTTCAAGATTTTGTAAAATGCCAACCCAGTGATCTTCCTTAGTTGGCGCACATACAGGTAGGACACTTATTAGGGCGAGATCTTATGGATCAAAGATCTCCTCTAAGAGAGCAATATTCCAAAAATTCGACCGACTATCTATAAGATTGTTAACTCGTTACAATGGGTCAACAAGTGAACCATAACTCTTTGCTAGTCTCGGGAATTGAGCTGGAATCCAGGGATCCTTCCAAACTGAGATGGATGTCTTCGATCCGACCCTTTTGATAAGTCCTTTATTAACTAAAGATCTAGCTGAACAGATACTACGCCATCCATATGATGGGGAGTATGATTTTATATTTTCCAAGGGATTGGATTTCCGAAAATACTGCCCTTTAAACAGCTTCGCGAAAAGAAAATCTGGAACTGTAATCAACCGCCACAATTGTTTGGCTAATAGGGCTGAAGTAAAATCGTCTACATTCCGAAAACCTAACCCTCCTTCCGATTTGCTATTGCACAACTTGTTCCAAGCCATCCATTGCATACCTCTGGAATCCCCATTTGAACTCCACCAAAATTTAGCAACTGCACTAGTAAGTTTAGAAGTAATTTTTTTGGTTGTCCGAAGCACGACATAACATAACTTGGTAATGCTGCAGCTACCGATTTAATCATTACTTCTTTCTCACCTTTTGATAAAAATTTTGCCGACCATCCGTTAATTCTTGTTTGCAATCTATCTATGACAAAAGAGAAATTTTTTGTTTTAGATCCACCCAAACACTCCGGCAAACCGAGATAAGTGCCCATCCCACCGATATTAATGATTCCCAAGGTAGATTTGATTTCATCCTTGATATCCTCATCTACCTTATGTCCAAACTGAATCGAGGATTTTAAAAAATTAATCCGCTATCCTGACACCGCTTCATATTTCTTTAAAATCCCCAAAATTACCTCACACTGGTCCTTGTTTGCCGTACAAAAGAATAAACTATCATCCGCAAATAACAGATAGAAAACCGATGGGCTTGCATTTGCTATCTTAATACCTGTAATTAGTTTTTCCCTTTTTGCTTTCCGAATATTCGCAATTAGCACCTCTTTACAAAGGATGAATAAATAAGGAGATAGCGGGTCTCCTTATCGTAATCCCCTTTCCGGTACAATTAGTCCTCTAGGTTGTCCATTAAGGAGCACTCTATATTGAACTGTTGTAATACACCACATTATCCAGTTGATCCATTTTTCGCAGAAACCCAATTTTCTTAGAACCTTCTCAACGAAAATCCATTCCACCCTATCATACGCTTTACTCATATCAGTTTTAATAGCCATGAAATTTCCTTTACATGACGGTTAGTTCTCAACCTATGAAACATCTCTTGTGTAATAGGTATATTATTAGAAATCAATCGTCCTTCGACAAAAGCCGATTGTATTTCCGAAAACAGTTTTGGTAAAACTGTTTTAAGTCTTTGACAAAGAATCTTCGATATAATTTTATAGCCCACATAACACAGACTTATAGGCCGTAATTCTGTCATCGGTGTCGGTCTTTCCGTTTTTGGAATTAAACAAATGTTAGTCGTATTTAACCGTTTGTCGAAAATTCCATCCTCTAAAAAAGAATTAACCAGAACAAGAAGATCTGATTTAATTGTAAGCCAAATCTTTTGATAAAATAAGGCTGTCATGCCATCGGACCCTGGCGATTTTTCCAGATGCATCATAAACAGAGCTATTCTCACCTCACTCCGTAGCATGTGCCGTTAGAAAATTATTAACCTGATCCGTAATCAGACTTTGTATTTCTGCCAAGGACTCCTCAAAAGCCTCGGTCTTAGTTGTAGTAAACAGATCCTTAAAATAAGAAAAACAACTATATTTTGAATATCTTTATCCTCTGCAGACCAAATCCCGTTTTCATCATGCAGCCCCGTAATCAAATTCCTTGCCCGTCTCTGTTTTGTTAGAGCGTGAAAGTACTTTGAGTTATTATCTCCTAGTTGCATCCAAGAGCACCTACTTTTTTGATACCAGTACAATTCTCATCTCGATAAGCTTCTTTCAATCGCAATGTTAATTCCGTAATCTCCTGTCATCACTCTGTGCCACCTGTAATTCCGATTTAAGTTCCTCAATTGTTTGTCGCCCATAAGGAGTTAGTTCTTTCCTCCATTGCGAAATAGCCCGCCTACAGTTATTCAACTTTTCCACAAATTTTCCTTCTCCTAATTCAGAATCCGAATTCCAACCATTTGAAATTGCCTCCATTAATCCTTCCTTTCCAATCTATCTCTTGTCCAACCTAAAACTTTGTTTCCCACGTGATATCTACTATACACTATTGCAGCATTTTTAAGGGGTCCTAATCGGGTCGGATTTTTTTTTAATTTTGACCCCGGAAATCTTTGTTGATTTTGACCCGGAAAAATCAATCTCGGATCTTACCTTAATTGATCATTTGACCTGAAATCTCTCAATCCAATCCTACCATATTTGATGCTTTCCAACATAAAATCCAAACCACATTTACTCAATATATCAAGAGTATATGTAGTTATAACTTATAATAAACCGATATTTGCAAATCAATTTGTTTCCTAATAAAATGCTAGAGATTTAAGCGTTTAGCATTTGTGACCCGAAATCTCTCAATCTAATCTTACCATATTTGATACTTTCCTACATAAAATCCAAACCACATTTACTCAATATATCAAAGTATATGTAGTTATAACAAACCAATATTTGCAAATCAATTTGTTTCCTAATAAAATGCTAGAGATTTAAGCGTTTAGCATTTGTTTCCTAACAAAATTGAACCATATTAATTTGATATTCAAACATTCGGAAATAAAGATATTTTTTAGATATTTTTACTTGCTCACCAAGATTTTCTCTGCTCACACAAAACCCTACCATATATCTTTTCAAAGCACTATATATATATATATATATGTCTCATTCGCATCAACTAATATCACAAGGATCGCAACTAAGATCAAAAGGTATTTATGTCTCATATTTTCTTAAACACATTTTATACTCATCTAGGAACTCAATAGTTTCTTCTTTTAAAAGAATAAGATCACAATGTATGAATGCCTATAGGCTCAAGAAAAGCATCGAAGTTCAGGTATCTCTATCATACATACTATATATACTTAATCTAAATCATTGAAAGTTTTTGAAAATACATGTTTCTTAGATGTAGATGTACTTGATTTAAACCTTCTGTCCTAATTTTCGAGATGAGGGTGAGCCACTATTCGATTGTATAGACTCTAAAGAAGAGTACCACACAAAAAATGCAGATCATTATATTGCATCCTCAAGTGCACGTGGGGATTATACCAAATCCATTGCTAATTGTTTTGCATATCCAATAAACCTATCCAAGAACCATCTTTATGTATTTTCTTGAAGCTATGTTATTCTTTAGATTATCAAATCTAGATTATTTTTTGATTTGCTATATACTTTTATATATAGCAGCAATATAAACCACATAAACAGATAAGTCAGACTCAACATTAAAACGAGTAAGAACTATCTAAATGATATTCTCCAACATAGAAACAAACACAGCAGGACCAAAAAAAAAAGAAACAAACACAGGTTCCAAACTATCATGGAAAGAAGAAGTCATTGCTTTTCTACATTTAAGAAGACTTCAAACTAATAACTATTCATAGTATTTTGAAATAACACAAACCAAAACCTTAGTAGATGAAATTGGCATTTCCTAAATCAGTCATTGTTGTTCTCAAAATTGAAATTGAAGGACGGAGAGGATAATAATTCAAGATTAAGAGTAGAAAAGGGACTAACTTTGATGAGAAGGATGAGGAGAGCGGTCGATGTCTTGAAGTTCTTTAGCTGGCATGGCAATAAAGCAGCTTCCAAAGCCGTCGTCACGCAAGCTATAATCTCCTATAGTGATAATTTTTCCCAAAGCTTGACTATAATCATCTTCCATATACAATCCTGTAAAGAAAAAGTTATTAGTCAGCTAAACCTTCTTCTTTATGATATTTTGCATCGTTTACAGATGTACATAAGCTATAAGTTTATGTTTTTTCTCTCTTAAAGACCAAACTTAAACCATAGTTTTCACAATCGGAATCTTAATTCGGATTGAAGAGATGCAAAATAAAATCGTCCTTATATACCAACATTAGGTGTACAGACAACAAATCTTTGTTTGGAAAGCAAATAATTCAAGATCTAATATAAATGTAACGATGCTGAAATCTCATACCTAGGGATTGAGAAGAAAATTGATTCAAATCGGAGCATGTTCTTCGTACATCATGTAGAACCGATTATCATCACAGAAAAAAAATATCAAACTGAGTAACAAACAGAATCGGATTGGAATTGGATTGGCAAGACATGGAAGCACTAAGCGATTTCATCTTTTGTAGAGTGTTGTTTTGTTTTTCTCAGATAAACAACGAAGCTTTTTTTTTTGGTCTTATCCTATTTTATTTTTTTTTTGTTAGAAAATATCATAAACACAAAATCTGTTTTCATTTTGGGTTTTGCTCTCTTGGCATATTTGGGCTTTCGTATTGTTTAGTGGGCTTCAAGCGTTTTATTGTTTGTTTGTTTGTTTTTGTTATACTAAAGTGATGTATCAAAAGAAAAAAATTTATGAACACACATAGTCACATAAACAACACAATCTAAAATTAATTAATTAATTAATTATCATATATAATGTATTTGTTGCAACAACCAATTTAAATAAACTTAGATTTTAAACTATATAGAGAAAATAATTGTACCATTAAATCCAAAAACTTGGTTATTTTTAGATATAAGTCTATGTTAATTTTAACTATGGTATCCAAAAACCCAATTGGGGACCAAATAATCTCCGATATTGAATAATAGAGATATGAAAACATCTTCCCAAAATGAAGATGATGAGTCAGATCTGCAAATCTGAGAAACCACCTCATTAACTCCAATTGTAATGAATCCTCCTCTCTCTTTGTAATAAACCATTGCAATCCTCCAATGCGACACCCCGTTGATTCTATATCTTGGGCACAAGTGAATGATAAATGGCCATACTTTGCTGCTGAACCAAGGAATCTTCGACTTGGAATTTCTACAGATGGGATGAACCCTTTCTCCATGCAAAACACCAATTACAGCACATGGCCAGTGTTATTGGTGAACTATAACACGCCTCCAACTATGTGTATGAAGGCTGAGAATATAATGTTGACTTTGTTGATCCCTGGTCCAACAGCTCCTGGTAATAACATAGATGTTTACTTGGCACCACTGATAGACGATTTATAAGATTTGTGGGCTGAGGGTATTGAAGTCTATGACTCATTTGCAAAGGAGAATTTCACACTTAGAGCCATGCTGCTTTGGAGTATCAGTGACTATCCAGCCTTAGGAACATTGTCTGGATGTAAAGTGAAAGGGAAACAAGCTTGCAATGTATGTGGAAAGGATACACCTTCCAGATGGCTTAAGTTTAGCCGTAAGTTTGTCTATATGGGGAATAGAAAGAGACTACCGCCTGGCCATCGTTACAGATATAAAAAAGCTTGGTTTGACAACACTGTTGAGGAAGGGAATGCCAATAGGATAAAAACTGGCGCTGAAATATATGAGACACTACAAGCTTTTTGGAATGATTTTGGAAAACCTCTAGATAAGGAAACTAAAAGAAAAAGAACTGCGTTGGAAGATGATGGCGTGGTTGAAGAAGAAGAGTGTGAAGAATCAAATGATCTATGGCGGTGGAAGAGGAGATCAATATTCTTTGAACTACCTTACTGGAAGGTAAAGTAAAGTAATTGAACTATATTCTCTCTTATTGTTGGATCTGAATAAGCCTAACAGTTTCTTATTTAATGTGTTAGGATTTGCCTGTTCGTCACAATATTGATGTTATGCACGTAGAAAAGAATGTCTCAGATGCTATATTGTCTATCTTGATGCAAAGTGCTAAGTCAAAAGATGGTTTGAAAGCAAGAAAAGACTTAGAAGATATTGGAATCAGAAATCACTTGCACACAGAGGTCCGGGGAAAGAAAACATACTTACCTCCAGCAGCCTATTGGTTATCCAAGAAAGAGAAGACAATTTTCTGCCAAAGATTATCTAAGTTTAGAGGTCCTGATGGTTATTGTGGTAATATTGCGAATAGTGTTTCAGTTAACCCTCCAAATATAGGTAGTTTAATTTAAAGTCGCATGATCATCATGTCCTAGTACAGAACTTGTTGCCAGCTGTATTAAGAGGGTTGTTACATAAGGGTCCTAGGATTGCCATAAATAGATTATGCAGTTACTTCAACAGGTTGTGTCAGCGCATCATCGACCCGGAGAAACTTATGACAATGGAGACAGAGTTTGTGGAAACAATGTGTCAACTGGAGCGCTTCTTCCCTCCATCCCTTTTTGATATCATGTTCCACCTTCCAATACATCTATCAAAAGAAGCACGTTTGGGAGGACCAGTACACTTTCGCTGGATGTATCCATTTGAAAGGTTTGATGTACTCATTTGATTCAATATATGTATTTACTGCCAATGATGTTCGACTAATATTCATTTCTTGACTGAGTTATAGGTACATGAAAACACTCAAGGCTTTTGTTAAGAATCATGCAAGGCCAGAAGCATGTATGGCTGAGGGGTATTTAGCTGGAGAATGCGTTGCATTTTGTTTAGAGTTCCTTAAAGATTCAGTACCAGTTCAAGAAACAGTTAATCGCAATGAAGATATTGAGGCTGATAGAAGCGTGGTTGAAGGTCGACCTCTGCAGAAGGGTATAGAAGTTACCCTATCAGATAAAGATAGAGACATTGCACATCGCTATGTGCTAATGAACATGGCATCTTTGGATCCTTATGTCGAGTAAGAGGTTACCCTTTATGTCTCATCTACTACTTATGATTATAATTTCATTCTCAAAACTGTTGTTTAATGTAAAATCAGGATGCATTTGGAAGAAATACAAGCTAATGATGCTCGATGTGCTAAAAATGAAACTTTGTTATGGAAAAACCATACTGAGCAGTTTGCACAATGGCTTAAAATAAAGGTTTACAGCTGCATCTTGTCTTCTTGATTATTTGTTATACAGCTTGTTAAATTGACTGGTTAGCTTAGCTTGTAGCTTGATGACTGGTTTTCTTGGCACAGATTAATTGGTAGCTTCATGATCATGTTTTGCTTAATGACTGGTTAGCTTAGCTTGTAGCTTGATGACTGGTTTTCTTGGCACAGATTAATTGTTAGCTTCATGATCATGTTTTGCTTAATGACTGGTTAGCTTAGCTTGTTCCTTGATGACTGGTTTTCTTGGCACAGATTAATTGTTAGCTTAATGATCATGTTTTGTTTAATGACTGGTTAGCTTAGCTTATAGCTTGATGTCTGGTTTTCTTGGCACAAATTAATTGTTAGCTTCATGATCGTGTTTTGCTGTAGCAGATTCATTCAGACTCAAGAAATAGTCATTCTAAGGAGATAAGGTGGTTGGCATTTGGACCAAGAAATGTTGCTTTAGCACATAAAGGATTTATCGTTAATGGGCAACGGTTTCATACAGATGCGGTTAAGCGGAAGACATAGAACAATGGCGTAACTTATGAAGCATTTAGCATGTGTAGATCAAGTGCTCGAGATATGAGACAAGTCGCTGACATGCTTACATATTATGGAGTGATAAAGGAGATTTTACTTATGGACTATCACATGTTCAAAGTGCCGCTGTTTAGATGCAATTGGGCCAACACAGGGAATGGTGTGAAGGAGGAAGATGGTTTCACTCTTGTTAACCTTCATATGAACCAAACAGCCTATTTGAAAGATCCATTCATTCTACCTTCTCAAGCAAAACAGGTTTTCTATTCTAGGGAAGATGATAATTCAAATTGGTATGTTGTTATGAGAGCACCACCTAGAGGCTATCATGAGTTGGAAACAGAAGATAATTTAGGTGGTGCACCTTTGCCTGTCCAAGAAGTCGATGATTTGGATGATGAAGCTTTTGATGATGATAGTGTTTATGTTAGGGATGATTGTGAAGGCTTGTTAGTGGTAGATTGATAGGTATGTTTGTGGTTTTTGTAAACAATGAAATTTGAAATGGTTTACTAAACATTTTAATATTTATATATTTTGTATTAATTTTAATGGTTTTTTTTACAAATATTCGAAAATATTATATTTTAATAAAAAAATAATTTGTAATTATTTTTAATAAATAAATTTTGAATAATTTAAAAACAAACTAATAACACGAAACATTTGCTATCTTTGCTATAGGTAAAATCAAATTAATGAGTTTTAATAACATCTGTATCAAGTTATTAAAAACATTAACAATTGCACAGTTAACTACGCTATCGTTGTATATTTAACTATAGCACAACAACAATCCGCTATCAAAAGTGTCGGACCTACTATAACAGGCGCTGTCAGAGCGGTTTAGGAAACGCTATAATATCTAATTCATAGCGTTTAACGGCCGCTGTTAATGCCCACATTTCCTGTAGTGAGAAAGAGGATTACGACAAGGAGATCCGCTATCTCCTTATTTATTCATCTTTTGTAAAAAGGTGCTAATTGCAAATATTCGGAAAGCAGAAAGGGAAAAACTATTTACATGTATTAAGATAGCAAATACAAGCCCATCGGTTTCATATCTGTTATTTGCGGATGATAGTTTATTCTTTTGTAAGGCAAACAAGGACCAGTGTGAGGTAATTTTGGGGATTTTAAAGAAATATGAAGCGGTCTCAGGACAGCATATTAATTTATTAAAATCCTCAATTTAGTTTGGACATAAGCTCTTATCTCGGTGGGATGAAATCAAATCTACCTTAGGAATCACTAATATCGGTGGGATGAGCTCTTATCTCGGTTTGCTGGAGAGTTTGAGTGGATACAAAAATTTTCTCTTTTGTCAAAGATAGATTGGAAACAAGAATTAACGGATGGTCGGCAAAATTTTTATCAAAAGGTGGGAAAGAAGTAATGAATAAATCGGTAGCTGCAGCATTACCAAGTTATGTTATGTCGTGCTTCAGACTACAAAAAAAAATCACTTCTAAACTTACTAGAGCGGTTGCTAAATTTTGGTGGAGTTCAAATGGGGATTCCAGAGGTATGCACCGCATGGCTTGGAACAAGTTTTGCAATAGCAAATCGGAAGGAGGGTTAGATTTTCGGAAAGTAGACGATTTTAATTCAGCCCAATTAACCAAACAATTATGGCGGTTGATTACGGTTCCAGATTCTCTTTTCGCGAAGGTGTTTAAAGGGCTTTATTTTCGGAAATCCAATCATTTGGAAAATATAAAATTATACTCCCCATCATATGGATGGCGTAGTATATGTTCAGCTTGATCTCTGGTTAATAAAGGACTTATTAAAAGGGTCAGATCGGGGACATCCATCTCAGTTTGGGAGGATCCCTGGATTCCAGCTCAATTCCCGAGACCAGCAAAGAGTAATGATTCAGTTGTTGACACATTGTTAAAAGTTAACAATCTTATAGACAGTCGGTCAAATTTTTGGAATATTTCTCTCTTAGAGGAGATCTTTGATCCAGAAGATGTCGCCCTAATAAGTGTCCTACTTGTAGGTGCGCCGACTAAGGAAGATACACTGGGTTGGCATTTTACAAAATCTGGAATATTTGATTTTTCAGCCTTTCCATGGATTATCTGGTATATTTGGTAAGCAATGAATGAAAAAAACTTTGAAAATATTGATTAAGATCCGTTAGAGGTATTTCAGTTAGCGGAAAAAGAAGCACAATTTTGGCAGTCAGCCCAAATCGAGCTTCATCATGAAACTAATGGTATTGTGGAATTGGTAACTCGTTCTCGAGTGGGGGATGCTTCACTTGATTCGAATGTTTCTGGATGTCGTTGCTTTTTGGATGGATCGTAGAAAGAAAGTGATAAGTTCTCCGGTACATGATGGTTCTGTACATCATCAAACGGAGAGCCGCCAACCATGGGAGCTGCCAACCTCTGTAGAGGTCTGTCTCCATTACATACAGAATTCGAGGCTTTTCTCTCGGCGATGAAGTGTATGATTGGTGCAGATAATCAAGAGGTAGCGTTCCTTACAGACTGTTCTGATCTGGTGAAGATGGTGTCTTCTCCAACCGAATGACCGGCGTTTTCAGTGTACTTGGAGGAATTCCAAAGAGACAAGGAAGAATCCTCATCCTTCTCTTTATCTTTAATTTTTCGTAATGCTAATGTAAAAGCGGATAATCTGGCATGAAAAGTTCGTGTAGAACCGCTTCATATCACATATGTAAACAACATTCTCAAGTAATGGCTCTTTTGAGCTCTAATTAATTTCGAATGACCAAAAAAAAAAAAAACGTATGTAGAAAATATTATTTAAAAGGGAAAGTACAGATATTTCACATTTATGTTAATTATTTTTATCAGAAAAAAGTGTTTAAACATTAATTGGTAGTCTAAGATACATTAAATAACATGAAAAAAAATCTAGGGGTTTTAAATGACTCATTATTAGACGGTAGAGATGAATCTAACGGCCATCATTCTTCTTGTAAACAACGACACATCATATATCCTAATTGCCTATAAATAGAGGATTATCTTTACTCTATTCTTCACTCTCAAATCAAAAACCATTATAGTTTTGCATCTTCATAATTTTCTTCGTAATTCTCTGTTTCTCTTCTACTTCTTGTGTTCTCTCCTGCTTCTTGTGTTCGCTCCTCCTCCTATCCTTAGTCTTTGTAGAATTCTAGATCTACTTTCTCAACTTGTTAAGGTACGTGCAGAGATAAAATTTGAGAAAATGTTGCTGGTTGTGTTGTGTGTCCTTATCTTAATATCATCAAATTATACACTCGATTTTATTTTAAGGCTCCATAATTCGTAGGAAAGTTTTAGGTTTAGAGCATTAATAAAAGAAGATTTTATAAAGAATAATTAATGAGTGGACACTTTTCATTTATTAGTCTTGCATAAAAATGACCGTTTTAATTTATTTATTATTAACACAAAAATGACAGTTTTTTTTTTTTTGCATTTTTTGCAACCTTTGAATAATATTCACAGCCATATTGCGTAAACCTTCTCGCTACCTCATATATATCTACTTGTATAATTATTACTGATTTCTGACTTGTTCTTTTTGTAATGATAGGATTTCTTTTATTATGGATAAGGCTATTTCAATGGAGGCAACACCGGTCGCAAGTTCAATACCGGATATTGTAGAAGATCAGACCGAAAGCACCTCAACACCGAATTCTATAATGGAGTCACCACTTCTTTGTAATGGTGACTCAAGCAAGGATTCTTATAATGTAGATGCTGATCCGATTTCTGGTTCAAATAAACGAAGATCATCTGGTGATATTAATGATGAAACCCACAAAACATCTGCAGAATCTCTTCCTATAATGGTCTCACCGCTTCGAACTGTTTCACCTTTTGATGACTCCGAAAAAGATTGGTATGATGGAGATGCTGGTCCCAGTACTGGTTCAATCAAACAAGAATCATCTAATGGTCACACCATTGCAAACCATTATTAGACCATTATCAACTATCTCTTGGTTTCCGGTTTGTAAATCATCTAATGGTCACCATCTAATCATCTAATCAGCGGTTTGCAAACCGGAAACCAAGAGATAGTTGATAATGGTCTAATAATGGTTTGCAATGGTGTGACCATTAGATGATTCTTGTTTGATTGAACCAATACTCGGACTAGCATCTCCATCATACCAGTCATCATACCACTCCTTTTCGGAGTCATCAAAAGGTGAAATGGTTCGAAGCGGTGTGACCATTATAGGAAGAGATTCTGCAGATATTTTGTGGGATTCATCATTAATATCACACAACACAACAAGCAACATTTTCTCTAATTTTATCTTTGCACGTACCTTAACAAGCTGAGAAAGTAGATCTAGAATTCTACAAAGACTAAGGATAGGAGGAGGAGAGAACGCAAGAAGCAGGAGAGAACACAAAAAGTAGGAGCGAAATAGAGAATTAAGAAGAAAATTACGAAAAGGAAATGGTTAACTATAATGATTTATGATTTGAGAGTGAAGAAGAGAGTAAAGATAATCCTCTATTTATAGGCAATTAGGATATATGCTGTGTCGTTGTTTACAAGAAGAATGATGGCCGTTAGATTCATCTCTACCGTCCAATTTTGAGTCATTTAAAACCCCTAGATTTTTTTCTATGTTATTTTATGTATCTTAGACTACCAATTAATGTTTAAACACTTTTGTCTTAAAAAAATAATTAACATAAATGTGAAATATCGGTTTTTTTCCTTTTTAAATAATATTTTCTACATAAGTTTTTGTTTTTTTTTGTCATCCGAAATTAATTAGAGCTCAAAAGAGCCATTCCTTGAGAATGTTGTTTACATATGTGATATGAAGCGGTTCTACACGAACTTTTCATGCCAGATTATCCTTTTTTTACGTTAGCATTACGAGAAATTAAAGATAAAGAGAAGGATGAGGATTCTTCCTTGTCTCTCTGGAATTCCTCCAAGTACACTGAAAACGTCGGCCATTCGGTTGGAGAAGACACCATCTTCACCAGATCCGAACAGTCTATAAGGAACAATATCTCTTGATTATCTGCACCAATCATACACTTCATCACCCAGAGAAGAGCCTCGAATTCTGTATGTAATGGAGACATACCTCTACGGAGGTCGGCAGCTCCCATGGTTGGCGGTTCTCCGTTTGATGATGTACAAAACCATCCTGTACCGGAGAACTTATCACTTTCTTTACACGATCCATCCACAAAGCAACGACATCCAAAATAATTCTATTCAAGTGAAGCAGCCCCCACTCGAGAACGAGTTACCAATTCCACAGTACCATTAGTTTCATGATGAAGCTCGATTTGGGCTTACTGCCACAATTGTGCTTCTTTTTCCACTAACCGTAAACCTCTAACAGATCTTTATCAATATTTTCAAAGATTTTATCATTCACTGCTTTCCAAATAGACCAGATAATCCATGGAAAGGCTGAAAAATCAAATTCCGAAGGTATTCTCCAAAATAAGTGGTCTAAATTCGCAAAAATAGACTCCGTTGGAAAAACTCCCATTGCCGTAGGAATCTGGGAAAGCGCCCAAACCTGTCGTGCCGGGTGGCATTGAAAGAATGTATGAATGATTGTTTCCACTGGTTCGCCACATCTGGCACAACCTATGTCACAATCAATTCCTCTTCTCCGCAAATTTTCCGTAACATGTAAACCACCCGTTAAGATTTGCCACAAAAAATGACGTATCTTAGGTGGACACTTCACTTGCCAAGAATGTGCTTTTAACGATTTGATGTCGGGGCCAATCAAAGATAAATTGGTCTCCAACAATTTTAACCTTGCGGTATGATATCCTGATTTGACTGTATATTTTCAAGATTTTGTAAAATGCCAACCCAGTGATCTTCCTTAGTTGGCGCACATACAGGTAGGACACTTATTAGGGCGAGATCTTATGGATCAAAGATCTCCTCTAAGAGAGCAATATTCCAAAAATTCGACCGACTATCTATAAGATTGTTAACTCGTTACAATGGGTCAACAAGTGAACCATAACTCTTTGCTGGTCTCGGAAATTGAGCTGGAATCCAGGGATCCTTCCAAACTGAGATGGATGTCTTCGATCCGACCCTTTTGATAAGTCCTTTATTAACTAAAGATCTAGCTGAACAGATACTACGCCATCCATATGATGGGGAGTATGATTTTATATTTTCCAAGGGAATGGATTTCCGAAAATACTGCCCTTTAAACAGCTTCGCGAAAAGAAAATCTGGAACTATAATCAACCGCCACAATTGTTTGGCTAATAGGGCTGAAGTAAAATCGTCTACATTCCGAAAACCTAACCCTCCTTCCGATTTGCTATTGCACAACTTGTTCCAAGCCGTCCATTGCATACCTCTGGAATCCCCATTTGAACTCCACCAAAATTTAGCAACTGCACTAGTAAGTTTAGAAGTGATTTTTTTGGTTGTCCGAAGCACGACATAACATAACTTGGTAATGCTGCAGCTACCGATTTAATCATTACTTCTTTCTCACCTTTTGATAAAAATTTTGCCGACCATCCGTTAATTCTTGTTTGCAATCTATCTATGACAAAAGAGAAATTTTTTGTTTTAGATCCACCCAAACACTCCGGCAAACCGAGATAAGTGCCCATCCCACCGATATTAATGATTCCCAAGGTAGATTTGATTTCATCCTTGATATCCTCATCTACCTTATGTCCAAACTGAATCGAGGATTTTAAAAAATTAATCCGCTATCCTGACACCGCTTCATATTTCTTTAAAATCCCCAAAATTACCTCACACTGGTCCTTGTTCGCCGTACAAAAGAATAAACTATCATCCGCAAATAACAGATAGAAAACCGATGGGCTTGCATTTGCTATCTTAATACCGTTAATTAGTTTTTCCATTTTTGCTTTCCGAATATTCGCAATTAGCACCTCTTTACAAAGGATGAATAAATAAGGAGATAGCGGGTCTCCTTATCGTAATCCCCTTTCCGGTACAATTAGTCCTCTAGGTTGTCCATTAAGGAGCACTCTATATTGAACTGTTGTAATACACCACATTATCCAGTTGATCCATTTTTCGCAGAAACCCAATTTTCTTAGAACCTTCTCAACGAAAATCCATTCCACCCTATCATACGCTTTACTCATATCAGTTTTAATAGCCATGAAATTTCCTTTACATGACGGTTAGTTCTCAACCTAAGAAACATCTCTTGTGTAATAAGTATATTATTAGAAATCAATCGTCCTTCGACAAAAGCCGATTGTATTTCCGAAAACAGTTTTGGTAAAACCGTTTTAAGTCTTTGACAAAGAATCTTCGATATAATTTTATAGCCCACATAACACAGACTTATAGGCCGTAATTCTGTCATCGGTGTCGGTCTTTCCGTTTTTGGAATTAAACAAATGTTAGTCGTATTTAACCGTTTGTCGAAAATTTCATCCTCTAAAAAAGAATTAACCAGAACAAGAAGATCTGATTTAATTGTAAGCCAAATCTTTTGATAAAATAAGGCTGTCATGCCATCGGACCCTGGCGATTTTTCTAGATGCATCATAAACAGAGCTATTCTCACCTCACTCCGTAGCATGTGCCGATAGAAAATTATTAACCTGATCCGTAATCAGACTTTGTATTTCTGCCAAGGACTCCTCAAAAGCCTCGGTCTTAGTCGTAGTAAACAGATCCTTAAAATAAGAAAAACACCTATATTTTCAATATCTTTATCCTCTGCAGACCAAATCCCGTTTTCATCATGCAGCCCCGTAATCAGATTCCTTGCCCGTCTCTGTTTTGTTAGAGCGTGAAAGTACTTTGAGTTATTATCTCCTAGTTGCATCCAAGAGCACCTACTTTTTTGATACCAGTACAATTCTCATCTCGATAAGCTTCTTTCAATCGCAATGTTAATTCCGTAATCTCCTGTCATCACTCTGTGCCACCTGTAATTCCGATTTAAGTTCCTCAATTGTTTGTCGCCCATAAGGAGTTAGTTCTTTTCTCCATTGTGAAATAGCCCGCCTACAGTTATTCAACTTTTCCACAAATTTTCCTTCTCCTAATTCAGAATCCGAATTCCAACCATTTGAAATTGCCTCCATTAATCCTTCCTTTCCAATCTATCTCTTGTCCAACCTAAAACTTTGTTTCCCACGTGGTATCTACTATACACTATTGCAGCAGTTTTAAGGGATCCTAATCGGGTCGGATTTTTTTAAATTTTTACCCCGGAAATCTTTGTTGATTTTGACCCGGAAAAATCAATCTCTCAATCCAATCCTACCATATTTGATGCTTTCCAACATAAAATCCAAACCACATTTACTCAATATATCAAGAGTATATGTAGTTATAACTTATAATAAACCGATTTTTGCAAATCAATTTGTTTCCTAATAAAATGCTAGAGATTTAAGCGTTTAGCATTTGTGACCCGAAATCTCTCAATCTAATCTTACCATATTTGATACTTTCCTACATAAAATCCAAACCACATTTACTCAATATATCAAAGTATATGTAGTTATAACAAACCAATATTTGCAAATCAATTTGTTTCCTAATAAAATGCTAGAGATTTAAGCGTTTAGCATTTGTTTCCTAACAAAAATTGAACCATATTAATTTGATATTCAAACATTCCGAAATAAAGATATTTTTTAGATATTTTTACTTGCTCACCAAGATTTTCTCTGCTCACACAAAACCCTACCATATATCTTTTCAAAGCACTATATATATGTCTCATTCGCATCAACTAATATCACAAGGATCGCAACTAAGATCAAAAGGTATTTATGTCTCATATTTTCTTAAACACATTTTATACTCATCTAGGAACTCAATAGTTTCTTCTTTTAAAAGAATAAGATCACAATGTATGAATGCCTATAGGCTCAAGAAAAGCATCGAAGTTCAGGTATCTCTATCATACATACTATATATACTTAATCTAAATCATTGAAAGTTTTTGAAAATACATGTTTCTTAGATGTAGATGTACTTGATTTAAACCTTCTGTCCTAATTTTCGAGATGAGGGTGAGCCACTATTCGATTGTATAGACTCTAAAGAAGAGTACCACACAAAAAATGCAGATCATTATATTGCATCCTCAAGTGCACGTGGGGATTATACCAAATCCATTGCTAATTGTTTTGCATATCCAATAAATCTATCCAAGAACCATCTTTATGTATTTTCTTGAAGCTATGTTATTCTTTAGATTATCAAATCTATATTATTTTTTGATTTGCTATATACTTTTATATATAGCAGCAATATAAACCACATAAACAGATAAGTCAGACTCAACATTAAAATGAGTAAGAACTATCGAAATGATATTCTCCAACATAGAAACAAACACAGGTTCCAAACTATCATGGAAAGAAGAAGTCATTGCTTTTCTACATTTAAGAAGACTTCAAACTAATAACTATTCATAGTATTTTGAAATAACACAAACCAAAACCTTAGTAGATGAAATTGGCATTTCCTAAATCAGTCATTGTTGTTCTCAAAATTGAAATTGAAGGACGGAGAGGATAATAATTCAAGATTAAGAGTAGAAAAGGGACTAACTTTGATGAGAAGGATGAGGAGAGCGGTCGATGTCTTGAAGTTCTTTAGCTGGCATGGCAATAAAGCAGCTTCCAAAGCCGTCATCACGCAAGCTATAATCTCCTATAGTGATAATTTTTCCCAAAGCTTGACTATAATCATCTTCCATATACAATCCTGTAAAGAAAAAGTTATTAGTCAGCTAAACCTTCTTCTTTATGATATTTTGCATCGTTTACAGATGTACATAAGCTATAAGTTTATGTTTTTTCTCTCTTTAAGACAAAACTTAAACCATAGTTTTCACAATCGGAATCTTAATTCGGATTGAAGAGATGCAAAATAAAATCGTCCTTATATACCAACATTAGGTGTACAGACAACAAATCTTTGTTTGGAAAGCAAATAATTCAAGATCTAATATAAATGTAACGATGCTGAAATCTCATACCTAGGGATTGAGAAGAAAATTGATTCAAATCGGAGCATGTTCTTCGTACATCATGTAGAACCGATTTTTCATCACTGAAAAAAAAAATCAAACTGAGTAACTAACAAAATCGGATTGGAATTGGATTGGCAAGACATGGAAGCACTAATCGATTTCATCTTTTGTAGAGTGTTGTTTTGTTTTTCTCAGATAAACAACGAAGGTTTTTTTTTTGGTCTTATCCTATTTTAATTTTTTTTGTTAGAAAATATCATAAACACAAAATCTGTTTTCATTTTGGGTTTTGCTCTCTTGGCATATTTGGGCTTTCGTATTGTTTAGTGGGCTTCAAGCGTTTTATTGTTTGTTTGTTTGTTTTTGTTATACTAAAGTGATGTATCAAAAGAAAAAAATTTATGAACACACATAGTCACATAAACAACACAATCTAAAATTAATTAATTATCATATAAAATGTATTTGTTGCAACAACCAATTTAAATAAACTTAGATTTTAAACTATATAGAGAAAATAATTGTACCATTAAATCCAAAAACTTGGTTATTTTTAGATATAAGTCTATGTTAATTTTAACTATGAAAATAATTTTAATCCCTAAATTAAATATAGCTAATATTGTACTTTAGAATAGTAACGTAAATACATGTAGCTTAATCGTATAAATATTTCACCATATAAAAGAAATAATATTACCCTTTTAATATCCCGAACTTACATCTTATTACAAACCTTAAAACTATCAATCACAATTTTATAACCACAAAAATAAAATAAATTATATAAAACATAACATAAATTAGATTTATTCGTATAAAACCATCATGATTGTAACGTAAAATTTTATTAGATATTTCAATTTTGTAAAACATTTAAAGTATTTATAATATTTAAATTCTATAAAAAAAAAGTTTATAATATTAATAATATAGAGGAACTATATAAAAAGTAAAAATATATATTATGGAAACATTTGAAAGCAAACTTTTAAATTGATGTATTTTAAATAAAAGTATTATTGAAAAGAAAAATAACAAAATGATGTTTAATTTAGCAGAAAAGGGTAAAATAGTGGGACGGGTTTTGGTCGATATTAATACGGGACGGTATACCACAGGTGAAATCCTAGAATTAACATGTTTAACCAAAAATATGCAATACAATCTATATTTTTATCATATCATTTATATTTGATACACCAAGGAACTTTAAAATAATTGGTATTTTAATTATGCAGAGATAAACTAAAACTAATGTAGTCTCACAATAAAAAAAAAATGCTATTACACTTAGAATATAACATATTTACATCTAACTAAAACGCGTATAGAATCAAACTTACGTTACAAAAAAAAAACATACAAACTTAATAAATCAAATTCATCAGTTTAAAAATAAACTAAACAAATAATTAAATATTTTAACCCGCGGTGTACCGCGGGTCATATCCTAGTCTTATCCAATAACATAGCTACCACCGGTGAATGGTCGGAAGCAACCATTGGTAAATATTCAACGAAAGAGTTGCAGGATAATTCATGCCAATCTTCATTTGCTAAAGCTCTATCCAAACGACACCGAATTGGTTTTTTATCCCGCCAACCCCGCTAAGACAACCAGTCTCCGATATATGGGAATTCCAATAGACCGCAATTTTGAATCATTAAATTAAAAGGGATAAACGAAGATGCATGTATTAGAGTACGATCTCTTTTCTCATGATTTCCGGTTAACTCATTAAATCACCGATTAAAAACCAGGGTGTATCCCTAGTCAACCCGATCCACGTTACCGTTCCCAAACTTGATCTCTATTTTTCGGAACCCGGTCACCATAAACAAAAAGTAAGATGAATTGTTTTTCCTTTTACCACTTTAACATCAATTCACCGATTACTTTCATAAACGATAGATACATTAAAATCATGATTATAATAAAGAGCTAAACAGCCACTATAATCGATAGGATCAACCGTTTTTAAATTTTATAACCAAAATGACCGATAAATTTTTTCATAAAAAAAGAGGATTGTTTTGTTTTTGAAAGAAATAAAAAATCTGGCCGGTGTTGTTTCCAAATGTCCCGAAGATAATCGATAGTTGCCTTATTCCCGAGCCCTTGACAGTTTCAGCTCGAAACCTTCATTTATCAACTTTGTGTTTTGGTGGGTTGCGTCCACTAGTCATGAAGTCCTTCACCGTGCCATGGTGCGTCAGGTTATTGCATTCATTCCCATGATCTCCTAAATTTTGCAACCTTGTCATCCAAATTTTCCAATTAAAGAAAAGAGCATGATCTTCTGTTTCAAAACTTTGAGGAAAGCAGAACACCACATTGTTCAACATATAAAGAGTTACATAAAATACAAACCATAATCTCCAAAACCAAATCCCAAAAATATGGTATCCAAAAACCCAATTGGGGACCAAATAATCTCCGATATTGAATAATAGAGATATGAAAACATCTTCCCAAAATGAAGATGATGAGTCAGATCTGCAAATCTGAGAAACCACCAAAGAATAAGTGCGAAAATCCATCCTCATTAACTCCAATTGTAATGAATCCTCCTCTCTCTTTGTAATAAACCATTGCAATCCTCCTTTGAAAGCCTCCACATCAAAACCAGAAACAACCAAAGAGAACCAAATATGAAAAACATATCCATTGGATACGACCCTTAGGATCAACCGAGAAGAATCAAATCTGAAGCAAGACCCGAACAAAGCAAAACTAGACCTCATTGTTGAGTTTAGAACCCTAGAGTCTACCTCCTCATCACCATCGCCACACAACACATCTGCGTGAAAAGATTTTAGATCCTTCAAAACTCCACGACTTGACCGTCTCTCCTCAATCGTTTTCAAACGAAAGTACCTCTGATCTGCAGCTCAAAACCAAACTGCAACTGAAACAATCTCAAATTCCGACAACAACACATTCCAATCCAAAACATGTTGCCCACCGAAGCGCATCTCCAGAAACTCAAACCACAAATACAACCGCAATCGAAGCAAACACCGACCAAACTCTTCCTTTACCCAAATCAAATCCTCAACTTTTAGATACCCTGAAGCGAGATTAAACGTATTAATCAAACCCTCAAACTTCCAATCGAGAAAATATAATCTAATGAAATCCAGGGATCCATGATTGATATCCCACCACCATAAACAAAGCTGATTAACCACACACCAACCCCAGATCGAAATCAAAACCACCAGATTTACCTCGCAAGACCACCAAAACAGAATTATAACTACCGTAAAAGCCGAGAAGGAGCCCTTACAAAGAGACATCACATATCCAAACCATTTCAACATCTGTATCTCAAGGAACCAACTAGTGGAGATCACTTTCTTCTCTTGGACCTCCTAGAGGGGAACCACCACCACCGTAATCAAACTCCGGCCAAAAGAAGCATCACCATCGAAATCGGGTCAAGCCCTTACCAATCAACCCCCGAATAAGAACCGTATCCTTATCGTTAGCCCATCTGGAGAAAACCACCACTACCGCAAGATCTAACCGACCAAACGTCGCCGGCGAACCACAGCGCATTGTTGGGTCAAAATCCTAGTGCCGCCGTCACCATTAAAGAAGAGGTCACGCGTTTATCTTTTTTTCGTGTAATTCAATCAAAATTATAATTGTTCTATATATTTTCTACATACATATAGGCATTTTATTCAAACTATCTTTAAAAAGTTCAATGGTTTGAACTATATATCCCAAAAGAGTTAAGTATTACACCCTATCAAAAGACACCACCCGCCGTGGCCACTCCAGGATTACCGTGAGATGCACCATCAGTATTTAGTTTTATCCATCCCTCACTTGGTGGCTTCCATGCTATCATTCTTTCTACTCTCCCGCCAGTTACTCTACCTTCGCGAGTTGATACATAGGCTCGGCTCAATTTAGTTGCGACCTCGTTTACAAATTTCACTCTACCCCTACATTTACCAATCTCACCGAAGACATTACTGCACCTCCACTTCCAAGCCCACCAAATCCCCATAGCAAAAATCGTTGACCAGGCACACTCTGCAGCATTCTCTTCACTGGCCAAGTTCCCATACACCCATCCCAACAAAGAACCATTGAAGAAATCATGTATTCTTCTTGGGGGTACGATCCGATTCCGAATGCCGAGAATAGATGGGCAGTCTCTTAGCACTTGGAGAATCGTCTCCTCGCCACATTTACAAACCGGAAAAATACTCGTGTCTCCTAGGTGTCTCCGATACCTTTTGGCGTTTGTCATGATAGCTTGATTGCAGACCAACCAAATGAATGTCCGAACCCTTTCCGGAGCAGTTACCCGCCAAAACCGATCATAGAAACTTGCCATGTTCTGCCGCAGAGAGCAGTTCTCAACCAATAATGAGTAGGCTGTCTTCACCGTGAACCGACCATCCGACATTCTTTTCCATGACAATCTGTCTCTCGCGCCGGTGATATTATCTAGTACCACCGCTGCCAACTCAAGACGGACATTTTATAGGACGTAAGGCATAATATTCTCCGAAACCCAACATGTGCCATTGTGCCAAAGATCTCTTACTCGGAACTCCTCATATCCACTTGGTAAATCCAGACTTACCGTCTCAACCAGCGGTTTGTCTGATAATCATGCGTCGTACTAGAATATGATTTCACTTCCACTACCGAGGACCCATCTTCTGCAAGTAATAACCACTTCCCTCAGCCCTAGACTCACACTTCTCCAGGTTGACCATCCGGGTTTCTTGGCCAGCATTCAAGCTTCCTCATGTGGACTATCCACTTTATACTTGCCCCGCAAGACACGTTCCCAAAGACTTGTCTAGTCATATATTAGTCGCCATCCCATTTTAGCCAATAGAGCTTTATTCATCTCATGTGAAGCTCTAATACCAAGTCCTCCCTCTTTTTTTTGGTAAACAAACCCGATCCCACGTTATTAGGTGTTGCTTCTTTTTTTCCGGTGTACTTCCTTGTAAGAAAGATCTTGAAATCTTGTCTAGCCCATCCAACACTGACTTTGGTAGAGCTATTGAAGTCATTGTATGGATCGGAATTGACGATAGAACTGATTTTGTCAATGTCATTCGTCCCGCAGGACTAAGAAAGCGGCTTCTCCACCCCGCAAGTCTTGTCGAAACCCATTCCAAAACTCCATTGAATACAACCTTTTGTAGTAACTCACTACAAAAGAAACAACCTTATAAGGTGATATATCATGGATTTTACCGTTTTTAGTCATGATATATGTATTGTTTTTAGAGTCTTTTTGTTGTTTCTAGTGTCTTTTTGAGTCTTTTCAGGTTTTTACACGTTCGGGACAAATTTGGAGAAAAAGAATCATTCTCGAGCTAAACCGGAGATTTAGAGCTGAAGAAACGATTTTGGTGTCAGACCAAGGCATGAGTGTCGACCGACACCCTTTGGTGTCGCTCGACACCACACGCGGCCCAGCAAAAGTCTCGACGGTTTAAGAGTTTTAAAGCCCGAAGAATCAACCCAGAAGACTTTCCTATTTGTAACTTTAGTCCCTGCACGTTTTGGAGACTTTATAAATAGTGTTTAGGGTTTTTCTTTAGAGATCTCTGAATATTCTCATTCTATTATTCTGTTGTACTTTTTGGGAGCTTGAACCCTTTGGGAGATAATTGGAGAGAGCTCCTCCAGAGAAGATCTTTCTTAACTCATCTCTTTTATTTAATTTCTTTATGCTTTCTATTCAAAACATGTTGTTTGTTTCAATCTCCATGTCTGAGTAGTTTGCTTGTTAGGTTTAGGGATTCTCATTAGGGATTTAGATGAATTAGTAGATCGATAACCTGTTAGGATAAAATCTATAGAGTTCTTCACTTTTGATTGTTCTTAATGCTGATTCTAGAGTAATTAAATAGAATTTGATCTTAGGATAATAGGTAGATTCGAAAGGTCATCTATTACTGGAACTATCTTAGGTGGGCAGAAATTACTAGATTCATTCGAGAGGTGGTCTAGGAATATCTATGAACAAATCAAACATGTTATTAATGCTAGTTTAATTCTAGGATTTTACATTCGAGAGGTGGAACTTCGTGATATTAGGTTTAGTTAGTCAATTCATTCGAGAGCTGGTTGGCTATAAATTAGTGTTTTGAGTTCTAGAACGGTTCGTTAATAATCCTAATTAATTTGCTAAATCTACTATTTATTTATTTCTTGAGAAATCCCTAAGCCTGACGTTTTCCTCATCTGTTTTCAACCCGATTTATTTGATTGCTTTGCTTTTATTTAATTTTTAATATTTCTGTTTAGCTTAATTCAAACCATGTTAGTCTATTGTGTGAACACGAGAGCTTTGTGGAATTCGACCCTAAAGTACTGCAATTGATCTCTTATTTGAGAGAGTAGTCTTAGGTCTTAATTTGACTCACATCAAATTTGGCGCCGTTGCCGAAGTTCTCTTCGCTTCACCATTAGATTAGGTCTAGAATTTAGTCTAAACTTTTCTTTTACTTTTTTAACTTACGCGTTCTTTTTCTTCTTGTGACAGGAGTTTAAGGAATTCGAACGCAACAACATGATGCTGATACTCAGACCTGATGCTGCTGGAGTGTTACGAGACAGAGATGGTCAGGCATACAACGAGGATGGTCAGAGAATTGCTGAACATGGATACGTGCTCGCACAGGGTGTCGATCGACACCAACTGGGTGTCGCTCGACACCATGGGGTAAACAGAGCAGATGGTCGTCAGATGACTCTTGGTGACTACAACAGCCCCGACCTGTTCTATGAGAATCGGCGTGCAATTAGACCTCCTGCGTTTGAAAGAAGCGACGATTTAGGTCTCCAACCTGCATTCTATACTCTTGTGAGTCAGCACCCATTTCACGGTCTTCCACATGAACAACCAATGGATCACATCGAGAGGTTTGAAGATTTGGTTTCAATCATTAAGGCACGGGTTGTTTCAGAGGACTATCTACATCGCAAGCTTTTCTCATACTCTCTTGCTGGGGAAGCAGCTTCTTGGCTTAAGGAGTTGATTTCGGGATCTTTGACAACTTGGCAGGAGACAAAGATGGCTTTTCTGAACAATTTCACCAGGAATTACTATTCTTATTCTTACCAAGCCCCATCTCTACCTACTTCTGTGAGTAAGATGGAATCAATGCCGGAACAGATTCAGGAAAGTCAGCAAAGAATCTTAGAGATATCCCCTCTTGGAAGGATTGAGAGCAACCTCACAACTTCTTGCCATGCTGTTTTGAAGGAAAGTGAAGATGAGTTCGTTGAAGTTGAGGAGAGCGAAGCTCATTTTGTGGTTGCAGAGGTAGTGTCGACCGACACCAATTGGTGTCGACCGACACCAGTTCCAAAATCCGAGAAATCACACTGTGACGAAGCAGAATCGACCTACCTCGACACTGATTTACAGGATCCCTCGACACGCAGTCTTAGTGTCGACCGACACCACCTGGGTCTCTATCGACACTCCTCTGGTACGAAAGTAGAATCGACGTTTGACGAAGCAAAATCAAGCGAGCTCGGCACAGAGGAGTCGACGCCAGACAGTAGCTCGGCACAGAGGAGTCGACGCCAGACAGTAGTGTCGACCGACACTCACCTAGTGTCGAACGACACTAGACACGAACTGCACCATATGCTCTTGTGTTTCCACCGCCACCTAAGAAGTCAAATCAAGAGAGACGGGATGAGGAATGCAGATTGAAGCTGGTTTGGCTTCTATATGCATTATCTTTTGATGATTGTTGTAAGCTCCAAGATCCACTTCAAGATTATATCAAGAAGATGATTACTAATCGTATTAGTGCTGATGATGTTAGCTTGCTTACAAAAGACATCAGTGCTATCTTGGTGTATGAAGATCCAGAGAAGAAGCCGACCAAGAGGCTGTTAGTGGCTATCTCTGAATTAGTCAGTTCCATGATTGAGTGTTGCATCCCAGAGAAGTTACCTGATCCAGAAAGGTTTGTACTAGATTGCTCCATATCCACAGACATTACTACTAGGTATGTCAAAGAGTTGGATTCTATTGAGCAAGTGAAGTTGCAAGCTTCTAAGCTTGAAGATTGGAGTGGTGACCATCTGTTCAGCACTAGGATCCAGGATGAAGCACAGCTCGGTGATAAATTGCTGCAGATTGCTGAACCACATTGCAGAAACAGTGCAGAATTTCGAGCTGCAGACTCCGTGTCGATCGACACCACCATGGTGTCGGTCGACACCAGTTTCGACGAGACGGACCTTTATCGACCACAACATCTCGCAATCGACACAAAGCCTCGACACACTGCATTGGAGTCGATCGACACCATCTTTGTCGATCGACACCCCACACGGGCAGAACCAGCATTTTCCAACAAAGATTCTTTTCGTGCTGGAATCACTGCTATGAGTCTAGGAACTGCTGTCACGTCAACCACTGCACCTCTCCTACTCCATCCTCTTCCTAAACAGCTAAGGTACTCACGATCTCCACCTAAACCTCCTGATTTCCTCAATATGAATTTTAAATTTTTCAAGACTGTTTCACGGTTAAGCAAGCCACGAGTTTCTCGTCGAGCGCTTGTTCGTTCTTTTGATGATTGTGTAGGAAAAAGGAGTATCCCACCCATACCCAAGTCCCGCCCTGCTGATGTCACTTACTTCCATGGACAACCTCATGCACCCACTGCTTACACACCACCTTGGATGATGAGACGTTTTTCCCGGAAGTATTTACTGCCACCATCTGATCCACCTGATGCCTGAACCCCGACATAGTCAAGCTAATGACTAAAAATAAGCGCTTAGTGGGAGGCAACCCACTGGTATGTTTTTCGTTTTTATTTTTATTTTATTTTTATTTTTCTTTTTATTATTTTTCGCCAACTTCGGGTTTGAATGCCACTGGGGACAATGTCGTTTAAGTCTGGGGGAGGCAGTTACTAACTACGTTTTTCTTTTTGATTCTTATTCTTATTTTTCTTTTCTTTTGAGTCGTTTTATTGAGTCAAAATTTTGTTGGAAATTATGATCTCTTTCTCTAGAATATTGCCTGGTTAGTTTAATGCTGCAGAATCAATTCAATCCGACTAATGGAAAATCCAGAGAGTTAATCGATAGACCAGAGGACATCCACGTTTCCAACACAATCCGCTAAAGCCTGAGCAAAGTTCATGCTCTTCACCTCGCTTGTAAGGTTAGTATTCTCAGAACTTGACTCCTCGTTCATACCTGATAGATGAGACCAATGTGGAAAAAGAATGGTACTCCTCTCCCTTGTTCTATAAAAAAAAAAAAAAGATTGAGATGATTTTCTTTTGGAGTGAAGAAATAGAAAAACTTCCCGTGTTCTCAGTATTTTACTTCAAGAGGAATGATCACATGAAGGTTGGAAGCGAGGTTAGGAATATTTCCGATGATACCATTATTCGCTTACACCTTTGTCAAAAAAAAAAAATAAATAAATAAAAAAATAATGTTCAAAAAAGAATAAGTCTGGGGGAGAGAAAGAGTACCTAAATATTTTGTAATGGTTGATTTATCATGGTATAGTACGGAAATGAGTCTAGAAGGTTCTTGAGTACTTATTTTATTGATGAGAGTTATGCGATGAGGGCTATAGTATATAGTTGTGGAATTTGGTTTGGAATTTGGAATGTTGAGAATGCTTGCGGAGAATTACATGGTGGTTAGGATTTGATGCGATCTGTTAGGCATTTGGATTTGGTTTGGATAATCAAGGTAATAGGCTGGAGAAATTGGGAGTTTCTGTGTTTTCAAACTTCTTCCACGGGTTCGGTTTTTGTGTTTTGCTTGAGGGCAAGCAAAAGCTAAGTCTGGGGGAGTTGATATATCATGGATTTTACCGTTTTTAGTCATGATATATGTATTGTTTTTAGAGTTTTTTTGTTGTTTCTAGTTTTTTATTTGAGTCTTTTCGGTTTTTACACGTTCGGGACAAATTTGGAAAAAAAGAATCATTCTGGAGCTAAACCGGAGATTTAGAGCTGAAGAAACGATTTTGGTGTCAGACCAAGGCATGAGTGTCGACCGACACCCTTTGGTGTCGCTCGACACCACACGCGGCCCAGCAAAAGTCTCGACGGTTTAAGAGTTTTAAAGCCCGAAGAATCAACCCAGAAGACTTTCCTATTTGCAACTTTAGTCCCTGCACGTTTTGGAGACTTTATAAATAGTTTTTAGAGTTTTTCTTAAGAGATCTCTGAATATTCTCATTCTATTATTCTGTTGTACTTTTTGGGAGCTTGAACCCTTTGGGAGATAATTGGAGAGAGCTCCTCCAAAGAATATCTTTCTTAACTCATCTCTTTTATTGAATTTCTTTATGCTTTCTATTCATAACATGTTGTTTGTTTCAATCTCCATGTCTGAGTAGTTTGCTTGTTAGGTTTAGGGATTCTCATTAGGGATTTAGATGAATTAGTAGATCGATAACCTGTTAGGATACAATCTATAGAGTTCTTCACTTTTGATTGTTCTTAATGCTGATTCTAGAGTAATTAAGTAGAATTTGATCTTAGGATAATAGGTAGATTCGAGAGGTCATTTATTACTGGAACTATCTTAGGTGGGCAGAAATTACTAGATTCATTCGAGAGGTGGTCTAGGAATATCTGTGAACAAATCAAACATGTTATTAATGCTAGTCTAATTCTAGGAGTTTACATTCGAGAGGTGGAACTTCGTGATATTAGGTTTAGTTAGTCAATTCATTCGAGAGGTGGTTGGCTATAAATTAGTGTTTTGAGTTCTAGAACGGTTCGTTAATAATCCTAATTAATTTGCTAGATCTACTATTTATTTATTTCTTGAGAAATCCCTAAGCCTGACATTTTCCTCATCTGTTTTCAACCCGATTTATTTGATTGCTTTGCTTTATTTAATTTTTAATATTTCTGTTTAGCTTAATTCAAACCTTGTTAGTCTATTGTGTGAACACGAGAGCTTTGTGGAATTCGACCCTAAAGTACTGCAATTGATCTCTTATTTGAGAGAGTAGTCTTAGGTCTTAATTTGACTCACATCATAAGGAATTAGAGAATATACACTAAATAACTTAAGACTAAAAATAATTAAGAAAAAAAACATCAGACTAAACATAATCTATTTGCTACATGGCTTTTGTCATTTCAGGCCCATATTACCAATTTCTTCGTTTCTTCTTCTTTCTAATTCTCAAATCTCTATGTATCTTTCATTAGATTTCTCATATTTTTGCTCGAACTCCTCTTTCTTTCTCATTCTCTCCCTCTCGTCGGATTTTTTCACCACCATATCTTTATTTATTTAATTATTTTTCTCTATCTCCATTTCTTGCATTCGTCGGGCATCGCTACCGAGTCTCACTACTATGACCCACCACCACAACTGAATCTCAGTACTATCACAATCACCACCACCATCAATACCGAATCTCGCTAATTCTAACTCACTACATTTATCAATATTTACCGCCGCCACCATCATCAACACCAACACCATTGTTACCGCCTCTTATCCTCTTTACCCAACTTCTCTTATTACTACACATTCTTTACTCCTCCGACATTAGACCAAGCCTCTCCTATAATAACTCTTCTTTATTTTCTAATTTTAAATCTTTTTCTTGTAAAGTTAGTAACTTATAAATAAAACGTTTAGCATAATTTTATAATTTTGATTTTTATGGAAATATACATATAAATTCCTTATATACATGTATAGTTTTTTTATTATAATCATTTTATATTTTAAAACTGTTTAAATTTTTTTTATGTTATAATTATCTTTTAAAAACAAAATTTTTGTTTACTAGATGGCAAAAAGTCTTATGAAAATATATGTACAATTCTTTATAATTATCTTTTTACATTTTAAAACTGTTTAAATTTTTAATTTTTTATAATTATCTTTTTTACTTTCCTTTTTTAAAAAAAAGAAAAATTTTATTTGACACATGTCAAAATCGCAGATCAAAAAATTTGACGCGTGGCACAATCTCGTGAGTTACTAACTTTGAAAACCATAATTTATATAATAAGATAGTTTATGATATAACACTATAAATTGAATTTTATATAAAATAGTTAAAAATAATTTAAAGATATTTAACTAGTAAATTGAGTCTAAATTAGTACTCCATCTGTTTCAATTTTAAGTAATTATTACTTTTTCGTTTTATGATTACATTTCATATCCCTTATATATTAATTGAGAAGCATTTTTTAAAAATAACCTTATATTCATGTGTGATTAACAAAAATGTCATGCTGACGTGTCATTTTCACAGAAATTCTCACAGAGCTGTTTATATCTCCTATGTGGCTCAACAACTTTGGCTCCAAGGCATATTGTTGGTGCAGGAATTAGCACCTCTGACAATACTGGCTTAAACCGGACAAATTGCGAATCGAATTGAGTTTAAACCGGGGAACCCGGGTTAAGCCTGTTAATGGGCTGAAGAAAGAGATCATCAGGCCAGCTCGGTTCAAAGATGGGAGATCACCTAAAGCCAACTTCTTCATTCAAGAAAAAGGAGGTTTTCCTAAAAAGAAAAGGAGAATCTCGAAATGAAAGGAAAATCAGAAGATAAGGCCTTGAAGATTTAGAAGATTAATATATCCCTAAACCGCCATTAAATATATATAAATAGAGGGGTTTGTCCTCTATTTTAAGGATCCGCAACTTTTCACAAAAACCCTAATTGTTCTTGAGCTAAACCTTAGCGTTGTCTCTAAGCAATAAAATTCATCTATCTTTTCAATTCTTTGATCAATAATAACAAGAGAATTAATTGAATTTGTTTTCCCCCTTTAAACAAATTCATGTGTGATTTTCAGAATCAGCACATATATAAGAGATATACATGGCCCATAAGCTTGTAGCCATGAAAGATGGCTTGGAACACATGGGCCAGAGGAAAACATACTTTGTATAAGAAGTTCAAGTTTCAATATGATTTGTGCAGAAAACATACTTCTTTAAAAAAATTTGCAAAATTGAAAAACTTTGGTCAAATACCTGACCGTGTGATACCAAGCCACACTATTATTTACAGAGAGACATGGTTGTGTTGTGTTGACAAGGTTGTGGGAAATATTTTAGAACAAAAAAAATATCAAGACTTGAACACCGAAAGATCTTGTCTTGTGCATATCGCCTTGACACAAGACACAAACTCGAGAACAATGGGTAACAACAGAGATCACAAAGTCTATAATAAAAGGAAAGTTTGTTTGTTATCTAATAAAAAAAAAAAAATTAACCAACATAATGACTAAGGTATCCAAAGCGAGATTTTCGGATTAGCGCTCAACTTGGAGAGCCAAAACCGGAGATGTGTTGAGGATCGAAACACTATTCTCCCTTGTGGATCTCCAACAATTGAGATCGTCTCCCGCGTTTCCAGTATCTACTCCATATTTATAAGCAAAAGTTGGCTCATTGGTGAACAGAATTGTGTTCCCCATCAGACCACAACCATCAGGAAGTTCCTTAGTCGAGCAAGAGACATTCACAAAGTGTCCAATAAAGAACACACGGTTTCCCAAATTGGTGACCTCAACCCATTTACCACCCTCCTCATCTAGCCTACTCACTATGCATGTGAACCGGCTAAAATCTATTACCTCAAAATTTGGGATGGTTACCTCAACCAAGAAGAGTTCATCATTGCCAGATGCAACCAGATAGTTTAGTTGCTTATGACGTGAGGGCATCAGGAGAGTCACCTCCAGCGAATAAGGATCGATAACGAACGTATTTCTGCTAAGAAAGGATGCATAAAATCTTCTTCTAAAAGTGACTAAATCCGAGCATATAGCATATGGGACGTTCTCAAGCCGCTTCCACTTCATTTCCGCACTTGTTAACACCATCAAAACGTTAATGTAATTGAGAATCACAACGAATTCTCCTTCTCTTCCCTCCTTGTTTAGGAGAAGAAAAGCCACGCCTCTATAACCATTAGGTTCCCATCCAATTAATCTGTATTGATGTCCTAGAGAAAGATCTGGCAGTCTAGCATGTTCATTAAAGTCGGGTCATATCCTGGGATCCATATGATCATTGAAGGGGAGATGGACGATCCATATGATCATCTCGGCCTATGCCTCCTAGAAAATACTCAAAAGGCGACATAGAAGCAGCAGGAGTTTTGACTCTAAAGACGAACAAAGGGACCTTCTCGAGGGTGCACAAGTCTTTGCTTTCGAGAGTGAACTTGTCGAAAGAAGGAAGAGAGTAACTTGGGCGTAATAGGCAAGAAGGAAAGGTAAATAAGGATCGCCACGAGTTGCAAACAGACCGAGCATGAACAACATCAAAACAGTTCTCCACATTACGTTTACGTACCAAAACGCTAAAAAGTCACACAAGTTCTCTTACGAAATGGTCAGTTTTTAAATACGAAAAGGAGCCATTGAGGGAGCGGTTCATGTGGTGATTTCGATCAATTCTCTTGACTTCCGCTAACAAATGAGTGACCAGGTCAAGACCATATCTTTTTGACCCTTTTTTCTAACATTCGATCAAGTCATGTGGTTATCTGCTCCAATAAACCCATAAATAGGAAAATAAAATTAAAAATTTTGTAGAAACCAGAGCCAAAAAAACGAAAAAAGAAAGAAAAGTACTCAAGAAGTTAATCATATGAAGAAGCATAAATATGTTATTTTATTAACTTCTGGATAAAAGATGTTTGTTTCTGAATGATAATGACTTTGCTCAGATTTTATGATTAAGCTTCTATAAGACTATATTAGCTCAAGTAAATAAAGATCTCACAGCTTAGCTAAAAAAGAAAAACATTAGCTGTCACAGACTAACAATATAATAATTATCCCTAATTATGGTGATGAAAACTAACCAGTTTAAGCTGACGTTATAAGGTGTAAGAGTTACTGTCACAAATCGGTTCTGGAGTACCGCAAATGAAGCTTTCCATATGACTGAAATTAATCAAATTCACAAAGAAGAAAAGAGATTCTCTTTTATATAAAACTCAAAACTGAATAACAAAGAAACTTAAGCAACAATTAAATAGAAATGAGGCTAAACCTAACTACTTAAAAAACAAAAAACAAAAAAATAAAAAGGAAATAGCAAGAATTCGAAAATAGAAATTCAACATAAAACACAAAACCCAACGATAAAATAGAAGGGAAATAAGCCTTTTACGTGAGGACATCAACACTGTATACTAGAGTTACTAGATAACAATCCGCACATAGTGCGGGACGAAACGATTATTAACCAATTTTAATGTATTGATAATATTGACAATGTTTGATTTTTATATTATTAAATAAACGGAGGTGTATTAATGATTATCAAGATTGGTGAAATTTTTCATTTATGTATTAATGTTTATGTTTATCACAATTTATGATATATCTTTTGGTATATTAATCAATATACAAAATATTAGGTATTCTATTTTGTATATATTTGTATATTTTAATTACATATTTTAATTGTATTTTTTTTTAATTAATTGTATTTTCGTTTAATTAATTGAGTAAAATAAAAAACAGAAATTAAGTGGAAAAAATAAATATAAGTAAAACTAATGGCAAAATCTGTAAATATCTCAATAAATGTTGGATTTTTAATTAGATGGATTGAGAAAGCTCTATGAGAACGACACGTCAGCATGACATTTTTGTTAATTACACGTGAAGATAAGGTTATTTTTTTATGACAAAAAAAAGGTTATTTTTTAAAAATGTTTCTCAATTAATATATAAGGGGTATATTAATCAATATACAAAATATTAGGTATTTCATTTTGTATATATTTGTATATTTTAATTACATATTTTAATTGTATTTTTGTTTGAATTAATTGTATTTTTGTTTTAATTAATTGAGTAAAATAGAAAACTTAAATTAAGTGGAAAAAATAAATATAAGTAAAACTAATGGCAAAATCTGTAAATATCTCAATAAATGTTAGATTTTTAATTAGATGGATTGAGAAAGCTCTATGAGAACGACACGTCAGCATAGCATTTTTGTTAATCACAGGTGAAGATAAGGTTATTTTTTAAAAATGTTTATCAATTAATATATAAGGGATTGTTTATGACTAAGCGCATAGTTTTTTGGTATCTTTTGACTCTTCGAAAATGTGTTTCATGAAACATATTCCATAATTGGGAAAAACAAAATAAACAAGTAATTAATGAATAAATTGGTTTGTCATTAGTTGTTATGTAAACTCTAGACTAAGTACTATATAAGTTGTAACACATTCACATTAAGGTATCAGAGCAGTGATTTTAAAACCTAAGACCATACACATTGGCAAATGTGTAATTGTGGGTGTAAGTAATTGTTTATTATTATAATTAAAAGAGAAAGAGAGAAAAGAGAGAGAGAGAGAGAGATAGAGAGAGATAGAGAGAAGAAATTTTTTTCTATTTTTATAATGCCTCACACTTGAGTGTAAGTCTACACCCGGTTTTTGTTGAAAAGGTAACTTTTGCAATATTTCTCAATTGTTTATAACTAACACCCGAGCCTCTATTGCTCCACTGCGTTTGCTCTAAGAATGAAACAGCCGCCTCCCTCTTCCCCTCTTTTCCTTTTCACGATCTTCTTCTTCTCTTCTTCTTCTACAAGCTTGTTCTTCAAGCTTCCTCACTCACGGCTATGTCTTCCACCACCGAAAATGTTGCAGTCTCCGATTCAACATCTCCCTCAACGTGAACATGTCAAATGTCACAAAGTTCACTTCAACGAACTTCCTCATGTGGCACCGTCAAGTCCATGCCTTATTGGATGGATACGATCTCGCCGGTTACCTCGATGCAGGCCCGGCCCGTCCATAAGGCAACTAAAGCATATGCTTTAGGCCACATATCATATAGAAAATAATGAGGCCACATTTTAAAAAGTCTCAACAGTCTAGTGGCTTTTCCTCTGTAGCATTTACTGATTCCCTCCCAGTTTCGAGTTTCCTCGGTTGGTTTTTGTCCTTTTTGTTGTGTTATTAATTTATTTTTTAAAAAAAAAAAATTCAAAGCCATATTTTTAAAATTATGCTTTAGGCCACTTAAAATCTAGGATCGGCCCTGCCTCGATGGCTCGGTTGCTGAACCCGACTCCACAGTCACTGTCCGTGAAGTCACTTCCGCCAATCAAGCTCACAAACTGTGGATGCGTCATGATAAACTAATCTACTTTTGTTAGACAATTGAGGGAGGATAAAGAAACAGAGTCTCCTTTAAAGAAGATAGAGGACGAAATAGAAAACCTTTTATTAATCTGAAACTTGTTTTATTTTTTCGACAACTTTTACAATAAGACAACATCCCACTTATATAGTTTCTCTAAAGACACGAAAGCAACCATTGCAACTTTCTAAACTAATAACGGTTCGTAACAAGTCATGGTTAACACATACCCATTGACTTTACAACACACTTAATAATATAGTTACATATGGTAACATAAGACTGACCTCAATTATCACTAACAACTTTGGCCTCATCGTTGCAATCTCTGTTTCCGTTCAACCACTCTTGTCCAAGGCCACCACGTCTGCTCAGATCTGGAGTAAACTACTTGACACTTACGCCAATCCCAGTCGCGGCCACAAGCAGCAAATCCGTGAGCAGATTAAGCAATGGAAGAAGGGATCTCAATCCATTGACGAGTACGTCGAAGGCCTCACTGCTCGCTTTGATCAATTGGCGCTACTTGATAGTGCAATTCCACATGAAGATCAAATCGATTACATCCTTGGAGGTCTCTGACGACTACAAGCGAGTCATAGACCAAATTGAAGGCTGTGATAAGCTTCAAGCGATGGTCTCTGATTCTTCTGTTCTGGTCACCGCCAATGCCGTCTCCTACAAGCACCATGACAACAACAATTGCAACACATGCCGCTCCTTATTCCGCGGAAATTAATGGCAGCAACACCAACAAAAAAACAACCACTTCAACAATCGTGGTTCACAAGGGAGGGGATATCAAGGCGTTTTCAAATTTGTGGCATTCATGGCCACATGTGCTCGGAGATGCTCTCAGCTTCAAGCGTATGGCAGTGGCAGTGGCTCTCAACCATCGAGCAGCGGCTATCCGCCATCTCCTATGGCACCATGGTAACCACGTGCCAATATTGCGACTACGCCTCCATACAATCCGTGGGTCCTAGACAGGAGTGCTACACATCACCTAACCTCGGATTTGTCTAATTTCTCTGATGCATCAGCCCTATACAGGTGGAGAAGAAGTCACCATAGCGGATGGTTTGGGTCTTCCAATTTCCCATACTGGTTCAGCTTTACTCCCTACACCATCTCGCTCTCTTGCTCTTAAAGATATTTTCTACGTTCCTAATGTCAGCGAGAATCTTATATCGGTTTATCGGATGTGCAATGCTAATAAAGTTTCGGTGGAATTCTTTCTTGCACATTTTCAGGTGAAGGATCTCAGCACGGGGGCCCGATTACTCAAAGGACGAACTAGGAATGAGCTATATGAGTGGCCGGTTAACCTCAATCCCATAACCATTCTCACCGCTTCTCCATCACCAAAAACCGACCTCCCTTCATGGCATCACAGACTTGGGCATCATGCTTTACCCATTTTGAAAGCTATTGTTTCTCATTTTCAATTACCTCTTTCAAATTCAATTCCCAAACAGGTTCCATGTTTGGACTGTTTTATCAATAAAAGTCACAAATTGCCTTTTTACACAAACACTATTATCTCTTCTCAACCTCTTGAGTAGCTTTATACCGATGTTTGGACATCTCCTTGTGTTTCCATTGTTAACTACAAGTACTATCTTATCATATTCGATCATTTTACAAGATATAAGTGGTTATACCCTCTGAAGCAAAAATCACAAGTGAAAGAGTTTTTCGTGGCTTTTAAGGCATTGGTGGAGAATCGTTTCCGGCGACGTATATGAACCTTATAAAGACCCAGTGGAGGTTTTACGTTTAGCGGACAAAGAGACGCAATCGTGGCAGTTAGCTCAATTCGAGCTTATTAATGAAAATTGTGGTCCTTCAAACTGCACACGAGCTCGAGTGAGAGATATTTCACATGATACTATCTACTCCGGATATCGTTTTTTCGTGGATAGATCATGGAAAGGGACTGATAAATTTTTAGAAACAGGATGGTTCTGCACATCATCAAATGGAGAGACGCCAACTATGGGAGCAGCCAATATCCGAAGAAGTCTCTCACCTCTACATACCGAAGTGGAAGCTCTTCTCTGGGCGATGAAGTGTATGATTGGAGCCGACAACCAAGATGTAGCTTTTTATGTACACTGTTCAGATCTGGTGAAGATGGTGTCTTCTCCAACCGAATGGCCGGCTTTTCAGAATATTTGGAAGAATTCAAGAGCGACAAGGAGGAATTTTCAACCTTCTCTTTATCTTTAATTCCTCGTAGTGAAAATGCAAAAGCAGATAATTTGGCACGAAAAGTTCGTACCGAGCCGCATCATATCACTTATGTAAACAACATTCCCCAGGAATGGTTTTTTTTTTAATTTTAGTTAAAAGCTGTTGACAAAAAAAAAGATTTCCTTATCTCTAAAAATCATACCAAGAAACGATTATTCGATTTAGTGGTGTTATGTTAGCATTAAATCTTCATAACTAATTTCTTTATCTATAAAAATCTTACCAACGGATTATTAAAATTCAATTTTAATGCAATCAATAATGTCATGATTTTATTTGTAGAGAATCTTACCAAAAGTAATTACAAAATGTCGAAAATAAAGGAAGATCCGAAATAAAATTTCCGAGTAAAAAAATTAAACAAAACCTGACCCGATTAGATGGGCTATGCCACCCAAACCAACTGAGGGAAGTCGCGGAATACAATGAGACGTTGATCCTCCTTGCTCTGCAAGCCAACTCAAAGGAAAGAAAGGACGGAACATCATCTAATATAATTCATTCCAGGGTTGGGTCATTATAACCACTTGATCGACATAATGGGTGGGAATATGGAACAAATATGTATTTCAAAAATGTTAATATAGATTTGATTTTCTCTCATCTTTAGGGCTCTCTTCATCTATGAGTCTATGACGACAACAGTTTCGATAGCCAGTGTAAACAAGATTCGGAACCGGCTATGGTTAGCCTTTTGCCTCCGGTGGAACAGATACCTCCGTCGAAGAATGCTCAGAAGGAGCAACTGAAGGAACAAGGATACGAGGTGCAGAAAGATGAAAAAGGCACAAGAGAAAAATCATACTAAATGTTCAAATGCTCCACATCGAAAAGTTGCGACAGTTGTTAACTAGTATATAAGGTTAACCAACTCATTGCTCCAAATGACTAGACCATTCCTCCATATGAGCATATTTGTTAACGAGCTCATTGCTCCAAATGACAAACACAAAATGAAGTTTTGACCGGAGATGTATGGAGGAAAAACGCAATAAAGCTCTGCCCGATCAACCGATGACTTCACACAAAAATATCGACACAACAAAACTTACAATGACTTCACACATAAATAGCATTCCAGAAATAGACCTTGTCACAAGTTAAAACATTGATTTAGCACTTTAATGACGTCAGGAACACTTTCATTTGTTTTCTGGTTTCACCTTGGAACAAAACTTAAGACCAGAGCTTCTGTCTGTTTCCCAAATAAGCTCCAGGATGATCGACTCTCCTATCTTCACACCATTAGCGTAGCAGAACTCTTTCCAACCGCCTGACAATCTCATTCTTTTACATTTCTCCTCAAACCACAGATTGGTAGACCACTTCACGCCATGTTTATCCAAAAAACTCATCTTCTTTGCCTTTATAATGCCATTCACCTTTGTGAAAGGTACTGAAAGAATCTGAGAAAGATTTAAACGAAGGAGACGAGGATGAAGTATCGATAAGACCTATATAAAGAAAATTAATGTCTTGGTGATGAAACTAACCAGTTTAGATTGTCCTACGTTGTAAGGTGTAAGAGTTACTTTCACAAACCGGCTTTGAGATGGTAAAGAAGAAGCTTTCCATATCAAGTTTCTTTTTGTGCATTCACGTGAGCTTCTCTTGTCTTGGTTGTTGTCTATTTCATTAGCTTCTTCTTCTAGCTCTCTGTGGGATAAACGTAAACCCAGAGTACCTCCCCTCTCGATCAGTTTGAAAGTAAAGAAACTTCCAGCTCCAAGTCCATTAGCATGACAGAAACTTTTAAGCTCTAAATTCCATTATTCCCAATGAGCTTCTGAAAAAGACATAGACAGAGATAGAAGAAAGATAAAAAGATTTACCAAGTGGCTGTGAAAGCCAGGAAGAAGAGGCTTGAAGAAATGTTGATTCACCATTCTCAAAGCTTCTAAATCTCTCAGCACTAAAATCTAAAATCTCAAGGAGGAAAGAGGCAATTTGTTTTTTCTTTTTTTCTAAGTAGAGACTGTTTGGTTTCCACTAGTGAACATTCCTTATAAGAGGAACTCGAGAGCTTTAAAAAAATAAAACCACCGATTAATGATTGCTTTTGTATATAAAAACAAAACCATCAAACTCTTTTCTAGTTTACGTGTATTCATTATGCCCTTTCAATGCTTTTTTATTACTAACAACTAGATCATGACCCGTGCTATACAGCACGGAATTTAATATTTTTCATGAATTAAATTGTATATTTTGTTCGAAGAAATAAGAAATAATATAGTATAATAGTATAATATAAAAAGGAATATATCATAATATTTTATATTTATTACTATTTGGATATAATGTTATATATTTTATTTGACTAAAGAATGAGAGAATATTGTATTTTAGAATTTAATATATTTAGCAGCATTAGATTTGTATTTTTTATATGAGATTAACCATTTCTTTGGTTCAATTAGGTATTGATAATTTTATTGTGTGATTGTGAACAAACAAAAAAATAGTTGTATTGGGTCTAAGTTTTTTAATGGATTATATTGGGTTTGTGGGGCCCAGTTTCATGGTTTAAAAAAAAAAGAAAAAAAAAACGGTTTTACATACCTTTGGAATTTGCTGATGTGTTTCTTTTTGATGTCTGCTTGAATTTTGTTACCCTGTAATTAAAATCAGATGACTTAAAACTTACGGCACATATATTACAAAGAGAATTGTATAAAATTTCAATGGTACTTACAGTCTCATCTGTCAAAATCATTTCCAAAGACATGCTTTTGTAAAATGAATCCACGAATGAAGTATACTAACTTGAATACACCAAAAAGTCTTGACAGGCTTCAAGTTGTTAATAGGAGTGTAGCGACTAACCATAGCCATTTCTGCTGTATTTTTAATTGTAGGATATGAGAATGGTGCTGAGATGATTTCTGTGAGAAATGTACGTCAAACCTAAATGGATATTTATAGTTGTAGATTATTTGTGATAATTAGGAGATTCAGAAATATATTAATTAGCATAAAATAGTTTGATAATATTTTAGAAAGGTATATTCTAGATTATTTGAAATATAGGATCAAAATTATATAACAGAGAGATTTGACAATCTTTAGAAAAGATTTTAAGGAAACTGAATAGCTGATTATATTGATGCGTGATTAAGCTAAACAAAAAACGTAAAACTAAACAAAAAAACGATCTAGAATATAACAACTATTATAACTTATTTTTTTTTTATAAAGGGTTTTAAGGAAACTGAATATATTCTCAAAGATTTTAGGGAAACTGAATATATTCTCAAAGATTACGAATTGCTTGAATACGAATTTATATCTAAACAAAATATAACAACCTAATATCTTTAAGATCTTTAAACCCGTTTTTCGTTATTTGACCAGTTTTTTAATTAATTTGTTAATGTTAGTGACATGGAATTAAAATGATTATGATTAGAGATCTCTAATGGCATATATTATTATTTCTTACAAAATTAACGTTACGACTTATAGGATGTACTTCCCAAATAATAGTATAGGATATAACATTTTGGATAACACATTTTCAATAACATTTTCGAACTATATGAGTATTATAATTCAAAATAGCATTTTTTATAAATTGGATTGATATAAAATGTTTTCAATGATATTTCATTTTCATTAACATTTTCAATAACATTTTTTAATAACATGTTCGAATAATGGATTACTATATAACATTTTGAATAACATTTTCAATAACATTTCCGAATAATATATTAGTATATTAGTATAGGATTTTTGCTAATTGTGTTACATTTTCGAATTGATTAGTATATAACATTCTCGAATTATATTAATTATGTATTATATAAACAAAATCTTTTAATATCTTTAAACCCATTTGACCCGTTAACTCGTTGACCCGTTAATATATATTAGTGAAATGGAATAAAATGATTATAATTAGAGATCTCTAATGGCATATATTGTAATTTCTTACAAAATCTAAGTTATGACTCTTAGGATGTACTTCCCAAATGTTAGTATAGGATCTGTACCCATTAAAGTATTAAGTAGTTCTAGTAACTTCTTAACAATTAATTATAAATTTCTCCGTAAAGACTAGGTGTGAATACCTAAAACGTGTTTCCTGAGTCAGAAACAGAGCCTATATAACAAGAAAAAAAAAATACCTGAAGCTTATTTCCATCTCTTGGGTGGCTTAACTTTGGCTCGAAGGCATCAATAAGAGAAACACACATGACCCATTTCAATACCCTGCAATGTACAGTCTTTCAAATTTGTAGCCATGAAGGTGGCTTGGAACATCTTCTGCAGGTTGGGTTTCATATTGTTTTGGGACTTCTTTCAAAAGCCTTTGGCAACTTTTAAAAGTCATAAAAAACACATGACCATGTGATACAAAGAACAGAGCCGGATACAACTTTGAGAGTTCATGAGATGGCAGTTTCCATACACATGCAAAAACACAAGAAAACTTAAATACGATTGCTCTCGTCTTCAACATATCACCCGCGCCACTAGATACACACTCCACAACAATGGGTAACATCAGAGATCACAAACTATATATACCTAATATCAAAGGATAACTAGGATCGGACCCGCGGTCCACCGCGGGAGGATATTGGTTTACATACGTTAATTTTAATATTGTGCGTGTTTTAAGTAGAGCGAATTGTGTAGTGTACTTATAAATATTCATAATAACTAATTGTAGAGAAAATGATAAATTGTTTATAATTAAACTCATCATATTAGTCATGATTTACAAAATAGAATTTTGTGTTTTAGAATTCTAAAATTAGACGATTCATGGGAATTAGAGCAGTCAAAATAGGTCAAAAACTGCAGGTCAAGCCCAAATCATCTCACTATGAGGCAGATTTGAGCAAATATATTAAACCCGCAAATAAGTGGGCAACATGGATTGATTCGCAGTGGGTCATAGATTTTAATCGGTTTTCGTCCGCGGGTTGGCGGATTGACCCGCAGGTTAGTATTTATTGATAAAAATATCATTTATTCAACATGTGATAATTTAAAAAACTTTTAATAAATGAAATTAAAATATTTATAAATCTATACTAGTATTTTTGCAACACTTTGGTGACGGGTGGGTAAAAATGCTTCCGGGTATATCGGATACCCGACCCATTTTTAAAATTCCTTCACAAAAAATTTGTTGGGTCGGGTTATATTTAACCCAACTCATACACCGGATATTTCATATTTAATAATTTAGATATTAAGAAGATTTGATTAAGATTTATAATTATGATTCTCCTATCATCTTTGTTTGATTTGTTTTTAACTGTTTTGAATCATCATGTAATACATAAAGTAAAAAAAAAATCAATTTTTTCTGCATATACTGTGATTCGAAATTTTAAAAACGGACATATATTATCCAATTGAAGAAAATGTGGGTTCAACGTTCTACATCGATTAAAATATTTAGACAATGATTCAAAATCATATCATAAATAAGAACATTAATAAAATAAATGAGTTTTTTGGCCGGACGGGTTTGGCGGGACGGGTTTTTGAATCAACAATAATAAAAATATTAAAATGTCACTAATCCGCCACTTCAATACAGATTAAATCCTCTTTTTTTAATACCACAAATATTAGACATATTAAATCAGTCTCATTTAGAAAAGATTGTATAAAACCAAAAATTGTCCCATGGTATGTTACATAATAACAATATTTATAAAATTTTAAAATATCATTAACATGCCGCTTTAATACATATTAAATCTTTAGTTTATTAAAATATAAATGTTGATATGATTTGTAAACTTTTATATATAATAAATAATCATTAAATTTTAAAATAAAAACAAATCACGGGACGGGTTAAAAAATTATGGAACGGGTTATATTTCAGAAAGGATTTATATGGCGGACGAATTTGAATCAATATTTATATACCGCTTTAATACGGGTAAAATCCTCAGTTTATTAATAATTGTCTCGTGGACTCGTGGTATACCGTTACTTAATAAAAATTGTAAACTATAATATAAATAAATATGTTATAAGGAGATACAATTTACAAAATATTTTTATACTAACTTTAAAATTAAATCATCCCGCGGTGTACCGCGGGTTAAAATCTAGTTAATGATATATAAAATTATCTACTCTTAATTTTATTTATTTATTTATTTTAGTAGTATTTTAAATAATATTGTTCGGTATATGCTTTTATAATTAGTTACCATACGTACAATTAGATTTTATTTGATTTCCATAAACATTTGATTCTAATTCGATTTTTCATTATAAATTCGATTTTATATTCCAATAAAATTTCAAAGATCAGATTTCAGAATTTTGGGTCAGTTTTCTGATTTTGACCCGACCCATTTTCATGTGTAATTATCTTTTAATAGTGAAAAGATTGATAAATTTTAAAAAGTCAATAAAGATGTTTGTTCACACCATTTAGTTTTTAAAACGTCTAAGACCTTGAATGGGTAGTAGTTTCTAGCATGGTTTTTGGTTTTTAATTTTTAAAAACCATTTAATCATCCATTCAAGATTATGAGAAAATGGATTCCCTAATTTTTAGAAAATCTAGATTTTGACAGTTTTTGCAATTTTCTTAAGAAATCCTAAAAACCCATTTTTGTTAGTTTTTAAAATGTTTGCCGTGGATTCCAACTTTTTTTATTTTCCATTTATTTCTTTTTCTATTTTTTCTCTCTTTTGCAAAATCCAAAAATCAAAAATCAAAATCTATAAACCAAAATCCATAATCTAAAAACCACTCAAAAACCCCAAAACATTCATGGCCTAAGTTTCATATCTAGAAGATAAAATTGTTTAGCATAGAGATTTGAAAGTTTCCTACTTCTTCTTAAGCTATGAGAAAAAAAAAAATCAATAAAGCTAAGTTCACACTATAATAGTGCATAACGTTCAAAACCGGCAATTTCACGGCACTCCGCCGCGAAGCATGCGATACCGACTCCCAATCTTTCTCCTCTGCATATTCTTCATAATCTCTAAGCATACTTTGTCAACCATGGCAAGAAAATTTCTAACAATAACAAATAGATGAAGAGGATTCCCTTTGTAACAACTTCTGCTTGATAATAATAATCCGTTGTACATTTCACAAGCTCCAGACTATATGCCCTATATTTATACTGGTATGTCACATTTTCAAAAATATAGGGTTGCCGCAAAGAATATTCGGTAAATTATTCTAGAAAATAAAATCTAAACTAAAAAAAAAGATTACGACGGCAATCTATCCAAATTAAATGGCATAGTAATTTGGATAGTATTAAACTCACCAAGTTATATATAGAAAATATGAAAATAAAATTTTTTACGATATATATAATATCGGCAATACCAGTAATCATGTCAATATATTCATATTTATGAATAGTTATAATTGTAACAAAAAAGTTACCATATAAGTATAAATATTCCGAAATTAAAGGATTCCGAATATTGTTTGCCACATCATCCGTTTTTTGTTCGATTTTCACTTTAATGCTGGAATTTTTTTTGGCATAATTACTCAAAGATCCGATTGATGAATTTGCGGGTTATTTTTTCAATTTTTGTTATTCTAACCCGACCCAAGTACTTTTGTACTTCTCTTTTAATAGTATAGAGATAATTCTTGTGATTTAATAAAAACAAATATCAAAGTGTAGCCAACACACTTAGGTAAATACACAAATCTTGAACTAGAAGGCATGGTGAGCAACCATCACTTGTGGGGAAGCTAGTCTAAATGATAGACAAGAACATCCAAAACCGGCTGATCACAATCCGGAGTAGGGGGACTTCAAATACGAAGGCGGTCTTCAACTGTGGTTTGGATCAAGACAAGCTCAAGACTAATTTCTTTATGTTAGAAACTATTTTATAAAAAGTATTCATTAAGTTGTAAAACATGTTTTCTCTCTTTTTTTGAATATAATTTAACATCTATTAAAAAAAACACAAATCTTACTTTTAAAATTTGGTTTCTACAAATTTGTGTAAGTAACTACTTATTGGGAGAACCGGAGATCGACAGTCGAGATGATCACCCAAAATTATGGAAATCATGAAGATCGAGAAGAATTTAGAAGTTATCATATCTTAAGTTTAAGAAATTTAATATTATCTCTAAATATATTATTTATATTTATATTTATCTCAGATTAGAAAATCTCATCTCTATATAAGAGAATGTAATTTATACCTTTAATTAATCTTATGAGAGTCTAATTATAATTCTTCCTAAACACATTTGTGTTCTTACTCTCATCAATTTATCATGGTATCAGAGCCTGGATCCAAATCCTATGGGTTAAGGTTCGTTTGCTTCCGCGATTACCGAAAAAACAAATTCTAGTTTCTTTGACCTAACGTCGCTTGCTTCTTACGCAAGCTTCGATCTTTGATTTTATCATCTTTGTTCTCTCGTAAAATACATAATCCCATTGGTTTGTGTACCTTGCTTTACCCACGATTATGGAGATTTCATAATTGTTTACTTCAAAAAAAAAGAAAAAAAAAAGGTGAAGAAGAAGGAAGGCATGAAACGTTTTGGTGGATATGACCAGGAACCGGGTTCGTTTGGTGATGATTATGCTTAAGCATATTGGTGGCTTATTTTATTAATTCGAATAATGATGGGCCAAATTCATTTTGATTTTGGCTAGGAAAGTGGCTTGTTTCTTGAAGACCAAGATATTGGTTTATGAACATGGACTTATTGATGAGTTCGTTCAATCTTTGGCAATGATGATGTTTTCTCGCCTTTTGACATCTTCTTTTGATTAAACTTCTCGCCCTCGTGAGTTGTTTTTTTAGTCTCGCCATCGCGAGTTACATCCGAACCTCGCAATCGCGGGTGTTATTTTCTATTACTTGAACCCTACGATCGGGTATAAACGTCGATGATCCAACGACTGTATTTTATAGCCGCTTTGAACCCTACGATCGGGTATAAAAGTCGATGATCTAACGGCTGGGTACTGTAGCTGCTTTGAACACTACGATCGGGTATAAACGTCGATGATGACCCGACGGTCGGAGATAAAGCCGCTATTCTGAAGACTTGTCCAATCTCACACGTGTTACCACGTATAAGCTTGCCGGGGGTATTGGGAGAACCGGAGATCGACCGAGATTGACGGTCGAGATGATCGCCCAAATTATGGAAATCATGAAGATCGAGAAGGATCTAGAAGTTATCATATCTTAAGTTTAGAAAATTTAATATTATCTCTAAATATATTATTTACATTTATATTTATCTTAGATTATGAAATCTCATCTCTATATAAGAGAATGTAATTTATACATTTAATCTCATGAGAATCTAATTATAATTCTTTTTAAACACATTTGTGTTCTTACTCTCATCAATTTATCACTTCTAACACACAAACAAATAAAACAGAACCCTAGACACAATTACTACAGCCTATAGCCGACGAACATACATACCTGTAGTAATTGAAAGATTAGGACCACGAGACCAAGAATGGAGAAGTTGTCGGAGTAGAAATTACTCAACTGACACTACGTCGATTTTTCATTAGTTAAAAAATCAAGGTTCTTAGTTTTTTTTTTAAATCTCATTTTAACAAATAAAAAACTAATGGATAGTTCTGATTATCTATACTATTAATTGGGAAGCACTCAAACATAAATAACCTTATAAAGTGTAAAGTATTACAAAAATGCCATTGGTTTTTAGTGTTTTTAAATAAATTCATTAAAAGTACAATAGTAATCACAAAATTAATATATTTAAATAAAAATAGTAAAATTCTTTTAAGTAATTATTAGTTTCCAAAAAATTAAACTCATTTTCTCTCTCTTATTAATTATGAACGAAAATATGAAATTAATTTCTAAAAAAATGTTAACCAATGAGAATTGAAAAACTAAGATTTGATATCCAACTAAGATTTTATCTAAACCAATCCTAATAGATTATTCTATATAAAAATAAAAATAAAAATAATATAATATAATTTTAATTCAAAATTAAAAACACTATCGTTTAAAAAGTTTTATCAATGGAGTATTTTAAGATTGAATTTAAAATTTCGTAAAAAAAAACTTAAATACAAATATTTTAAGATTCAGTTTTGTTGTAATATTTTCACAAATTTTGAAATATAAAACGAAATTTTATTTCACAATTTCTAAAAAATGATATTAGATATTAACAAATATTTATATTTACAATGAAATAAACTCAAATAATAATAAATTTAAAGTACTTTTCATTATGACCTTCATTTAGAGCACGTTTCGGAAATATCTAAATAATAGATTGTACATATTAATTTCGAAATATTTTGTGTTTATATTTTTCTTTTCAACCGGATCTTCCTTAAATAAATCCATAATATATTGCACACAGTTTTTGAAATAATGTGAACTAATTACATATCTTGCATTCAAAACAAATTATGGAGCAATAGCATATCCCTTTTATAAATGGATTCGAAATTTTTATTTTTAGTCCAAAAATCGAATTAATTATGATTAAACAACGAAAAGAAGAATATGCAAAATTTAACTAAGGAAAGACATTAATAAATTTGTTGAAATATATTTGTAACTTTAACATACAAATTAATCCGCAAAATTCACCGTATATATTGTATGGTATTTAAAGTTAAGCAAACAAGAATCTACAACATGATTTTAATGGAATGAAATGAGAATAAGAATTACGAGACGGGATGGGAGGGGAACATAAATTAAAATCAAACTAAATACCTAACTGGTATGAGTTCGGGTTATGAGCACTATATAAAATAAATTTGTTTACACACATAACTCTGTACGTACGTTTTCAGTTACACATATTCTATTTATGACGGATAGGAGACCGTAATATTTTATTTCATGTATACGAGACGGGATATGAGACGAAGAATTTATGACAGATACATGACGGAATAGGTTTCCCGTTCCAAAATAGTTACGCCTAGCTAATATACATGAAATAACTCAAACTAAAACCAAATACATATCCTATTCAACACCTGTAGTCAAACTGTTATAAATGTTTTGATTAGTTTCGAAAATAAAAACGTAACATCACTTAACTTTTGCAACTAAATTATATCTTAATTTTATTTTAAATATAATTTTGTACATACGTATAGGTCCGGATCTTAAAATATAATTATGCATTAAAATATGAAACCCCGCACGTACGTGCGGGTCATTATCTAGTTATAATGTAAAACCAATTGAAAATGAATCGTTTTAGGCAAAAGGTATGATTCAAGATTCACTACTTGTATTAATGTTTTAAAAGAGAAAAACACAACAACAAAAACAAAAACAAAAACAAAGAAACAAAGAAGCTAAAAACAATAAAAAAAAACACAAATGATATAAAGTCAAAATCATTCGTTAAAAGAAGTAGAATATATCGCCAACTTGTACTCCAGAAACTGGACCAATTCTCCGCATCAAAACCAAAATCAACTATCTCTTCGTTTGCCGTATCTCTCTCCACTTCAGTTCTCCTTGAATCAAAATTCTTACAAGATATAACCTTTATGTTGTTGGGATCATCTGATTTAACGACCGGTCCGAAGAAGCTAAAAACAGAAGATCCCAACATCAGAAAGGTTATATCTTTTCCGAATATTGATTCAAGGTAACTGAAGTGGAGAGAGATACCGGAAACCAAGAAATAGTTGATTCGGTTTTGATGCGGTTTGACGCGGTTAGACGACGATTATGCCAACTAAACCACCCAAAAGACCTCCTTACAACATCGTCAACTAATTGCATGAAATTGGGGTCCAGACAAATAGGAGGAGGAGAATTGGTCCAGTTTCTGGACCCCCAATTTCATGCAATTTGTTGACGCTGTTGTAAGGAGGTGTTTCGGGTGGTTTAGTTGGCATGATCGTCGTCAAACCGCATCAAAACCGAATCAACTATCTCTTGGTTTCCGGTTTCTCTCTCCATTTCAGTTATCCTTGAATCAAAATTCGGACAAGATATAACCTTTCTGCTGTTGGGATCATCTGTTTTTAGGTTCTTCGGCCCGGTCGTTGAATAGAGAGAAACGGAGAAGTAAGAAGAAAATTACGAAAAGGAAATGGTCGAAGATGCAAAACTATAATGGTTTATGATTTGAGAGTGAAGAATAAAGTAAAGATAATCTTCTATTTGTAGGCAATTATGATATATGATGTGTCGTTGTTTACAAGAAGAATGATAGCTGTTAGATTCATCTGTACCGTCCAATTTTGAGTCATTTAAAACTCCTACATTTTTTTCTATGTTATTCAATGTATCTTAGACTACCAATTAATGTTTAAACACTTTTGTCTGAAAAAATAATTAACATAAATGTGAAATATCTTTACTTTCCCTTTTTAAATATTATTTTCTACATATATGCAGTTTATTCAAACTATCTTTAAGAAGTTCAATGGTTTGAACTATATACCCCCAAAAGTATTAAGTATTATACACCCTATGATTAAATTTTGAATATGATTCAGAAATTTGTTATTTTAAGAAATATATATATGGGAATTTTATGATTAACTTTGAATACGAGTTTTCCAAACGTACTTGAACGGGCTTCATCATAGCTAGCGAATCCAATCGCTTCAATTAATTTTGAAACACCACTACAATATGTTATCTATCGTACATGATATATGAATATGAAGCTCTTGTTGCAGTTCCTTTTCCTATAGCCATGGACTTGTCCTAACACATAAAATACCAATTTGACTTGAAATATATGATAAAGTATTTTTTTTTATGGATATTGATGTTTGCAGCCACAAAACTGAAGAAATTTAGAAAGTTTGGTCACATAATATTTTGAAGACAATTGGGTTGAGAATCTTAAACTGGAATAGAGTCTTAAACTGGAATAGAGTTAAAACACATATAATGAGATAAGAAGATGTTTCCTACGAAAATATGTTCAGAAGATAATTACTTTCTTAGAAGAGCACAAAAGATATACAAAATAGATCGAGAATGGATTTGGATTTTCTTAGTAGAGAGATTTTGTTCCACTGTAATGGTGGGTGTGGCATAAAATTTTCCTAAGAAAATGACTAGAGGTTATAATATCCTTAGCAATTGTCAGTAAACAATAATATTATTATACATTTTCGCAAGTGAACAAATTTTATTTGATATTTCATTACTTACTTAAAATATAACATGAACTAGGGATTTGTTGATAATCTTTAACGGAAAAGGAGAGTCACAAGGTTACTCTAAAGTGATAACTACCTTAAATTTCTAACTACGTTCACATTTTGAAAAACTTTTATGCATACGAAAAGGATGTTGATTCATGTGGTATTGCTTTGAACGCAGGTTGGAACTTGCCCTATACAAAATCAACCAAAGATAAGTTAGCCGCGGCACGAGCCATGGCCTTGATCACATTCGATTATTTCATGGAGCCGCTTGTCACCGGTACATACCCGGTTGACATGGTCAACAACGTAAAAGACGGTCGCTTGCCTAAATTCACTGCACAACAATCTAAAATATAAAGCTTAAAGGCTCATATGATTTCATTGGCATCAATCTAAAATGCTATCTCAGTCGGAGCTAATGTAAAGGTTTTTTTTGCGTGGTCGTTGCTAGACAATTTTGAATGGGCGTCAAGATACACAGTTTGGTTTAGGCTGGTTTACGTGGATTTCAACGATGTACGTAAAAAATATCCTAAAAAATCGGTCAAATGGTTCAGAAAGTTGATGAATGAAAAGAAAAACAATTGATGGGACATACATCATTTCAATATATTAACTAGGTTAATGTCTGTCTCTTTGTTTAAAAACAATTATTATTGATTTTACTATAATATTATGCAGAACTAAAATATCACAATAGTTTTGATTTTCGTAACTTATGTAATTTTAAAAATAAATAACTAAATTTAAATTTAAATCTTTGTGTACACTAAATTAATTGAAACAAATCAACAATTAGTTTGTTGAACACCTTCAAGCTAAACGTTTTTGTTATTCTTGTTTCGGCTTTTTAAAATTTATTAATTAATTCAATTATATAAGTGTTTTAGTATAGTTTATAAATCAGATATAAAAATATAGTTCATGAAATAACACTATACTGACTGTTATATAAAAATGGTTAAAATTAATTTTATAAAAACAATTACTCAGTTTATGTGATTTCTTAATTTTTCGTTTCAAGTCAGTGATCTCATTTTAACAAAAAAAAATAGTTATATCGTGAAGTATGGTGAAGAAATTCAAGTATGTAGAGTCCTATTTGCTTTATGATAACTCTTAAGCTTGCCCGAAGAGACATGGCATTCATGGTTTTCAACTTTCTAGATCAGCCATTGGGGAATGATTGCCATGAGTTAAAGGCCTACTTATTCCTGAGTTTCAACAAAACTTGCAAGGAGCAATACAAGGACTCAATGAAGATAACCCATATAAGTGATCAATACTCAGATGTAATAGTTGCTCACAACGTAAGTAGATTTCTCCATTACATGACCACATGGTACTAAGGACACAACAAGACATAGCTTTTAGAGTTCATGAGACAACCATTTGCTTAGATAGCTGTCTAGAAGGTAGTGAGTGATAGTTAAGAACAAAAACTAAAACTAAACCTAAAGTAGAAGTGATCTAGTTTTCAGCAGACCGCTGTGACACAACAAAATACACACTTCAGAACAAAGGGTCACCAAAGGAAACAAAACCAACTTAGGTATTCAAAGCTAGATTATCAGCTTCACACGTAAGGCGGAGGGCCACCACCGGAGATGTGCTGAGGATGGTCACACGTTTCTCTCTTGAGAATCTCCAAATATTGAGTTCGTCTTCTACCCTTCCTGTATGTACTCCATATTTGTAGGCAAAAGTTACATTGCCTAGCTCAATGGTGAACAAAATTGAGTTCCCACTCACACCACAACCATCAGGAAGCTCCTCAGCCGAGCAGCAGACATTTCCCAAGTGTCTACCAAGAAACAAAACACGGTCTCCCAAATCACTGACCACAACCCATGTACCAGCCTCCTCATCTAGCCTGTTCACTCTACATGTGAACCGATTAAAATCCAGTATATCGGCATCAGGAATTGGATTGAATTTCTCAACCAGGAAAAGCTCATCATTGCCAGATGGAATCAGATAATTGCCTGAGCGCAGAGGCTGTAAAGGCATCAGGGGAGTCACTTCCAGCGAATAAGGATCGATAACTACAATTTCTCCGGTTAAAAAAGTTGCATAAAATCTGTCTCTAAAAGTGACTAATTCCATGCATTGATAATCTGGGACATTTGTAAGCCGCTTCCACCTCATTTCGGCACTTGTTAACACCAACAAAACTATGGAGTAGTTGAGGAGCACAACGAATTCTCGTCCTTCTCCCTTCTTATTTAAAGGAAGGAAAACCACACCTCTGTAATATCCTTTTCGTTCGTTAAGTTCCCAACCGATCATTCTGTACTGATAGCCTAGAGGGAGAATCTGATAGTCGAGAATGTTCATCAAGGTTGGATCAGATCCTGGGATCTTCACTCTCACTGAGCACTGAAGAGGAGAGGGAAGCTCCATATGATCCTCTGACTCGTCTCGGCCTATTCCTCCCAGAAAATACTCAGATAATAACGCCGTAGAAGCAGCAGGAGCTCGGAGTCTAAAGAGGAACAAAGGGACCTTCTCGAGGGTGCACAAGTCTTCGATTACAATAGGGAAGTCGGCGAAAGTGGGAAGAGAGTAACTCGGGCGTAATAGGCAACAAGGAAAAGGAAACGTGGATCGCCACGAGCGGCAAACAGAACGAGCATGAAGAACATCGAAGCAGTAATCCTCCAGATTCTTGAAGATAAGGTTGAGTAGCTCATCCGGGAGCTGAGACCAGTTTGGCCTAATGGATGATATCTTCTTATTCCTTGCAGGTTTTGCCATGTTTTCTGATAAAGACATAACTGCAACAGTTTCGAGATCTGAAAGAAAATTTCCAATTTAACGGTTTAGGAAATCGTAAAATAAAAATAATGAAAAGAGAAGATTTCTCTCTTCTGGAATTGAAACATATATCAAAGAGCAGCTGATATGTTGTGTTTTTATCGGTTTTGAGTCTTTGTTTTCTTTCCTACATCATATGTTTTATAGAGTCAAAGTGTGTTTTTAGAGTCTTTTAGTCTTTTATCGAGTCTTTACCGGTTTTAGGTTGCTTTGGAGGAAAACGAGCTGTTTTGGGTTATAAACACACTTTTGGAGATGCAGTTTCGTTTAGAAGTGTCAGACGATTGGTATCATATGGAATACTTCACACCGTTAGATCTTTCTGAACTTTTGACACAAGATAGATGAAGATGTTAGCTTGATTTTCCAAGTGGTTTGAAGGAAATCTAACGGTGAATTCAAGAGTTATACCCAAATTAGTGAAGACAGGTCAATCTGGCGAGCATTTGAAGCAGGTGCAGAGCTGAAGACCAGAAGCTCCAGATCGATCGATCCCTTTGTGGATCGATCTATCCACTTCCCTGACGGATGAGAAACGTTCCAGACACTGCTGGATCGATCGATCCTCCTTTGGATCGATCGATCCCTTCCCCAGACGTAGTTTTGGCCCAGATTTGACCCGAGTCACTCCAGATCCGACCCGGCTCGTCTCCTATTGTTTTAAAACCCTATGCTCGACTTTTGAGACATTATCTTTGATATTTTTCAGTTCTAAACTTGGTTCTTTGTTTTGTAAACAACTTTGGGCAAAGGAATCCATCCTCTTGACACTTGGAGAAGATTTCTAAACCCTTTCTTGTTATTTCTACAATTTCATCATGTTTTCTTCATTGATTTTTGTTATCTCTTTTTCTATGTGTGAGTAGTTTTTCTATTGGGTTTTAGGGTTCTAATTAGGAGATTCAATGGATTAATGGATTGATTGTTGTTTGGAATTCTCATTCTCTAGGTTCTTTGATTCACATGTTCTTAATGCTAGAATAGGATTGATCACCCTGTTGTAGATTCTAGGTTTTTCTATGCATCAAAAGTGTTCGATAGAATGCCTGAAAGAATGTGAATTGAGCAATGTATTTCTAGCCAACGAAAGTTGACGTTAGGACGCATTGTGAACTTAATGAACTTGTTTGATAATGCGAATTTGACTAGGAAATTACATGCGAAAGTTTAGTAATCGAATAGTCAAATTTAGTGATTAATGTCTTGAAAGAGAATTAGTCTAGTTGTGTTCATGTTCAAGAACGGTTCTTAATTGTTGAATTCCTTGTCTCATGTTTCCATTGTTCATTGATCTCTGAAATATCCTATGGCCCAATGTCTTTAAATTCATAAGTTTAATCGTTTAAATTACTTGCATTTTTATTTTACAATCTGAAAACCCAAACAAAACAATCTCTTTCGCTTTAGCTAAGAACGAGTCTCGGAAATCCTTAGAGTATCTTTGGTCCTTGTGGATCGACCTCGAATATACTACCTAGCGGTTAGATATATCGAGCAATTACTCGAGCAATCAAGTTGGCGCCGTTGCCGGGGACCAATTGCGTTACCTAAGGATTTAGGATTAGTTTTTAGTCTCGAGCATTTTTATTTATTACTAACTTTCATTTGTTTTTTTTTTTATGCCATGGATTACAATGATTGGCCGCAAGAAGAAGATGATGAATCATATGTGGAGCCACCGTTTGATGAGAGTGTTCTTACACCGGAACAAAAAGTGAAGTTGGATGAACTTCACAACGAACATCCGACATTTGTTAGGAGTGATTTAGCGATCTTGATCCGGTGTAATCTCTTATCACACCGGGCAGCATGTGAAAGAAGAGAAGTCACATTCTATGAAGAACAAGAAGCTCGTGCGCTTGAAAAGGTAATATATTGGGTTCCACCAAGCGAATTAGAAGGTACATGCGTTTCAACCCTTGAAATTCATGATGTTGAGGATATTCAGTTGTCATGCATTGAAGATGTGACTTCTAGTTTGCATACTTCCATGATCATTGATGAATGTTATGATTTGATATGTGAGTCTCAACGACTAGATACTTTAAGAGCAGCAAAACTTGCTAGGGATTACCATGAAATATGTTTTGATATTGAATATCATTGTGCTTTGAATGTTCATGATCTCGAGTTTAAGTTTTCAATGCCTGAAATATCTAGATCTCTTCTTGATGAATATTTCCTAGGAGTTGTGCTTGATATTGATAAGATTTTGCATCAGAATGACGATCCTGAGGTTGATTATATGGATGGAGATATTGTGCTATATGAGATCAATGGGGATGAAGTTGATTATTTTGTTCAAACATCATGTAAGCCGGAAATTGACTTCATTTTTCCTCCAAATGCATTTGATCCTCATGAGCATTCAACCATCAAGGAATATTTCAAAGTATATGCTACATTTGTAGTAATTTTTCTTGATGTGAATTTTATCTCTTTACCATGGATAATTGTGAGTTACTTGGCACATCTCATTTCCTGCACTAACAGGAGAAGGACAAAAGGTCCACTAGCACAACCTTTTGATTCTTATGATTAATATTTTGTGTTGAGCGGTCAAGCTTACGACCTAAAATAAGCGCTTGGTGGGAGGCAACCCACAATGTATCCCAAGTAAGTTTTCTCTTTTTCTTTTTCGTATTTTCATTTATTTATTTTTCTTTTGAGTGTGTATGGCATCATTTCTTCGAATTGTTTTCACACCGAGTCGGTGTGAAGCAAGTCGGGGGGAGGTTGTCATTTGTCTACTAATCGAGTTTGCTTTTGTTGTTTCTTTTGATGTTTTTCTTTTGAGTCATCGAGTCTGTTTTATCGAGTCAAAATCGTGTCTTTTATTGAGTCAAAATGTTGTCTGAGAACTATGATCTTTTCTTAGGGATTTGCACCATGTTTGATTTCATTGCCTTGGGACCATTTTAGCTTTACTCGCTGATAACTTGAAAGTTCAGGAAAATCCATCACTAGATCGCTTAATAGTAGTCCCTATCTCTTTGAAATTCGGATGAATTGAGCTTAATCTTATATACTTGAACTTAATCTGGACTTAATTTATCTCAGTTAGGGGCTTGAGAATCATGTAATGGATCATACATTCAGAGTTTTGTTCGCATCATTTTTACCACTCTTTGCTAACTCTGAATGGCTAGACTCATTTTTAGTCTAGTACCGCACCTGTTTCCCCACCCATTGTTTGAAACCTCATGCATTCTTATATGATCATCACGATATGCATCCATGTGCGAAAACTACGGAGTATACGGACCGACATAGCTTTCCTTTTGTTAGGATAGTGAGTTGTAGTTTACTGGTTGTTGATATGTGATGAGATTGAGCCATTGTAGTTTAGAGGTTATATTCATGGGCATATGCTGCTGTTTGCGATTTTTCTTGATGCAGATTTTGTGAGACACCGGTTCCACTCCCCCGCTTCTATTCAAAAAAAAAAAAAAAAAAAAAAAAAAACAAAAATAAAAAGAAGGAGCGGGAAAGGAGAGTAATCGGAACCGGAAATGTCGAGTTATTATTGGGTATATTGTTAAGCATCATGGGTAGTCATTGGTTTGATTGAGATAGTGTGTTGGTTAGTTTGATCCGAGCTTAAGGGAAGCTATGTATCTCCTAATTGGTTTGTGTCTCACTGTGATTTCGCATAATGACATGCATCCGTTTTACACTGTTTGAGAACCCGAAACACTTGAGTCACTAAATAATAGCCCTTTCACCTAGCCCATAACGTGTTTGATATTCCCTTAGTGAGAGTACACGCCTCTGTTAATGAATGTAAAATGGTTAAGTTATCTGACTCTGAAAGTTCTTTTAGATCTCGGGACTTAATTTTGTTGCTACGGTTATGGCGAAGTACAATCTAGTACGGTTTGATGAGTTTTGTGATAGTGGTTTGCAGGCAATTGATAAGATCATGATCCCAAGAAAAATGTGAGTTCTCGTGTTTTCAAACCTCTTCTCTTGATAAGGATTTCAGCTTTCCTTGAGGACAAGCAAAGATCTAAGTCGGGGGGAGTTGATATGTTGTGTTTTTATCGGTTTTGAGTCTTTGTTTTCTTTCCTACATCATATGTTTTATAGAGTCAAAGTGTGTTTTTAGAGTCTTTTAGTCTTTTATCGAGTCTTTACAGGTTTTAGGTTGCTTTGGAGGAAAACGAGCTGTTTTGGGCTATAAACACACTTTTGGAGATGCAGTTTCGTTTAGAAGTGTCAGACGATTGGTATCATATGGAATACTTCACACCGTTAGATCTTTCTGAACTTTTGACACAAGATAGATGAAGATGTTAGCTTGATTTTCCAAGTGGTTTGAAGGAAATCTAACGGTGAATTCAAGAGTTATACCCAAATTAGTGAAGACAGGTCAATCTGGCGAGCATTTGAAGCAGGTGCAGAGCTGAAGACCAGAAGCTCCAGATCGATCGATCCCTTTGTGGATCGATCTATCCACTTCCCTGACGGATGAGAAACGTTCCAGACACTGCTGGATCGATCGATCCTCCTTTGGATCGATCGATCCCTTCCCCAGACGTAGTTTTGGCCCAGATTTGACCCGAGTCACTCCAGATCCGACCCGGCTCGTCTCCTATTGTTTTAAAACCCTATGCTCGACTTTTGAGACATTATCTTTGATATTTTTCAGTTCTAAACTTGGTTCTTTGTTTTGTAAACAACTTTGGGCAAAGGAATCCATCCTCTTGACACTTGGAGAAGATTTCTAAACCCTTTCTTGTTATTTCTACAATTTCATCATGTTTTCTTCATTGATTTTTGTTATCTCTTTTTCTATGTGTGAGTAGTTTTTCTATTGGGTTTTAGGGTTCTAATTAGGAGATTCAATGGATTAATGGATTGATTGTTGTTTGGAATTCTCATTCTCTAGGTTCTTTGATTCACATGTTCTTAATGCTAGAATAGGATTGATCACCCTGTTGTAGATTCTAGGTTTTTCTATGCATCAAAAGTGTTCGATAGAATGCCTGAAAGAATGTGAATTGAGCAATGTATTTCTAGCCAACGAAAGTTGACGTTAGGACGCATTGTGAACTTAATGAACTTGTTTGATAATGCGAATTTGACTAGGAAATTACATGCGAAAGTTTAGTAATCGAATAGTCAAATTTAGTGATTAATGTCTTGAAAGAGAATTAGTCTAGTTGTGTTCATGTTCAAGAACGGTTCTTAATTGTTGAATTCCTTGTCTCATGTTTCCATTGTTCATTGATCTCTGAAATATCCTATGGCCCAATGTCTTTAAATTCATAAGTTTAATCGTTTAAATTACTTGCATTTTTATTTTACAATCTGAAAACCCAAACAAAACAATCTCTTTCGCTTTAGCTAAGAACGAGTCTCGGAAATCCTTAGAGTATCTTTGGTCCTTGTGGATCGACCTCGAATATACTACCTAGCGGTTAGATATATCGAGCAATTACTCGAGCAATCAAGTTGCCAACACATTCAGGTAAATGAACATTTGTGTAAGAAACTCCTAACGCACATCATTTGGATCAATCTGAAAGTGCAGAGAAAACTACAGTCTATAGCCGACGATGAATCAGTTTGGTACAAGGAAACGGAAGTAACAAAGCACAAAAAAAAGGATACCACTGAGATTGCAACTCTGCAATACCACTGAGCTACGATAAAAAATGATGAGAGGAGTTCAAAACAGAAACATACCTGTCGTAATTGATAGATTAGGACCACGACACCAAGAATGGAGAAGTTGTCGGAGAAGAAATTACTCGACGGACACTTGACTTTAGTTTAGTGAAAACAATTTAGGTAGGGTTCATTGAATTTTGTGATTTGGGAGATGAAGAAGAGACAAAAACGACGGCGTTTCCCGGTGAATAAGAAATAAAGAAACGACGTCGTTATTAATCTCGAAATGAGGAAACTGGGAAACTTCTGTCCCAAAGGGAGGGTCTGTTTTACACGTGAAACTTACATGTTTCATTAACTCTCTGGTCTGTGGACTTCGGAGATTGTATTCTTCTCACAAGTTTGTCAAGATCCTCACATTGGATCTCGATTGGAGCCAATGTAAAGGAAATTTTTGTGTGGTCGTTGCTAGACAATTTTGAATGGGCGTCAAGATACACAGTTCGGTTTGGGTTGGTTTACATTGATTTCAACTATGGACGTAAGAGATATATCTCAAAAGATTGGCCAAGTGATTCATAAAGTTGTTGAATGAAAAGAAAAACAATTGATGAGAGATACAATTTTTTGGTTACGTACATCATTTATTAATCATTATATTAACTAGGTTAATGTCTGACTGATGTGCGGTTTGTTTAAAAACAATTATTATTAACTTGTAAATTTGGTTTGATTTAAATATATTATATCAAACTAAAAAAATCAAAATAGTTCTGATTTTCATAACTTATATAATTTTAAAAAGTGTATTCAGTAAATTAAATGAAACATTTCTTGAACGCCTTTAAGCTAAACTTTTAATTTATTCTTTCATTTTAAAAAAAATTAGTGTTTAATTCAATTATTGATAGTTTATTAGTAATTTATAAATCAAATATTAAAAAATGGTTCATGATATAACACTATAAGTTACTCCCTCCGTTTCGTTTTAGTTGTCGTTTAAGGTTTTTGCACACAAATTAAGAAAATCATTAAAAATTTTATTTTACCCTTTATTAATATATTTTATAATTTTTTCATTGGTCAAAACATTAAAACATTAATGACAAAACATTAATTTTCACCAAACATTTGCATTGAAAACCTAAAACGACAACTATTATGAAACAAAATTTTAATCCTAAAACGACAACTAAACTGAAACGGAGGGAGTAAATATTATATAAAATAGTTAAAATTAATTTTAAGATATTAACTAGTAAATTGAGTCTAAATTAGTACTCTATCTGTTTCAATTGTAAGTAATTATTTTTATTATTTTTCGTTTTATGATTACATTTCATATTCAATTCTTACATTTTGAGTAATGTATTCTGATGTCTTTTTTACTTTTGGTTGATTCTCTCTCTTTTTTTTTTTAATTACACGATAGTAAATAATCGTTTGATACATAAAAATGTACTCATTTAATGTGATTTCTTAATTTTGTTTTTGGAATATCAAGTCATATCACATAGAGCTTCATATATCTTCTTTGAATTCCTGTGGGAATGATTGGGTTGGTTTGAAGGGAACAAAATCGGAGTTTCGAGTCTCTTTGAGCTCTCTTTGATATTCATGGTTTTTAAGTTTCTAGATCAGCCTTTGGTGGATGATTGCCAAGAGTTAAAGCCTACGTTTCTTGAGTTACAACAAAACTTGCAGGAAACAATAAAAGTGCTTGCAGGAAACTCTTCATGACATACAAACTCTTCTTTGACTCAATGAAGTATAACCAGATGAACAGCAGAAGTGAAGCACGTTGGCAGTAATATTTGCTCACAACAGAACAGCAGACTCTGTTTCTCTTTCTTGATTACCATATACCTGGTAATCTATGGTTTTCTTTATTGGGACAGACTTGAAGTTTACGACCCGTATTGTCCTCATCCGAACTCTATGAGGAAGAACCTGCTTCTGCTTATTGATTCTTCTTCTCTACTTCTTCCGTTCTTGAAAGCTTCCCTGATACACGGTCAAAACTCCACGCTTAAACCTCAACTTTGCTACATTACTACAAATAAAGAAATACAACAAAACTCAAACAAACCAAGATTATCGTGATCAGCACCATCCCAAGGATGCAACTAAAGCAGAACTGTTACTCTTTGCCGCTTTTGGACCAGTTTAAACATGAAAATGACTCCAGATATTTAACCATAAACGCTGTTAAGGCACCACTACTTTAGACCAGAATGTAACCATTCACAAAATAAAAACAGTCTACAACGAGCAAGAGGCTCTAAACAGAGTCAGAACCAAGAATAGCTATAGTATCACTTGAACTACACAAATATGACCACGTGACACCAAGGACACAGCCGAACATAGCTTTCAGAGTTCATTAGACAAACCATATCCATAGACATAGCCACATAGCTGTCTGGTATTGAGAAGGTAGTGGGTGAAAGTTTCTAACAAAAAACAAAACTAAAACTGAAATACAACTACAAGTGATCTAGTTTTCAGCATACGGTTGTGACACAAAATACACAGGCTACAGAACATCAAAGATCACAAAAGCTAATATATACAAAACCAACATTATGTCTCAGATATCCAAAGCAAGATTTTCAGCTTGGCACTCAAGGCGGAGAGCCAACACCGGAGATGTGCTGAGGATTGTCACACGATTCTGTGTTGACGATCTCCAAATATTGAGGTCGTCTTCCGCCCTTCCTGTTTGTACTCCATATTCGTAGGCAAAAGTTACATTGCCTGGCTCATTGGTGAACAAAATGGAGTTCCCACTCACACCACATCCATCAGGAAGATCCTTAGCCGAGCAACAGACATTTCCAAAGTGTCCAAGAAACAACACAAGGTCTCCCAAATCACTGACAACAACCCATGTACCAGTCTCCTCATCTAGCCTGCTGACTCTACACGTGAACCGACTAAAATCAAGTTCGTCGGCATCAGGAAATGGGTTGAAATTCTCAACAAGGAAAAGCTCATCATTGCCAGATGGAATCAGAGAAATGATTGAGCGCAAAGGCTGTGCAGGCATCAGGGGAGTCACTTCCAGCGAATAAGGATCGATAACGACAATTTTTCCGGTTAAAAAAGCTGCATAAAATTTGCCTCTAAAAGTGACTAACTCCATGCATTGATAATCTGGGACATTTGTAAGCCGCTTCCACCTCATTTCAGCACTTTTTAACACCAACAAAACTTTGGAGTAGTTAAGGAGCACAACGAATTCTCGTCCTTGTCCCTCCTTGTCTAGTGGAAGGAAAACCACACCTCTATAATATCTTCTCCGTTCTTTAGGATCCCAACCGATCATTCTGTACTGATATCCCAGAGGGAGAATCTGATAGTCGAGAATGTTTATTAAGGTTGGATCAGATCCTGAGATCTTCATTTTCACTGAGCACTGAAGAGGAGTTGGACTCTCCATATGATCCTCTGACTCATCTCGGCCTATTCCTCCCAGATAATACTCAGATGGTACCGCGGCATCAACATGAGGAGCTCGAAGTCTAAAGAGGAACAAAGGAACCTTCTTCAAGGTGCACAAATCTTTGTTTTGGCGAGGGTAATCGGCGAAGGAGGGAAGAGAATAACTTGGGCGTAACAGGCAGGAAGGAAAGTGAAATAAGGATCGCCACGAACGGCAAACAGACCGAGCATGAATAACATCGAAACAGTAATCCTCCAGACTCTTGCAGATAAGAGACAGTAGCTCTACAGGGAGCTGAGACCAGTCTGGCATCTTTGATGACATCTTGTTTCTCTTTGCACAGGTTTGTTGATTTGGAAATCTGAAGGAAAGTTTACAATTGTAGGGTTTAGGATATCGTAAGCAAACATGAACATTACATGGAAGCACATTGATACGATTTAAGGAAGAAGAAGAAGAAGAAGAAGAAGAAGAAGAAAAAGTCATCACAAGTGTTGACTAAGTTGACTTGGCAAATGAGGGCAAAGACTCTTTCACTATCAGAGGCTTTGCCGTTGAAGCTCTTCTTTAAATAGAGACTTGATTGCTACAGGGAGTTTATGCTTTTATGTTGTGAGATTTCTCGAGAGAGACTTGGCCAAGCGATGTGCTTGAGGAAGAGATCAATGTTGATCTCTTTGTAATCGGTTGCTTAGATCTATGTTGATCTAAGTAGCGATTCTTATCTTCCCTTTGTGGTTACGTAATCGATTCTATAATATCTATCAAGAGTTTACAGAGAGTTTAAGGTATTGAAACCTTAACAATGGTGCGGTGAGCTCGGTTCGATTTAAGTCGCGATGGGTTTTGGTGAAAGATTTGAGGTTTACGAGACGGAGAGTTATGGTGGTGATGAGTTGAAGCGAAATATGAAGAGTTTGGGTGAATTGGTGTCACAAATTGAGGAAACCAGTGGCTCTATAGCCATGCCTATGTTTGATGGAACAAATCCGTCTCTATGGTTTTCGAAAGTGGAGAAGTTTTTCAATATTGGCCGTTTTGCGGATGAAGCCAAGCTTGATCTTGTATTTTTGAGTCTAGAAGGAGTTGCGTTGAAATGGTTTCTTCGAGAGATGTCCATACGGAAGTTCAGAGATTGGGCTGGTTTTGAGCACAGGTTGTTTGCACGATTTGATCCAGTTAAGATTTGTGCAACAGAGGCAATTCATTCGATATCAAAGCTTGAATCAGAGGCAAAGGAATCAAATATGGAGATTGATGGTGTTTCACAACTGAAGGTATCGATATCACCATTGGAACCTAGCTTTAAATTTCGCAATGAGTCATTGGATGTCATGGATGCTTTCTCATCTGTGTTCTTTGAGCAATCACAAGTTGTCGATGCTTTAGAAATGGTTGAGATTTCAGAGATGTCTACAAGTGTTAAGACCACACAGTGTGCACTCCAACTGTTCGATAAAATGCTTATGGGAGACGGAATAAGGAAGCAACAATGTAAGCTGCGAAAATATCCTAAGGCTTGGCGATTTAAGTTCAAAACAAAGTCAAGAATTCAACAGCTCAAGTATTATTGTTCGTTTGCTCAAGTTAGATTGGTGAGGAAGAATAAAACATTTCAGAGCTTGAGACTAAAGAAGCAAGCTCATATGTCAAGGGTTCCATGTAAATTGAGGATGTTGCATGATCCAGGAGGCATGAAACAGCTTATACATGGTGATATGAAATCAGGGGATGAGACTGGTATTGCACAAGAAGTATCAAAAAACGGATACATCCAAGGACACAAACAGATTGTTGGGACTAACAAGAAGCATCCCATTTTGTGTAGGATAGCAATCCAAGCACCTCTGTTTACTCTTTCCAAGCTTGAGGGCAAGCTTGTTTTCAACGGGGGAAGTAATGGGGAGGCTGCCACAGGTTTAGGAAATGAGATGTTTATGTTTCTTCAGAGTTTTCCAGTGTGTTTTTGGACAAGATCGGGACTGGAAATTCATGGTGATATGAAGCTCATGTTCCTTTCTGCAAGGGAATCAAGAGAAAGTTTCCGAGATAGTTTTGTTACACCTATACTACAAGTTGGTCTTGAAGAGATAGAGCTTCAACGACTCCAAGATAGTTATGTTGTGTATGTGTTGAGCAATATTGAATCATCACTTAGGAGGCTGAAGGAAAGAAGTTCAAACTCTTGGAAATTTACATACAAACATGAGTCAGAAGGAATACAACAACATCAAAATCAGTTTGGACCGAGAGAGCTTGATGAGGATATGAAACTCTACATGAAACACAAATGGCGATCTAAGAGACTGCATTCATTTACAAGGGATTCATGGAACAATGATTACTGTGCAACCAAGGCCATACATATTCAGGTGGGATTATGGCACAAATGGAAATCTAAGCACGTACGAGCAATTTTGGATGTATTACGACTTCACATCACAGAGTGTTACATGAAATTTAAGCATAATAGTCGGCGTTCCAAGCAATGGGAAAAATTAAGACGTTTGCTTGGTTCTATTTTGGAACAGACAAGTGTGAATTGGCTCTTTATTGTTTGTGTGTTGACAGCAACTGTTCAGAAGAGGATGACGCAGACACATATGTCACTGTTGCTGTCTAAATGGAGGTTTCGACAAGATTCCAGGGACCTGACACATCTTGGGATTGCAAGACTCCAAGTTTGGTACCATTGCAAGAACAAAGCTGGGAAGTTACAACCATTTTCAGAACTAATGATGTGGGGTTTTGTCCATTCTCGGTCCGGCGAAGGGATCGGCTTCTTGGGATTAGTTAATGCATCTTTAGTTGCAGCTAATGGTGCCTTTATTATTGATGCAGCAGCAACATCACTCGCTTCACAGTCTATTGGAGTAGAACAATATAGGACAGTGATGTTCTTGTGTATGGGTCTCCAACATTTGCACATGAGACTGCTTACTTGGATGACTCTAAAGGGTGGGATGATGGGGCTGTGTTCCAGTGGGTGTGCTAGATGTGTTTTTGAGAGGTGTCACAGGCTTACGCACAGAACAAGGGAGGACCAGTCGACAAGTGCCTTGCCCAATTTCAAGAAACAGAAGTTTCGCAAGGCATGGAAATTCAAGTTTAAACAGAAGGCATACAAGAGAGACATGGCTGCATATCAGAAACCTGTGGCAATACAAATGATTCAGAAGCTGGTCGTTTCTTTCTTTCTTTTACAAAGCTTGAGGACAAGCTTGTTTTCAAAGGGGGAAGTATTGATACGATTTAAGGAAGAAGAAGAAGAAGAAGAAGAAGAAGAAGAAAAAGTCATCACAAGTGTTGACTAAGTTGACTTGGCAAATGAGGGCAAAGACTCTTTCACTATCAGAGGCTTTGCCGTTGAAGCTCTTCTTTAAATAGAGACTTGATTGCTACAGGGAGTTTATGCTTTTATGTTGTGAGATTTCTCGAGAGAGACTTGGCCAAGCGATGTGCTTGAGGAAGAGATCAATGTTGATCTCTTTGTAATCGGTTGCTTAGATCTATGTTGATCTAAGTAGCGATTCTTATCTTCTCTTTGTGGTTACGTAATCGATTCTATAATATCTATCAAGAGTTTACAGAGAGTTTAAGGTATTGAAACCTTAACACACATGTACACAATTACTCTATGTAGAACTAATATAGAACCCAGAAGATTTCTCTACGAACCTTAGAAACCATTACTACACTCTATAGCCAATTCAAGTGAGCTTCGCTTTCAATCAGGGGAACTCAAAACCGAAACATACCTGTAGTAGTTGGAGACTGATTATGAAAACGAAACCACAGATGGAGAGTTTGGTCGGAGAAGAAATTACTCGATTTCAGCGAGAGATTTGATTGTGGAGAAAACGATTTTTATGGTTCAGTAGATTTCGATTTTGGGAAATGATGATGAATGATGACGTTTGTAGTAAATATGAAAGAAATAATTTATTCCGGTTCAAGGTGTCGGTTTCATCCGGTTTGTACACAACGTGTTAGTTTCTCTTATAGACATTTGTGCATTTTTCAACGTGTTTCACTACTAATCCGTACGAGTCCCAATAACCATTTTTCTGGGTAATCTTTCTTATCTTCATACATTTGGGGTCTCAAGTCGATGATCGATATATCAATTCTCTGATCTCATGTTAGAATGATAAATCCTTGGTGGATAAATTCAAGTTAAATCCTTCTCTGTTGATGATAACTAGCATACTTGCACTACATTAAAATGAAGCTGATTTAAACTTGTACATGCAGCTCAACTTTGGCTCCAAAGGCATATATAAGAGATGGACATGACCAATCTTAATATCTTATTATCATCCAATGCAGTCTTTCAAGTTTGTAGTCATTAAGGTGCCTGGTCTTGAGAAGGTCGTTGAAAGTTTTAGAACAAAAAAATATTAAAATCGGAATACATATCACCGGGAAACAAATACACAGTCCACAACAATAGGTAAGTGATCACAAAATTAATCTAATAAAAGCAAAAGCAACAGTATGTCTCAAGTATCAAAAAGCTGAGATTTTCCGCTTGTCACTCAATCCGGAGAGCCACAACCGGAAATGTGTTGAGGATCGTCACACGAATCTGTCTTGATAATCTCCAACAATTAAGGTCGTCTTCAGCCCTTCCTGTCTGTACTCCATATTTGTATGCAAAAGTTACACTGCCTGGCTCATTGGTGAACAAAATTGAATTCACACTCACACCACAATCATCAGGAAGCTCCTTAGCCGAGCAGCAAACATTTCCAAAGTGTCCAATAAACAACACTCGGTCTCCTAAATCACTGACCACAACCCATTTACCAGCTTCCTCATCTAGCCTACTCACTCTACATATGAACCGCTTAAAATCTATTCGACCACAATTAGGAAATGGGTTGAATTTCTCAACTAGGAAAAGTTCATCATTGCCAGATGCAATCAGATAATTGCTTGATCGCAGAGGCTCAGAGGGCATCATGGGAGTCCGTTGCATCGTATAAGGATCGAAAATGAAAATGTCCCCGTTGAGAAAGGCTGCATAAAATCTGCCTCTAAAAGCGACTAAATCCGAGCATGAAGCATCTGATGTTACCTTAAGCTTCATCCATCTCATTTCAGTGCTTCTTAACACATACAAATTTTTAGTGTAGTTGAGGAGCACAACAAATTCTCCTCCTCCTCCCTCCTTGTTTAGCGGAAGAAACGCAACGCCTCTGTAATCTGTTGCCCAATCTTCAGGATCCCAACCGATCATTCTATATTGATAGCCCAGAGGAACAATCTGGCAGTCGATAATGTTCATCAAGGTTGGATCAGATCCTCGGATTTTCACTCTCACTGAGCACTGTAGAGGAGATGGAAGCTCCATATGATCCTCTGACTCATCTCGACCTATTCCTCCCAGAAAATACGCGGATGGTAACGCAGCAGCAGGGGTTCGAACTCTATATAGGAACAAATGGATCTTCTCGAGGGTGCACAAGTCTTCGCTTACAAAAGGGATGTCGGCGAAAGAGGGAAGAGAGTAACTCGGGCGTAATAAGCAAGAAGGAAAAGGAAACGTGGATCGCCACGAGCTGCAAACAGAACGAGCATGAAGAACATCGAAACAGTTGTCCTGATTCTTGGAGATAAGGTTTAGTAGCTCATCCGGGAGCTGAGACCAGTCAGGCATCATTGATGATGTATTTATCCTTGTAGGTTTTAACATGTTTGCTAATGAACACACAACCGCTACAGTTTTAGATATGAAAGAAAATATACAAGTTTAGGAAATTGTAAAAAAAAAAACATGAAAAGAGAAGATTTCTCTCCTGGTTCAGAAAGGTTGAAAAATATGTGCATATCTTTTAAGGAATCATTGAAAGAAGAATCAAAAGAAATATGGAAATGAAACATATATCAACGAGCAACCAACACACTCAACTAAATGAACATATGAAGAACAAATGTCACTTTCACATTAGTGTAAGAAACTCTAACGCACATCATTTGGACCAATCCGAAAGTGCAGAGAACACAAACAAATGAAGCATTGAAACAAATATTGAGTAGCTAAATAATCAACAATCCACAGGTATACTATAAAAAGTGACAATCTTGCAGAACTAATACATAACGTAGAAGATTTATCTAAGAACCCTAGATACAATTACTACAGTATATAGTCGACGAATCAGTTTGGTACAAGAAAATGGAAGTAACAAAGCAAAGAAAGTATACCCTTTCGGTTTCAAGGAACTGAATTCGGAGATTGCGATTACAATGATGAGAGGAGACCAAGAATGGAGAAGATATTACTCTACGTCCATTTCAGCGAGAGATTTGAATTGAGTGTAGAAAACGATTTAGGGTTGATTGAATTTCTATTTAACAGACCAAGAAGAAACAAAACGCGTCGTTTCCCTGTGAATAAGACATTAAGAAACGACGTCGTTGTTGAAGCTCGAAATGATGACAATGGGCTTCTGGCCCAAAGGAAGGGTCTGGTTCACACGTGCAACACAAGGACACACAACTAAAGCAAAAGTGTGACTCTTTGCCGTTTTGGGACACAAGTTTAAGCATGAGAATGGCTCGGACCATCTCCTGCAGACTGAGTTCATATGATTTTGGGACAAAACATAGGGAAAATTGAAACACATGACCATTGCCAAGAACACAGCCGGACACCTCTTTGAGAGTTATGACAAAACGTCAAAACCATTGCCATAGACATAACTTGATTTTAAACTGTAACAAGATCGCAGGGATTACGAAAACAATTTAAAACTTAAATACCAAGTGATCTAGTATTCAGCATATCAGCGTGACACTAGAGAGATTACACACTCTGCAACAATATGTAATAACATCAGAGATTACAAAATTTAGACCTAAAATCAGATAGATATATTAAGAACAAGACCAACAAAATGTCAAATTTAACCACTTAGCATTCAACATGTAGAGCCACAACTGGAGGTGATTTGTTGAGGATTGTCACACGGGTCGCTCTAGTGGATCTCAATATATTGAGGTCGTCTTCTGCGTTTCATGTATGTTCTCCTTTTATATATAAAAGAAAGTTACATCTTTTGGCCCATTGGTGAACAGAATTGATTTACCACTCACACCCCAACCATCAGGAAGCTCCTTAGCCGAGCACGAGATATTTACCAAGCGTCCAATAAAGAACACACGGTCTCCAAAATCGTTTCTTAAAGGTAACTTGACTAACGTGGGCGTAATAGGCAAGAAGGAAAGGGAAATGTGGATTGTCACGAGCTGCAAACAGAGCGAGCATGAATAACATCGACACAGTTTTCTAGATGATTCAAGATGATGTGTAATAGCTCTTCAGGGAGAAGAGTCCAGTCTCGCTTGGACAATTTGTGTATTTTCTTTGCAGGCTGGGATTTCGAAACCTACAACAAAAATAATTCATTCATACGGTTAACTAAATTGTGTTAAGAGAGGACTAAAACATGAAGAGGTCGGTCTATCAATCCTGAGAACTAAGTTATATATGATTGATTCAAATCTTCATTTCACCAAACGACATCCGAAATTGAGAATCAAATAAAAAATTTCCAAGTAGAATTATCCAACACCAAATCAAGAAAAACAAAACAGATGATTGCTTCTGTTCCTTTGCAGGTTCTGCCATATTTGCCATCTGAAAGAACTAATTACAAATTAATCCCGATATCCGAATTGACTAACTCTTAAATAAACAGAGACTACAATTCCATAAATATGAAACAGAGGAATATAGTTGTTTAAGTAACATTGCGCATATGCTGCAGATTAATTGTATGTGGGAGAGGTCTAGTCGAACACATGCTCACGTGATACCAAGTACACAACTTTGCGAGTTTATATGACGATCATTTCTATATATAAAGGTGAGTGGTCTTCAGAAGGTCGTGAGTGAAATGTTAGAACAAAGATATTACCAAAACTTAAATACAAGTGATCTAGCTAGTCTTCAACATATCGTTGTGACACAAGATACAAACTCCAGAACAATGGGTGTAAAAGTAACAAAACCAACAAAATATCTTAAGTATCCAAAGTAAGATTTAACTGCTTAGTGCTCAACATGGAGAGCCACCACCGGAGGAGACTTGTTACGAATTATCACACGATTCTCACTTGATAATCTCAAAAGACTGAGGTCGTCTTTCACATTTTCTGAACGTAATCTATATTTATAAAAGAAAGATACATTTCCTGGCCCATTGGTGAACAAAATTGAGTTCCCACTCACACCGCAACCATCTGGAAGCTCCTTAGCCGGGCAAGAGATATTTCCAAACTCTCCAATAAACAATACACGATCTCCAAAATCGCTGACCACGACCCATTTACCAGCTTCCTCGTCAAGCCTACACACTCTACATGTAAACCGACTAAAATCCAATACACCAACACCATTACTTGGGATAATGATGCGCTCAACTAGGAAAAGCTCATCATTGCCAGATGGAACCAGATAAATGTGTGAATCAGGGTACAAATGATGCAAGGGCATAAGCGGAGTTACTTTCATCGAATAAGGATGGATAACGAAAATGTCCCTGTTTGAAAAGGATGCATAAAATCTGCCTCTAAAAGCCACTACATAATCGCATGAAGCCTTTGAGATGTTATTAAACCGCATCCATATCTTGTCTCTACTTCTTAACACCAACAAAACTTTAGTGTAGTTGAGGAGCACAACGAATTTTCCCTTCTTATTTAGCGGAAGATAAGCCACGCCTTTGTAGTCTTTAGGATTGCAACCAATCATTCTGTACTGATGGCCAAGAGGAATGATCTGGCAGTCTAGCATTTTAATCAAGGTTGGATCACATCTTGGGATCTTCACTTTCACTGAGCACTGAATAGGAGATGGAAGAAGCTCCATATGATCCTTTGACTCGTCTCGGCCTATTCCTCCCAGAAAATACTTAGAAGTCGACGTAGCATGAGTTTTGACTCTAAAGAGGAACAAAGGGATCTTCTCGAGGGTGCATAATTCTCTGCTTAGGTAAGGATAATAGACAAACGTGGGAATAAAGTCACGTGGGCGTAAGAGGCAAGAAGGAAAGGGGAAGATTGATCGCCACAAGCGGCAAACAGAACGAGCATGAACAATATCGAAACATTTGTTCAATGTTTTGCAATAAATACTACAGACGATTTCCAATAACTCATCAGGGAGAAGAGACCAGTCTGGTGTGGACAATTTCGAAACCTAGAGGGACAAAATTACAATGTCTAGGGTTAGCAAAATAGTTTTAGGATATCGATAACTTAAATGTAAAGCTACAATATTAAGAAAAACTACACTATACTAACAAGGAGAATAAGAGTTGTTACACATTCAGGTTCTGCCATTTTTGCTGATTGCTGCGATTTTGAAATCTGAATGTGAAAATTAAAATGTTTAGGGTTTATGAGATTGTAAGAGTCCGTACCCAAACCCTCGAGGATTATAAGTTTCGAACCCTAAAATTACAGAGACATAAAGTTGTTAACCGACGTCGTCCTATATGTTTTTTTCTCTTTTGTCATAAAAAAACAGTTTCTTATTTTCATTTAGCCTAGCTAATTGTCTCCACTAGTTAATAACTAGAATTAGAAAAAACAGAGCAACTAAGTTATTAATGAGAAAGAAACTCATCTATACTAGTATTTTTGCAACACTTTGGTGACGGGTGGGTAAAAATACATCTGGGTTAATCGGATATCCGACCCATTTTTTAAATTCTTTCACAAAAAATTTGTTGGGTCGGGTTATATTTAACCCAACTCATACACTCGATATTTCATATTTAATAATTTAGATATTTAGAAGATTTGATTAAGATTTAGAATTATGATTCTCCTATCATCTTTGTTTGATTTTTTTTTAACTGTTTTGAATCATCATATAATACATAAAGTAAAAAAAAAAAATCAATTTTTTTTCTGCATATACTGTGATTCGAAATTTTTAAAACGGACATATATTATCCAATTGACGAAAATGTGTGTTCAACATTCTACATCGATTAAAATATTTAGACAATGATTCAGAATCATATCACAAAGATCAACATTAATAAAATAACTGAGTTTTTTGGCCGGACGGGTTTGACGTGACGGGTTTTTGAATCAACAATAATAAAAGGATTGAAATATCATTAATCCGCCGCTTCAATACGGATTAAATCCATTTTTTTAATACCACCAATATTAGACATATTAAATCAGTCTCATTTAGAAAAGATTGTATAAAACCAAAAATTATCCCATGGTATAATGTTACTTAATAAAAATATTTATAAAATTTTAAAATATCATTAACATACCGCTTTAATACATATTAAATCTTTAGTTTATTAAAATTTAAATGTATTAGAGAATGATATGATTTGTAAACTTTTATATATAATAAATAATCTTTAAATTTGAAAATAAAAACAAATCACGGGACGGGTTAAAAAATTATGGAACGAGTTATATTTCGGAAAGGATTTATATGGCGGACGAATTTGACTCAATATTTATATACCGCTTTAATACGAGTTAAATCCTCAATTTATTAATAATTGTCTCGTGGACTCGTGGTATACCGTTACTTAATAACAATTGTAAACTATAATATAAATAAATATGTTATAACGAGATATAATTTACAAAATATTTTTATACTAACTTTAAAATTAAATCATCCCGCGGTGTACTGCGGGTTAAAATCTAGTCCATTAATAAAAAATCTTATTAGTCTATAATTCTCTACCTAAACAATACTCTGCGTTATTTTTGTTTGCTAAAAGTAACATAATGAATATTAAAAATGTAGGACAATTGAACACACGTAGTAGACATGCAAGTACACTAACAAGAATGCCTTTATCAAAATTCAGGCATAAATAAGAAATATACATGGCCCATAAGCTTGTAGCCATGAAAGATGGCTTGGAACACATGGGTCAGAGGCAAATTATGTATAAGAAGTTCAAGTTTCAAATATGATTTTGTGTAGAAAACATACTTCTTTAAAAACTTTTGTCAAATACATGACCGTGTGATACCCAGAGCACATCCACATTATTATTTACTGAGACATGGTTGTGTCGTGTTGACAAGGTTGTAGGAAATATTTTAGAACAGAAAAATATCAAGACTTGGACACCGAAAGATATAGTCTTGAGCATATCGCCTTGACACAAGACACGAACTCCAGAACAATGGGTAACATCAGAGATCACAAAGTCTATCAAAGGAAAGATTGTTTGTTATCTAATAAAAAAACAAAATTAACCAACATAATGAATAAGGTATGCAAAGCGAGATTTAATTTTCGGCTTAGCGCTCAACTTGGAGAGCCAAAACCGGCGATGTGTTGAGGATCGAAACACGATTCTCCCTTGTGGATCTCCAACAATTGAGATCGTCTCCCGCGCTTCCAGTATCTACTCCATATTTATAAGCAAAAGTTGGCTCATTGGTGAACAGAATTGTGTTCCCCCTCAGACCACAACCATCAGGAAGTTCCTTAGCCGAGCAAGAGACATTCCCAAAATGTCCAATAAACAACACACGCTCTCCCAAATCGGTGACTTCAACCCATTTACCACCCTCCTCATCTAGCCTACTCACTATACATGTGAACCGGCTAAAATCTATTACATCAAAATTTGGGATGGTTACCTCAACCAAGAAGAGTTCATCATTGCCAGATGCAACCAGATAGTTAAGTTGCTTCTGAGGTGAGGGCATTAGAAGAGTCACCTCCAGCGAATAAGGATCGATAACGAAAGTATTTCTGCTAAGAAAGGAAGCATAAAATCTTCCTCTAAAAGTGACTAAATCCGAGCATATAGCATATGGGACATTCTCAAGCCGCTTCCACTTCATTTCCGCACTTGTTAACACCATCAAAACGTTAGTGTAATTGAGAATCACAACGAATTCCTCTTCTCTTCCCTCCTTGTTAAGCGGAAGAAAAGCCACACCTCTGTAATCTTTAGGTTCCCAACCTATCAATCTATACTGATGGCCTAGGGAGAGAATCTGGCAGTCAAGCATGTTCATCAATATTGAATCATATCCTGGGATCTCCACTTTCACTGAACATTGAAAGGGAGATGGAAGATCCATATGATCATCTCGGCCTATGCCTCCCAGAAAATACTCAAAAGGCGACGCGGAAGCAGTAGGTGTTTTGACTCTAAAGACGAACAAAGGGACCTTCTCGAGGGTGCACAAGTCTTTGCTTTCGAGAGTGAACTCGTCAAATGCGGGAATAGAGTAACTTGGGCGTAATAGGCAAGAAGGAAAGGGAAATAAAGATCGCCACGAGTTGCAAACAGACCGAGCATGAACAACATCAAAACAGTTCTCCACATTTTTGGACACAATTTGAAGTAACTCTTCCGGTAGAAGAGACCATTCTGGTAGCTTTGATGATGATGATGATGATAATGTCTTCTTTCTCGTTGCCATGGTCGTGTGATTTCGAAATCTGAAAAAAAAAAACTTGTAAACGAACATGACCATAGAAGATTGAATGACTAACTAGATGCAAAGCTACTTAAAATGATACGAATTGACTATAATCTTGTTTCCTACAAGAACATGAAAACAGAGCATCAAATGATTTGATTCCGGTACCAAAACGCTTAAAAGTCACACAAGTTCTCTTAGGAAATGGTCAGTTTTTAAATACGAAAAGGAGCCGTTGAGGGAGCGGTTCATGTGGTGATTTCAATTCTCTTGACTTTCGCTAACAAATAACGGATGAGTGACCAGGTCAAGACCATATATTTTTGACCCTTTTTTCTAACATTCACATTTTATCTGCTCCAATAAACCCATAAATAGGAAAATAAAATTAAAAAATTGTAGACAACAGAGCAAAAAAAAAAAAAAAAAAAAAGACAAGTACTCAAGAAGTTAATCATATGAAGAAGCATAAATATGTTATTTTATTGACTTCTGGATAAAAGATGGTTGTTTCTACAAGTTTCTTATAAACTAATGATATCATTGAATGATTATGACTTTGCTCAGATTTTATGATTAAGCTTCTATAAGACTATATTAGCTCAAGTAAATAAAGATCACAGCTTAGCTAAAAAAAAAAAAGAGACTAACAATATAATAAGAACAGACGGTAGAAATATTATAATTATCCCTAATTATGGTGATGAAAACTAACCAGTATAAGCTGACGATATAATGTGTAAGAGTTACTGTCACAAATCGGTTCTGGAATACCGAAGATGAAGCTGGCTGAAATTAATCAAATCAACACAAAGAAGAAAAGAGATTCTCTTTTATATAAAACTCAAAACTGAATAACAAAGAAACTTTAGCAACAATTAAATAGAGGAGGCTAAACCAAACTATTTAAAAAACAAAAAAAAAGGGAAATATAGCAAGAATTCGAAAATAGAAATTCAACATAAAACACAAAACACAACGGTAAAGAAGAAAGGAAATAAGCCTTTTACGTGAGGACAGCAATAATATATACTAGAGTTATTGTTTATAGACTAAGTATAGTTTGATAGATCCATACTATATTTTGGTGCCAATATAATAGATTCTCAATAATTAACTAGGGCTAGTAAATGTGGCCGTAACTCTCTAAAACCTAGAAATTAAGAAGTTTTAGTGCATCATGTGGTATAAAACCTTGTTATTTCTGAGTCATTTTCAGTTTTTAACATAATTTTCCTACCTTTTTGAGAATATTCACTTCAGGCCGTGGTTTTTATATATTAAAATTTTTGTGTGATAACTTTCTTGTTTAGTTGAGCTCAATTTTCCATGTTTAGTGTGATTGGGCAAATATTTGGAACAAAACTTCTTTGCTATCACTCCATCGCCGAAACTTTATTTGGACTGAGAGATTCAGGTATACTCATTTATAGTATGTTTCATTCTGTACAATTCTATTAGATAGAAATTCAGGTATAATCATATTAAAAAATATTTTATTCAGTGTGTTTACCTTTTCCTTTATTAGCATAGGATTAACCATACACAATGGCGCATGTGTAGTTTGGGTGTGAGTATTTAAAAAAACCAAAATAATAGAATTGAGGGTGAGGATACAAGAAACGGATGTGAAATAGCAACTTGTGTTCGTCGGGTGTAAGGCACAGGTGGCGAGGCTTGAGTGGCTGGAAAAATTAAAAAAAAAAATCTCTCTCTCTCTCTCCTCTCTCTCTGTCCGCTGACCAACCCCTTCATGACACGTGGCTCTCACACCCCTCTCACATCCGAGTGTAACTTAACACTCGTGTGTTAGTTCTAAAGCAACATTTGCATTATTTCTCAATTTTAAATTACTCACACCCCTTGTTCGGGTATACCACTGTGTGTGTCCTAACATTCAACACAAGTATTTGGTCACTATTTAGTTCATTTCTGGGACTCCATATGTATATGCAGAGATCATTATTGCAAATAGTTACTTTAAAAGAGGATACTAGGAAATTGTTTTTTAAAATGGCTACGAACAGATGACTAAATAAGGGGGAAATTCCCAGAAAAAAAAAACTCAAAATAATTTTTATTTGGACGTTTAATTAATATCAAATATTTTGGATTGGAATAAAAATACTTCGTTTAATTATATATATATATATAAAGTTATATGAGATTAAAATTTAACGCCCCTTAAATAATTCAGTTACGTCCGTTTACGTTTGTTAACTTGCGGGTTCGATTCTACCAATAGTTTATATACGAGGTATTTTATGACCACAAATAAATTAGATGAGGTGTTTTTATTTAAAAAAAAAAAAGAAATGAAGCTTGTAGGGTTTATAAGATTTCATAACACATGAACAATCGAAGTAGCAAAGAAGGATCCATACCCGAAACCTGAAATAATTGTTTATGCTTGAATGGTAATGTTGACACGTGTATATTAATTACAACTGTAGATGTAAACTGTTTACATCAAAAACAGTACCTGTAACGTAGAAAAAAATATATACTAAGTTAATAAGCATGTAACTTATAGATATTACAGATGTTGATGCCTGAGCGTGAAATGGGGATTTTCAAACTTGTATTCAACGATATTACGTTCGCCTACCACCTCAGCAGTGATACAATTATTACAAATATAATACTTTTCTAAATCCAATTTTGTTTTTGTTTACCTACCATCAGTTCATTAATAGAAATATTATACATGTATAAGAAAACCACAAACCTTGAACCAGCCTGAAAATATGTGAACCAGGCTGTACAAACTGTTATTCTGACTTCTGCTAAAGACCAATTTGTAAAATATAAATATGGAGCACTGGCCTACCAAGATCGACACAATCAGAGAGTTTCTTCTTAAACCTAGCTAGTTTTGTCTCTTTAGCAGAAGTCAGGAAGCTGGTTGCTGTATTTTCTTTAAAAAACAAACACGTTCAATTAAAAAAAAATCACGTTCAATAAATAAACCACCAATTCACAAATATGGTATACATGAAATTTAATAACCAACCAATAATCATGAGTCTAATAATGGGGCTGCTAGCTGCCACGTCATCACTTACTTACCCTATTTAAACCCGTCTAGGCTTCCTTTTCCTTTTCATACCTATGTAGCAATGGAAGACGAGAGAGACCACGATACAACTTCTTCGTCTCCCCCATCTTTGAGCAAGCAATTGGCGGGCACCACTCTTGGAGGAAGCACGGACGTTCCCATCGTTGATCTAAGCGTTTCTGATGAAGACTTCTTGGTGCATGAGGTGGTGAAAGCGAGTGAAGAGTGGGGAATATTTCAGGTGGTTAACCACGGGATTCCGGAGGAGCTGATGCGGCAGCTACAAGTGGTTGGGAAACAGTTTTTTGACCTCCCCGAGGTGGAGAAGGAAATCGTGGCGAAAGATGGAGACTTCGAAGGATACAAGAGGAAGTATCTAGGAGGTATAAACAATTGGGACCAACATCTGTTTCACAGACTCTCTCCACCCTCAATCATCAATTATAAATATTGGCCTAAGAATCCTCCTCAATACAGGTACGTTTCCTAATAAAATCGTATGAGTTTGTGATTCATGACCAATTAGCAATAAGTGGATTGACTCGAGTTTTACGTTAAATATCATTTCCTTAACAAAATGCCAAATTTAAACGTTGGATTTTCGTCCAAATTTTGGGGTGTATCAGGGAGGTGACTGAGGAGTACACAAAGCATATCAAGAGGCTAACGGAGAAGATTCTTGGTTGGTTATCAGAGGGATTAGGGTTACCGCATGAGGCGTTCACACAAAGTATAGGTGGTGAAACGACAGAGTATGTCCTTAGGGTCAATTTCTATCCGCCAACTCAAGACTCGGAATTAGTCATAGGAGCCGCGGCGCACAGCGATATGGGTGCAATCGCACTCCTCCTCCCCAATGAGGTTCCTGGACTTCAAGCCTTCAAGGACGAACAATGGTTGGACCTTAACTATATCAACTCTGCTGTGGTTGTTATCATCGGGGATCAACTCATGGTACGTATGGTTGACTTTCTTTTTTTTTTTTTCTTTTAATGGAGATTTGTAAATGTTTTTGGGGTTGATTTGTGGATTCAAATTAATTGCAGAGGATGACCAATGGGAGGTTCAAGAACGTGCTTCATAGAGCGAAGACGGATAAGGAAAGATTGAGGATATCTTGGCCTGTTTTTGTGGCGCCTCGGGCTGATATGTCTGTCGGACCTTTGCCGGAGCTTACCGGAGACGAGAATCCTCCTAAATTCGAGACTTTAATATATAATGACTATATAGACCAGAAGATAAATGGCTGGGCGCTCGAAGATCTTCCTGTCTACTGAAAACTCTCAAAACCTACAAACAAAAAATCCCACAGTATTGTTCAAGTGATCGTATCTTAAGTATTGTTCACGTTTTCGAGTTATGTTTTTATTTAGAGACAAGTGTATGTTGATTATTGTTCTTTTCATCTTTTTTTTTGTATTTGAGTTTTATATGCGTGGTTGTTATGTTCTCACTTTCTTCTGTGTCACTCTCAGGGTTTATTTTCTCTCTATCTCTCACTCTCCTGTTTAAAGTTTCCTTGTTTAGAGAGAGAGAGCAAGAAAACATTTTCCAACTTGAAAAATGTATTTTGTAACTTAAATCTTATGAGAGTCTAATAATAATTCTTCCTAAAAACCTTTGTAATATGTATGATAGCAGATTTTTCGCGCTAACGATGAACATATTTATTGTAGTGTGTTCTTATTCTTATCTATCTATCATAAAGTTACAAAATACATTCTCTTATATAGAGATGAGATTAATCTAAGTTTTTTTCATTTAAGATAAAAATAAATGTAAATAATATATTTAAAGATAATGTTAAATATTCTTAAACATCAATATTAACATTTATAAATATTCTTCTAGAATCACATCTTCAAGGGGCCGATTGGTAACGACTGTTACTTTCGGCTGTAGAGACTTTCGTTGTAAGGATTTTGGCTGTAGAAACTTTGACTATAGAAACTTTAACTTTAGAGATTTTAACTGTTAAAATATTATTGGTAAGAACAAAACTGTAGAAACTATGGCTGTAAAAATTATGATTTTAAATAAAATAAATTACAGTGAATATAAACACAAATTATGATATAACAACGAAGTTCATACAAATTGTGATATAACCCAAATTTATACATTCATATTTCTCCATTTTTGTATCAAATGTAATATCTGATGTTTTTTTATATACATAAATGGATCTTAAAAGAACAGAAAAAAAATTAATTGTAAATTAATTAATACTTTTTTAAGATTATTTTTCTAAATGAATTTTATTAGAGGTTTTCTTATAATGGGAAAAAAAAAATAAAGAAAACTATTAATTTTTATTCTTTTTACTTTTAAAGTCAGGTTTATGTGTCTTTAGAAAAAAACTGAATTAAAAAAAAACTGAATTCAAAGAGTAAAGAAAAAAAGGACTTTGAAAGATTTAAAATTATTTAAAGCCAAAAAAGTTTGATTGGCAAAATAAAAACTTAAAAACTTTTCTAAAGCCTTAAAAGTGCTTACCAATCACCCCTAGTCATATCTTGGCCTTATGATCCAATGGAGACAAGAAATCATCTTTTCTTTTCGTGCATTTACTCAAATCAAGTGTGGAAGTAGCTGGTTAGGGGAATTCTACAAAGCAACTACACGTCGGACTTCAATGAGCTCTTTTCTGTTCTCACTGCTGGTCCGGCCGTCCCTCTCAAATACGCTACAGTTCATATTGAGGTATGCGTTTCAGGCCACGATCCATGCCATATGGCATGAACGTAACGAACGAAGACATGGCGAGATCCCAAGCTCTCTGTCAACCCTCATCCAAGTGATAGATAAAACAGTGACAAACAGATTTTACTCCCTTCAGAAACAAGGGTCGAATAAGAATCAGGATGGTCTGTCCCTTTGGTTTGGTTCGAGATCATAATTCATAAACTATAAGGAATGCTCTTCTAGTTCTGTTTTCAAAACACTCTGTTTTTTTCAATTTTCCATTTGAAGCTATTTCAAGCAATTTTAAAAGAAGGATGCATATAATGTAAAGGGTGAGTTACTCAAAAAGCACAAAAAGTGCGTTTATTACCCATATGTCTCGTACGATTTGTTGGTCGTTAAAGGCAGAATTGCCCCTCGTTTGATGTTGTCTGAGAAACGTAATTACGAATCTGCCATTAAAAGATGCTGCCACGTCAGTTAGAGAAGTTGTATTTTACCCGCGAAAATGTCCCGCGCCGACAAAAGTCTGTCGCTGTAGTGACGGCAGAGTTAATTAAATTATTAGATTTAATCGATAGAAATAAAAAAACTATATTTTCCTGTTAGATTAATATCATAGAGTTAGTAATTGATAGAGTTTTCGGGTAGATATATTTTACGTAGTAGCAGAGTTATTTGTTTCATAGAGTCATTTGATAGATTATGATGATTTTACGTTTACTCATATAACACCGTGATAGATTTAATTTTATGTGGTGGTAGAGTTATGCGATATTGTAAAATAATATATTTGTGTGGGAGAGTTTTATATAATGGTGGTAGACTAAAAGAGTGATTTAGAGTTATATGACACAGAAACCGTAATAAGTCTGTTACAACATGGTAGAGTTAATTATTTGGACAGAGTTATTTATTAACTCTGTCATAACGAGGCAGAGTAACAGTTTACTCAACTAGCACGTTAGAGCGATTTTTTTGGACCTATGTGGTGATAGATATGTAAGAAATTGTTATCGATCAGTGTTAAAGAGGGCGAACATAAAGAAAAGCGAAAGTCTTGTGTACCCTTACATTAACGATTTATTACGCCGGAAACCTGTCTTGTTCCCCCGAAGCAAACATTTTAGCAAAAAAGTGTTGTTTATTACAGATCTATTGCTGTTTCATCTGGTGAAAGATGGTAGAAATTCCACTGGTATGTGGGAAGTGGAAATTTACAAAAAACAAATGGTCATTTATTGTAGATGAAAGAAGAGGTTGCAGGGTACTGTCTGCGAAAGCAGGAAGTTCGTTTGATGATTTTTTGGCAATGGTGTACGAGGATTTCGGGTTTGATAGAAAGGTTTATGAGGTTAAGCTTAGTTATAAATTGCATACGATGAACTTCATCGTCATTCCAGAAGATACTCCTCCGGTTATTGTATGTAACCGGCGCCAGTTAGAAGGATTTATCCGGCAATGCAATTCCGAATTCGTGGGGCGCCTCTGTGTCCAAATCGAAGAATATGAAACTGGAAAATATATTTTCGGCCCGGATGCATCACCTGAGAAAACATAGTCCAACGAAGAGCAGTATTACAAGAGTAAAGCATCAGGGAAACAACCAATTTATGCTTGTTCAATGGACGGCGAAGCTTATCTAGAAGGAGAGGAACAGAAAGGCGAGGATGAGGACGAGATTTATAGGTTTGATTGTTGCGATGATAGTGATGGAGCAAGCTCTGGGGATGAAGATTACGGTTTGTCTTATAAGTTATCTGATGAGGAAACAGATGATGAAGATGAAGCTGATGAAGAAAAGTTAGAAGTTGAAGAAGAAGAGAATGCAGAGGAAGCAGCGGTTAAAGATGAAGAAGATGAAGAAATGGTAGATGTGCAAAAAAAAGAAGAGAATAGGATCGTTCCAATTGGCAAGAGGGTGTCGATTACTGCAAAAGAGTATGTGCAATTACTTAGTGGAGGTGTTGCTATCGCTGTTGGGCAAAAATATGAATCGAAATTTCAATTGGTGATTCGAATGAAGATAATTAGTGTCTTACAACAATTTGACTTCGTCGTTTCTCGGTCTACGCCGTGGGTTTTTGCTATAAAGTGTTGGGTTAAAGGGTGCAATTGGAGAGTTAGAGCTACACTGATTGATGCATCTGGGAATTTTCACATCAAAGTCTATGTGAATCAGCATACGTGTTCTGTAACAGAGCGATCCGCCCGTTGTAGACAAGCAACCAAGGATATACTTGCAGTACTTTACAAGAATTTCGTTGGTGGTGTAGGCCCAGGCGTACTCCCTAATCATGTCTCTGAGGCGTTGAAACTGCGTTATGGCATCAAGGTAAAGTCTATTTACTAGGTTTCCATAAAAGTGATCACACCCGTAAGGCGTTGGTAACTATATGACATAAACTTTCATCTTACTAGGTTGGATATTGGAAAGCTCATCGTACACTTAAGTATGCACGTGAATTAGTTAGAGGTAGTCCGGAAACAGGGTATCAACACCTTCCAGAATACTTATACATGATTAGGAGAGCAAACCCCGGGACCCTTACTAGGCTTGAAGTAGATGAGTTAGATAGATTCAAGTATGTTTTCATTTCATTTGGTGCTAGCATTGACGGCTTTACTTATATGAGGAAAGTTATTGTTGTGGATGGTACCTTTTTGAAGGGGAAATATTTAGGGACCTTGTTACTAGCAACCACACAAGATGGAAATTTCAATATATTTCCCATAGCGTTTGCTGTTGTTGATTCAGAGAACGATGAATCCTGAGAATGGTTCTTCAGACAACTAAGTTGTGTTATTCCAGATGATCATGGACTAGCCATTATTTCAGATAGGCATAATTCTATTGCAAAAGCTATACGGACTGTATATCCACAAGCTAGCCGAGGGATTTGCACATACCATCTACACAAAAACATAAAGCTTAGATTTAGAGGAAGTGAAACATTTGGATTAGTGAAGAAGGCGGCTACAGCTTATCGGTTAGTAGATTTAAATGCAACTTTTGATATTATTAAAGCTTTGTATCCAGACCTGCACAACTATTTGGTGCGGGCAGACATAACTACGTGGAGTAGGGTTCACTTTCCAGGAGATAGATACAACTTCACAACAAGCAACATTGCTGAATCATTAAACAAAGTGTTAAATCCTGCTAGAAGGTATCCCATTGTTGAACTGCTAGACGATATAAGATTGATGTTAACTCGATGGTATGCTGCAAGGAGAAAACAGGCTGCGCTTATTACAACCATTCTCACTAAAGGAGTTGAAAAAGCACTAGAGGTATATATTACATTCCACATAACTTACTTTATTTTAAACTGTTAGCCTTTATTTTTTGATCCATCTATTTTAATTACTGTGTCTTTCCTCTAACAGTCACGAGTGATTCGCGCTAGTAAGCTAAGTGTTCAGGAGATTGATCCCCATCAATACGAAGTGAGGAGTCTTGCGTCTATGAATGTTGTTAATTTAAAACAGAAGAAGTGTACATGTCGTATGTTTGACCTCGACAAACTGCCTTGCATTCATGCGATAGCCGCAGCTGAGTCGGCTCATGTATCAACGATTTCAAAGGCCCATCCTTACTATCGCTTAGAATACTTACGCAATGGTTATTCAAAATCTATAATGCCTAAGGATGAGGCTTGTTCTGTACCTGATTCAGTAACCGTGAAGGTTGTCAATCCACCTTTTGTTAAGGTTCAATCTGGGAGGCCAAAGGTGTCACGGATTAAAGGTCATTTAGAGGTTGCATCACCGCGCAAAGTACCAAGGAAAGCATATGCTTGTTCTAACTGTGGAAATGTTGGCCACAATCGGCTGTCTTGCAAAGCTTAATACATTTGGTGATTTGAACATATCTCTACTGTGTGTTGGACCAATTTGTATGAATACATTTGGATTTTTTTTGTGTTGTTGTTTTCAGTGAAGCAATCGTTAATATCAAAAACAGAGTTGTTACAAAAAACAGAGAACTACAACATCATTGGGAATGCTATTGTTCTTAACACATATCATGGAACCTATTTGCGTAATTAAAAACTAAGCAATGCTGACAAACAGTTAAATCCGTGTTGTGGTCAAAATAGCATATTGGATACTCTAAGAAATGGATATATCCTGAAAAAACTCTCCGTCCTCCAGGACCGATAAATCTGACTTGGCTTTCCACAACATCCTCAATGTCAATCGCATCTTGCAAAGTTTCAAATCTAGCCATAAAAATTCTGTTAACTATCATACCTTGTTCATAGGAACCACAACATAAGAGCATAACGGCAAATGCAAACAGAGTGTAGAGGTCAGAATAAGCTACTTGGGGACATGTCCTGGCCTCTTAGGTATTACTGCGCAACTCATGATGGAAGTAGCTGTGAGGTCAGATTAACTCCACCCGACGATGATGATTCCTCCGATGAAGATGATGATGATTCCTCCGATGGAAGTAGTTTCGACTCCCATCCCGATTCGCTGTTTTATTAATTATTATGTGTTTGTTTTTTGTTGGTAAGACTTAATCTAGTAAATTATTAAACCTTTTTCGATTCATGTTCGTAAGACATAAATATTCTTATTTATCTCCAGCAATGTAAAGGTATAATAATATTTGTTGTAGTTGCTAAGACTCATTAGACAATATGAGACCACATATTCTATATTAAAACAAAAAGTTAAGCTTAAAACATCATTTAATAAAGAACGGAGGGAGTAATATAATTTCGAAGTTGGAAAACTATTAACGATTTGATTTCCACCCTATCACCTTGACTGTGTCTATTTATCATTACCTCTACAACTCTGCCCTCTTACTGCGCTATCATTACCTAGTAGTAGCTACAAACCTACTTATCTTAATGCTTGTCAACTGCGCAAGTCACTTCTCACCAATTGCTTTAAATCTAATTAATTTGAGTTGCGTGTATGGGTTCAGGGTTTAGAGCGGAGAACATTAGACACCAACTGCCGCTTAAATGATTATCGTATGGGCCATATATTTTGTATGGGCCATAATTTGGCTTGCCCTTAGCAGGCCCGGTCCAACTAAGTCCAACTGTCAACTCAAATTAATAGATCGGAAGCGTCTAGTCGTGGTGACTGTTCAATATTTAAAATATTTCTCGCAACATGAGTTGACAGTACGGGCCAAGACGCAAGATTGGCTTGCAAAGGTTAGTATAATGTTTAAAGTTGTGAACTTTTTAGGGTTTGAGAATTGATTTGATTGATTGTGTTTGTATGGGTTAATCTTCATAGCTAATGGACTTATATGATAAGTGTATTGTTGATTATTGAATAAGTATATGAGCCATATTGATTGATTTTCGCTATATGTAATATTGTGTGTTGTAGTTGGAGGGCAATCATGCGGAGTTCATTAAGCGTCACGGCCAACTTGTTAAGGAACTGGAAGACTTGGAGAGGGGAATTCGGGAGATGGAGGCTCACCCGAAAGATTGGGTTAAGAACGGGTTGGACAGAGTTGGACCCATCCCCGATGAGCTCCGTGAGTATTGCGTCACTCTGATGGGCGGAGCTGCGAAGTCTCATCATCCGGAGATGAAAGTTGATTATTGATGTTACTTTATTGTTGGTCCTTTTGGTTTTGTTAAAAACTTAAGCTTCTTTAAATTTGCAGTTGTAACGTTTTAAACAATTTAGCTAATTTTGGGGTCTTTTGGTCGTGTTATAAACTTATGTTAATTTCAATATTAAGTTGTTGGATGAAAGTTTGTTGTAAATGTCTAGTTCAGACACAAGTTTAGAGAACTTGTGCATGTTTTATGTATATTGGCAAATGTGTTACTTTAGTATCTTATGCATGCATATATTGGTATCTTGCTTGATGTGGTAATTTTTAAGACAACTCATGAGTAGACAATATATTTACTCTTTGTTTCAATTAATGATAATAACTACAAATGACAAGATTTAAAATCTACCAAGCCTACTCCTGCATTTAAAAGAATTTACCATACCATCATTTTTAGACCACATCATTACAGTCACAATTTATTAACCTCAACAACTAATAACCTTGGGACTTAATAAATACTCTTCCAACTAAATCTACCATAAATTAACTCAAAACCTAGAACAAACGAGGACATATTTCGAGCGTCTCATTTACCAAGAAACTTATCTCATCTGCAATTACACCTCATAAGATGTCTACTTACATACCGGAGCATCTTGTATCTGACATCATTCGTCGTGTGGGAGAAGAAGATTTTCGTTTTCTTGGTCCTTTCATTGCCGCTGGACCTGCCTATATGCAGCTTGTGTATACAAACGAGGTAATGCGTACTGCTAATCTTCATGAATTTTTCGAGCATGGTGAATATGCACATGAGGACTCGATATATAGGCATTTCTTACAGAAGTGCTTCGAGTATGGAAACCCGACAGCCAAATACATGGAATCTCTCCGGTTTCTGACGCAAAAAGGTCCTTCTCAAGAAGCAATGGATTGTCTTGGTGAATCCGCTGAACATAGCATATTTGGTCATTATGCATATGGCCTGTTGCTCATTTGCTGTGGAGCAGTTGAAGACGGTAAAGAGATGTTGGATGGGATTTTACAAAGGGTTGATAACTTTGCTCAAGGAGTCATGATCGCGGAACATGTCGAAGACGAGATTCAGGAAATGGGTCTACTTGGATTTCGTATCTTTTGGGATTATTTTAAACCAAAACAACATCGCCCGGTTTGCATGCTTTACCATCCTGTAGACATTCTCATTTGCAAACATTGTTTTGCCTTAACATACGCTACAAGGTTACGTAATATGTGTTAACCATCCTATATATCTAGGCATCATTAAATTAGGGGGTGTGTTTTACGTTTAGTATGTAACTTATGTACTCGTATTTTCATTGCTATATGTAAAATAACTCTATGTCGTCAAGTTAAATTATATGTAATGTCCATCCTTTAATTTAAATATATTTCTCTAACCAGAGTTGTGTAAAGTAAGTAACTACACTAAGTCCAATGGTAGTTATTGACCACAACACATTAATATGGTCACAACGTAAAATGTATCTATAACAAGAATAAGACAATTTACTTACTTTCTAACATGTTCAGTTCGCTATGTTTGTATTCCAACAGCATAGTGACTCTGTATCCACTCCATTTCAGATGTGGTAGCATTTATGATATAGTTAAGGCACATCTGCTCACGTCTATTCTCACCCACTGTAATTAAACACAAGTAGATGATTATTGATACCCATCTATATACGTTGTAAGTAAGAGGATGTGTTGAAAGCATTTGAAACAAACATAAACCCTAATGGAAAAAATGGATTGCTTCCCACCGCCGATTCTAGCTAACATTCTCAGCCGGATTGGCGAACAAGGTTTTCGTTTGCTAGGTCCTTTCATTGCTGCAGGACCCACTATGAAGGAGGCAGTTTACTCAAGGGAGGTCTTACAAAAGGCTGATCTAAGTGAATTTATCTACAATGGTGAGCTAGCAGCTGAAACCTCGATGTTTCGGCCATTCTTACTGAAGTGCTATGAGAAGGGTAACATCACGGCACTCTTTGTGGAATCTCTCCGGAGGCTGACTCAGGATGGTCCATCCCAAGACGCCCTTGATATGTTAGCTGAATCCTCTACACTAAACCTAAACGCACTCTTCGCTTTTGGGATGATGCTCCTTTGCTGTGGAGCAGTAGAAGAGGGTAACTACGTCGTTGATGCCTTTCTAGATAAGGTGACTGACCTAACCGAAGGTTTCCTCATAGCAGATCAGGTCGAGCTACAGATCAAATCAATGGGGGCATCCGGTGCTTGTGTTTTCTACCGGCATTTTAATTTAGATCAACTCGGTCCAATTTGCAAGTTAGTCCATCCTCCAAGTTTTGATATTTGCGAACATTGCTTTGCCTTTAATTACGCAGTTAGGTTTCTTAATATGTGTTAAACTCCGATGAAAACAAGTACCTGAATTATTAGTCTTGTTATTTAATGCCACTACTCTGTCCTATTGTTCTGTTTCAAAACTCTGTCACTTAAACCCTTATTATTATGTTGTAATGTTATCTCATAATAAGCTTTAATAACCTTGTTTCTCAATTATGAAAGAAATATCTCTAACAAATAGATACTAGTTTGTTCTCCCTGTTAAGGGTTTAGTAGGTTTCATGACAAAATACTAGAACCAAAGTAGAACTCTACACCTACAAAATACTAGAAACAAAAAACAGTGTCATGTTTACAATGGTGCATACTCTAATTGGTAAGATTCCGAGTATGCATTCTTGTAAAGTTGCACACGGCACACACTACATGTTAACTCTAGATTAAGAAGGGTCATTCTGGGAGATAAACTCTACACCTACGGTGTCAACACCAAGAGGGTCTTTAATTTGGATGAAACAATCGGAATCTGGGACCTCATCAAAAACCTCTGCAGCAAGCTTCAACCGAATACCAGGCATGGCTGAATCGCACAAACCCTCAAAGCTAATACCAATGGCCAGACACTCTATGAATTTGACAGAATATACGCCACAGTCTCCTGTTTGAAAGTTTTGGGGAGCTGTTTTTACCCTGTAGATGGAGAAGGCTGAAGCACCAAGTTTTTTTCTCTCTTCCACAGGTGCCATAGCTTGAATCAATGCAGGTATCATCCTAGTGAACTGCCTGCAAGCTTCGTAAATTTCCACATCAGTGTAGCAGGACACGATGCTATCATACACTTTGATCCTCCGCTTCATTAAATTTATCTCCAGAGCTACCCAATGATCTTTCCCAATGTTGTGAGTAAGGTACATAATATCTATATCCTTTACCCACTTCTTGTATGTCTTTCCATTAGGTGGAGATTCCCCATTATACACATCAATATATTTATCAGTAAATTTCCAATTGGAGTCTTTATCAAACTTGATGTAACCTACTGCCCACTGATTCACAAACCAGGGATCAAGGAATGCAATCCTATCAGTCAAAAATGGAGATACAGTTTGCATTGACCTTTTCCAGAGCATTTGCATGATTGGAGCCAATTGCTGTGACATCAACAAGAATGAAACACAGCGCTTAAGGTAAAATTATAGTCTTAAACACTAACATGTCTTACTTGTTAATACATTCACTTACCACATCTGTTAGCCATCCGTATTCAGGTTCTCCTTCAGGCCAATGCTCTTTTGGAATCTTGATCTTCATGTAGAACATGGCAGATGAATTCGTGGAATCCAAAGGGTTATCCCTACATATAAGAAAACAGTTAAGCTTACCTAGTGAAGGTTTACGAGTTCGAAAGTAAGGTAAATAAATGAGATTGGAACTTACAGATCATGGTCAATGAATTTTTCTAACTTATCCATCTTTTCAGGACTGACCGGTTCAAAAGGATCATAAGCTGCAGGAGAAAGGATTTTACCACTCACAATCCGCTTAACTAATGAACTCCCAACGAATGGGTCCAGCTGGGTAGAAGCAAGGTGTCTAGACCGACATGGACGATCAACATAATCTTCTTTACCACAGAAGACTACCAACTTGTCTAGTCCGGCTGTTGAGTTCTTCTCTTTATCATTCTCTTCAGAATGAGACCACTCTGAGACCAAATCAGGTTTTGTTTTTTTCTTCTCAGATAAAGGAGTCAACTTTGACTTTTTGGGAGATGGTGGTTCCTTTTTTATGCATCTGCCAAGGGGAGAAGTCTTCTGCTTATGCAACATCGACTTAGTCATCACTCCCGCTGTAGATCCTGTATCTCTTCTATCCCAATCAGCCTCAGAGAACGGCTTGAATTGTTTAGCAGGAGATGACGTTTCACCAATCAGATTATGCATTACAGAGTCACGCATTAACCCACCTTTTGGATCCTTTACCAAAGGTGACATGCTCCCTGAATCTTCCTCCATAAACAACTTCTTGGACGTCTTCGTTGGGTCAACACATTCTGTTGTCTTTGATTTCTTTGAACCTGCTTTCCTTTTACCCTTACCCTTTTCCTTTTCCCTCCTGACGACTACGGAAATGGGATAACCTTCTTGAGAAGTCTGCTTCTCCTGCTTATGCCATGACTAAATAAACGTAGTTCAATAATCTAGACAACAAACATATAGTGAGATTAAACAAACATAACCATTAAAAATGCTAACATTTAAGTCTCCATTAACCACCCAATTCTGTTTTACAAGTTCACTTTTAAAAACAATGAGTTCAGGATTCAGAAATCAGAAGTAAAAAACAGACATAAACTTGGCCATTACAAATGCTAACATTTAAGTCTCCATTTACCACTCAATTATGTTTTACAAGTTCACTTTTTAAAACAATGAGTTCAAGAATCATAAGTAAATAAAGAGACACAAGCTTGAAAAATGTGACTCCCAAAGCAACTAACTTGCGGTTTTCTGCATACATAAAACAGGCTCTTTGTAAAAATTTTGAGAGTATATTTACCTCATATGCTTCCTAATTAAATAGAGGATGTACTCATCATACCTCATCGTTGGTTCCTGTGCCTTCTTCTGAACCATTTGCAGAATCTTCTTCGATCTCATCATTCTTCTCTTCTGCCTTGTTCCTCAGCTTCTCCACATCATCCTGCAGATCTGTCACACTCTTCTTCAGCCCTTCGCATTTTAGGTCTACTTTCTCAAGCCCAGCCACGAAATTGGTGTTCAATGTTTTCATTTCTTCAGACAAACTGCCTATCATCTTAAAAAGTCTCTCCATTCCTTGTTTCTCCAGAACCTCTTCCCCACTATCATCACTCACATCTCTTAATTGCTTCCCACTATTACCTATCTTCTTTATGCGTTTCTCTGTCTCTGCTTTTCTCTTCTTAGGTGGGTCAACAAAATCATCCTCACTGTCCACTTCCTTCTTCCTCTTTCCAGTTTTCTTCCCAATCTCCGGGTCACCAAAACCACTTTCTTTTAAACCACCATTAATAATATCATGCAGGAGATTATCCACCAGCTTATTAGCACCTACACCTTCCCCATACACAGCATTCTCTCCAGGCCAAACAGGATAAATCTCTTCCATAGGCCTCACCACTAAATGCTGCACCTTGATCTACATGAGGAGGACATAAATAAGCTATTTAACTGTTATGACTACATATGGGTAATGAAAGTTGAGGAGAACAAACATACCTTCTTCTTTCTCAGTTTCTTTGTCTCAAAGAAATTTTTTAAACAGATTCTTGGACGACCACCATTCCATTGCAAGAGAGGCACTGGTTCTGGTTCATCTTCATCTTCATCGCCATCACCACCATCGGTACTTTGTTCCCATGTGATTTCGCAAGATGTGGAATACTGTCAAATGCCCATATATTCAGGACATGCGGACAGCCATGGATAGCATATGAAGTTCTATCATAACTCAAAACTTTTATTGAAGTAATAAGCTCCTTAAATCCAACTCGACCCCATGGAAATCTCTCAAATGCCTCTGTGTCAAGCACTCTCTTGGCATAGTCCAAAGGTATCCTACTTGACCTAGATATCCCCAATATACCTACATGCACCACGAACAACAGACCAAGCATCTTCCTCTTTTCTAAACTCCAACTCCTACAACTTTTTAATGCTGACTCCAACTCATTCCAGTTCGGCCCCTTCTCTGCAGCCACCTTTAAATCTCCCCAAAACTCTCTGTGGTCAACCACCACTATGTCCTCTACATCAATTTCCGCACAATTCAAACCAGTTATGTCTTCATATTCATGAAGCGAAAACCTTATTGGACTCCCTTCAATGAGACACCAAATCTCATATGGCCTACTAATTGCCAATTGATGAGTTAACAGGTGATGCACAAGCTTTGCCCACCATACAAAAGAACTGTCAGCAAGCTTCAACAATACTCCCACTTTAGACTGATCACGTATCTGAGAGTAAGCATCTTCCCCAATCTTCTCTTTCAATCTTGCTAAACTATCCAAGGTGCAGTTAATATGCATGCTCCTTCCCTTCATTGGTGCTTTCCCTGCAGCATCAAGTCTTTTGGGGTAGCTCTTCTTCGCAATTACTGCACAAAGTACAACTTCATTATGTCTCTCTTTTGTAACTCTACTAAATATACGTACAAAGAAACTCTATCCCATATTTCTATCATTAGATTATCAACCCCGCCAAATTCAAATACATAATTTGTTACCTTCTTCTCCCATTTCTTCACTCGCTTGATCAACTAATCAATCCACCTCTTTATCCCATCGGAACATAAATCACAAAACAGAACGATTAGGTTTAAAATTATTCCAACAGCTAACTATTTCAAATCCCTCAAAAATTAATATAAGGGTTTACTAAGAAATTCTTACCACATTTGCCGCCGTTAATCGCCGCCGTATCTTCGCCGTAACCTCGCCGTCGCAAATTGTACACAGATCCGTCTGTAAGTCAATTAACGATTTCTACTATAAAATCATAGCAGTTTGATACTTTTGCTAACATAATAGCAGAACAACTCAAACTCATTAATTGAAACACAACCGGATATCTTACCGGAATTTCTCCCTCAGGCCCGACCGTTGTTCCCGACACAAAAACCAAACACAAACACTCTTTTCCACTTTCTCACTCTTCTTAGTTAATCTCGATTAATGGTTCTTTTTTTAATTCTAAATGGCAAACATGTAAATAAAATAGTTAGAGAGGCTTAAAAGACTTTTGGCAACTTTTAAGTGTTATTTGAGTAAGACCCCTCTCCACGGGTGTTATCTCAGTAATTAAGTCACTTTTAAGGTATATTTGAGCACATTTTCTCTAATGTAAACAAAGGTTTCTTGTTGAATAAATTTTACATTTAATCAAAAAAAAAAAAAAAACAAATGAGACATCTGAGTGATTCAACCAAATCAGCTAACAATACATTATATAAATTCAAGGGGTGCTAATAAATGACCTTATATTAACGTGGGTCCTTTTGTGTCTCTAGTTTAAATTGTGTGTACTCTTTTCACACAAAACGTTTAGATCATTAGAGAGAATAAACTTGAAGACTACATTGTTATTTGGATCACTTGGATACTTTTACATTACGATACTCACATATACTTATACTACTTTCTAGTACTAACAACACACTGTCACTTACACGCTAGCTTTTTCTACTTGCCACACACACTTGCACACATGCTTTTAGGTACTTGACTCACTTCTACAAGCAAAACTAAACTAATAAACCTTACAAAACAACAACTCTTTAACCACTCTTAGCCACTATACTTGACGATTTATTTCTACTTAGCTAGACTTTAAACATCAAAACACACAAACTTATTTCCTCTTGTTAACCTTTTTACGTCGTTGACTCCTCCGACAAGTCTTCTTCATCTTCTTCTTACGGTTATGCTTTGATCTTCTCAGTGACTTTTGATTCCTCTTTGCTGTTCTTCTTCTTCTCATCTTTGCATCACACTGATTAATTGAGTCTCTTTGTGCAGGATTAATCAAAGTTCAATACCAACAAATCAAAACCGGTACTCTACATGCATTTAAAGAATTCATGAGGAGATTTTAATCTCGATTCTGCTTCACTTTTATTATCTCCAAATGTTAAAATTTAAAACTATGAATCTTAACTAAACCTCAATCCACCCTTTAGCGTATCAATGCTTTGTTTGAACTTGATTTGAGTGATAGACTTCATAGAGGGAAACTGGCTGAGATTACAACTGATTATTTGGCTCAGTTCATGTCAGGCGGCTAGACTAGTATGTTCAATAGTGGACTCCCTTACTATCCACTTAGTACACATCAGAGAATGCTACTCTTTAATTACATGACATGTTGCCTGTTGGTGCTTAATTTAGTTTTAACGTAACCGTTTTACATTATGGATACTATAATTTTTTTATATTTTTTTTTATAAAAAAACAACACATACCTTCATTAATAAGACCAAGAAACCTTGGAACTGAACCAAATACAACAGTGCCTCCTATAGAGAGTAACACCTAACACACAGAAAAAACAGAGCACATTAATGTTCAAATAGAGCTAGCCAAAACCCGAGGACTGACAGACCATTTGGTCTCACACGCTGAGCTCTTGCAACCGGATCCAAATGACAGCGGAGGATGCTTTTAATCTCACCAATCAAAGCAGTCGGAGGCCTCGAAACAAAGACATGTAGTCTCGAATTTCTTTCTTTCCAATGGATGTAAACTGAGGCATGAAAGGCCAATCGAAGAATCAGCGCCACATTCTTGTCTCTACACGGATTCTTCAACCATCTAACTCCATCCTCAAACAATAAAGGAGGAGAAACATGGGCCTTGAGGTGAAATAATACCAAACTTCAGTTGCATAAGAACATTCAAAGAAAAGGTGTTGTCTTGACTCTTCATGAGAATTGCATAGGAGGCAGCTCGGAGATACAATTAAACCCCAACGTATGAGTCTGTATCTCTTGTAGGAAGTCTATGACGAATAATTTGGATACTATAAATTTATAGCCGTCTTTTGTAGATTTAAGAGATTTAATTATGAGAATTATTTGAATATTCAATCAACTCAAAAGTAAAAACTGAGATTTTGACTTTTAAAAATTAGGAGTGAAATTACAAGCATGATCTGGATAAGACAAGAACACACGTAGACATGCACTACACTAACAAGAATGCCTTATCAAAGTTCCACTTGTGTTCCACAGAGGCCCTGTAATATTCGGGGAACTTCCACTTATCAAAGTCTCCTGAAGCTGTTTTCATCTCCTGTGTGGCTCAACAACTTTGGCTCCAAGGCATAAATAAGAGATAGACATGGCCCATTTTTTCCATCCAGCAATGAAAGATGGCTTGGAACACATGGGTCAGAAGCAAATTATGTATAAAGATTTCAAGTTTCAATTTGTGTAGAAAACATACTTCTTTAAAAACTTTTTGCAAAATTAATAAACTTTGGTCAAACACATGACCGTGTGATACCAAAAACACAGCCGCACTATTATTTACAGAGACATGGTTGTGTGGTGTTGAAAAGGTTGTGGGAAATAATATTAAGACTTGAATACCAAGTGATCTAGCCTTCAGCATTATCGCCGTGACACGAGACACATAGTCCCTACAATCAAAGCAAAGTTGAAAGTTTGTTTGTGCTATAATAAAAACAAAACCAACATAATGTCACAAGTATCCCAAAGCGAGATTTTCGGCTTAGCGCTCAATTTGGAGAACCAAAACCGGAGATGTGTTGAGGATCATTACACGATTCTCCCTTGTGGATCTCCAACAATTGAGATCGTCTTCCGGGCTTCCAGTATTTACTCCATATTTATAGGCAAAAATTGGCTCATTGGTGAACAAAATTGAGTTCCCACTCAAACCACAACCATCAGGAAGTTCCTTAGCCGAGCAAGAGACATTTCCAAAGTGTCCAATAAACAACACACGGTTTCCCAAATCGGTGACCTCAAGCCATTTACCACCCTTCTCATCTAGCCTACTCACTATACATGTAAACCGGCTAAAATCTATTATATCAAAATTTAGGATGGTTACCTCAACTAGGAAAAGTTCATCATTGCCAGATGCAACCAGATAGTTTAGCGGCTTCTGAGGTGAGGGCATCAGGAGAGTCACCTCCAGCGAATAAGGATCGATAACGAAAGTATTTCTGCTAAGAAAGGATGCATAAAATCTTCCTCTAAAAGTGACTAAATCCGAGCATATAGTATATGGGACATTCTCAAGCCGCTTCCACTTCATTTCCGCACTTGTTAACACCATCAAAACGTTAGTGTAATTGAGAATCACAACGAATTCCCCTTCTCTTCCCTTTTTGTTTAGCCGAATAAAAGCCACGCCTCTGTAATCTTTAGGTTCCCAACCGATCAATCTATATTGATGGCCTAGAGAGAGAATCTGGCAGTCAAGCATGTTCATCAATATTGAATCATATCCTGGGATCTCCACTTTCACTGAACATTGAAGGGGAGATGGAAGATCCATATGATCATCTCGGCCTATGCCTCCCAGAAAATACTCAAAAGGCGACGTAGAAGCAGCAGGAGTTTTGACTCTAAAGACGAACAAAGGGACCTTCTCGAGGGTGCACAAGTCTTTACTTTCGAGAGTGAACTCGTCGAAAGTAGGAAGAGAGTAACTTGGGCATAATAGGCAAGAAGGAAAGGGAAACGTGGATCGCCACGAATTGCAAACAGAGCGAGCATGAACAACATCGAAACAGTCCTCCACATTCTTGGAGACAATGGGCAGTAGCTCCTCCGGTAAAAGAGACCAGTCTGGCTTCATGGATGATGATGTCTTCTTTTTCATTGCCATGTTTGGTGAAACTTCGAAATCTAAAAGAAAAATCACAATTCTAGGGTAAAAGAACATGAACAGAGAAGATTGATCGCATATCTACTTAGAACTGTTTCAAAATAACTATAATCTGTTATAAAATATAACGTGTATATATATATATATATGGTGTATATATATATATATATATGTAGATGTGTATTTGTATTAAATAATTATGAAAAGAAAGAAAAGTAGAAAGAATGAGAGAGGAGAGAGCAAAGGTACGTAACACAAATCTTTCTTCTCTTCTCATTATTATTACCTCTCAACTCACGATCTCTACACTTATATATAGCAAAGAAACTTGGGGTCAAAGCTACATATGGGATAAGACAAAAAATAAGATAAAACTCTAGTATAGCTTGGGGACAAAGTAATAATGGATAATCATCAAGATTGGATAATTGATTAATTATCCATTTAATCTTAACACTCCCCCTTGATTATCCATAATTGCGTACTGGCTCGTTAAAAACCTTATCATGGAAAAACCATATAGGATCAAAACCATGATAAAGGAAAAGAGTACAGTAACACAATCTCCCCCTCGAACAGACGAATCTTGTTCTCTTTATAGCTTTCGTAGATGATGCATCTCGATCATTCTCTTTGCTTCTTCTGATCTCGTCAATGTATAACAAAGATTTTTGAAGAGAGATAGACCTTCACTTTGTTGTCTATCTTTTGCGTGTTATTTGCTGCCTCGTTAAAAACCTTGTCATGGAAAAACCCAGTGGGATAAAAACCATGATAAGGGAAAAAGAGTGCAGCCACGCTCATCATCATATGTCTCCCCCTAGAAGCATCATCTTCAAAATATGCATTTTGAATGATGTAGCAGGACGCGCCTTTGAACTAAAACTGCTACATTGTTACTTGGCCGGATGTACTGAACATCAACTTCTTGCTTCTTCTCAGATTCTTGAGTGCAAGAGAAGAATCTTTGAGAAATATGTCTTGTCATCTCGCTCTTGACATAGATTCCTTTGAATTAGGAAACATTTGCAGCAGTGTCTTGTTGTTGGCTCTTCACTGGTGCATATATTGCTTGCTTCTTGTATATGTTGAGTGCACAAATCTGAGCCATACAGATACTCGACATGCTTCATGGAGCGCAATAATTTTGGCATGGCTTGAACAAGCGACGACCAAAATTTTCTTGTTGGAAACGCCACGAAGTTGTTGTTTTGCGATATATATTTATATAGATCTGATATAGATCCTCCATCTGCAAAACCAACTAAACCAAACTCGGGGTTTCTAGAATAAAATAAACCCAAGTCAATCGTACCTTGCATATATGGAAGACACATTTGAACTCATTCAAGGTCTAGTCGGAGGAGATCAATTATACCTGCAAGTAGATCAATAGCAAATGCTAGGTACAATATATTCACTAGATATATAAATGCTCGTCAGCATTTATATATGCTAGCTACAATTCACAAAATATATAAATACTCGTCAGCATTTATATATAGTGCTTCATGATAAAATATATAGAGTCGACTTCCTTTAGAAGTGACTAATATAACATCTGTTTCTTTAGATGTTTAGTTGGAATATCTGGAGACACTTTTGTCTTTCCAAGATCTTTTATTCCAAATAACTCTTTAAGAGTTTTGATGATGTTCAAAAACATCATGCTTATAAATTCTCGGGAATATAACTATGATATCATATATTTTTCAGGGAATAGTCCTACAGACATCCCATGAGGCGCAATTCAAGTCATTTATTCATCAACTCAATATCGAGTGATTTTGACAAAATCCGGCGCGACACACCGTTTTGTCTTGAGTATCATAATACTCTTTTTATGCTTGGACCATGTGTCCAGAAATCACTCGTTTCTTATACGAGATTAATATAGACTTGGCTGCGTCTTTGTTTATTGGCCAATATATATCTCTTTACGCTCACAGAGCGGAGATTTATGATCCTCATTAATCACATTTGTGCACTAGATCATTTTTATTGTCGACATTGTATTGTCTTTGGTTTGGTTCCATATTTGCCGTAATGACATGGTTAATCGCGATCTTAATCATTATAAATGATTTTATTCAGGTACATGATTTCGTTATTAACCATGACAATCGGTCTTTGTACTCCTCTTTAGGAGTCTTTTTTGCTCCTCTTGAGGAGTCTCTTTGCTCCTCTTGAGGAGTATAAAAGACTCCTCTTTAGAAGTTTATATGCTCCTCTTTTAAGAGTTTAATCCTCTTAAAATAATAATTTACTCTTTTTTCGAGGATTTTCTTTATATTTGGAACAAAAGTTGTCTATCACATTCTTTAACGTGTTATAGACAATAATATGTCATCCGCCAGAGACATATTTTTGTAGAGCATTTTTAGCTGGGACAAGAGATTTCCTATGAACTTTAAGTTCATATGTATTTATACGAGGATCAATAATTTATGAAATCTCATCCATCAGCTTTTTGCATTTGATTTGCAATTTATTATGAATAGTGATCTATTTGAACTTTGAACTCTTAAGTTCATATTTATTATAGTCATTTGTTCAAAGATCCAAACTATTCAATGATTCTCCCATAATGATGGAAAATTTTATCATCAACATGATGATTTGCAAATCTTGCAGTAGACACATCTCTCATAAGATGGCTTAATATTTGTAGAGCAGAGATTCATCTCCTGCATCTATATATTACATCCTTTTTTGGATGATATTTTTATGCGGTGCAAAGGAGCATTTATAACATATATCTCACACCCATAAAATTCAAAATGAGAAATATTTGATCTCCAATCATGTATATATAACATGGGAAAAATATTTCTTATAAATTATTAGCCTTGTATATAATCATTAATACATGCAAAACCGCATGCTCCATGTAAAAACATGGAGATTAAATCACCATGAATCGTTTTGCAATCTCTTGGATTTGCGCTATGAACGATTCGCTTAAAGCTCATTTTGAGAGTGAACATCATTTTTAGATGTTCCACTTTATCAAAAAGTGATAAATTTTAGGATATGACTTCACCAAAGTTGTCTTGCTCTGGGGTATCAAACTCACAAAAATTCATCGACAAAAGTCGATGTGGGATTCCTTTAATTCTCCCCCTCGAGATGATAACTCTTCGAGTTCATTCATCTCGAACTGAATCCCACTTTAGGATCAATAACATATCCGATACGGATTATGTATTTAATCTTAGATCCTTATAAAAATGTGGGACTTGTAATACCCCTTCTCAAGATGATGGCTTTTTAAGCCTATTTATCTTGGACCGAATCTTATTTTTAGATCGGTTATATTCGGGGCTTAATTTGGGGATTATTGAGGAAATCAACCATTAAAGAGCTTATCGAAGAAAAATGGTGATTTGGCCAAAGACCATATAATTCTGGAGGCTTAGCCTACTACAGAGTTAAGGAGAAGGTATATAACCTTCAACTCCTTATATAATATAAAATTTAAATAAATTTAAATGAATTTAAATAAATTAAATGTTACCTCAGAAATATGGACGGAAGCATACAGTGCTTGAATAGGCTTCTCTTACTTTACATAAAATTTAAGTGATATTTAATCACTCTTTTTAAGTTCCAATTATGTTTAGGTCATCAACATATACAGCAATGATCACAAATCTCGATTGAGATTTCTTAATAAAGACGCAAGAGCATATTTCATTATTAACATACTCTTTGTTTAAGAAATAATCGCTTAAGCAATATATCATATGCGTCCGGATTATTTTAATCCGTAAAGTGATCGCTGTAATTTGACCGTACATATTTCATTAGACTTTGAGTCTAATGGCTCAGGAACTTTAAATCCTTCTAGGATTTATATATATATATATATATATATATATATATATATATATATATATATATATATATATATATATTAAATCCAACGATCCATATAAACATGTTGTCACTACATCCATAAGGTACAATTCTAAATGATAAGAGACCGTTAGGCTCGTTGTGTACCTGAATGTAATTTCATCTCTGACTGGAGAATATGTTTCTTCATAATCAACTCCAAGTCTCTGAGAAAAACCTTGTGCAACAAGTCGGGCTTTATATCGTGTGATTTCAACTTTTTCGCACGAAGACTCACTTGCACATAACAGGTTTTAATCTTTAGATGTAGTGACAAGAGATCCAAATGCATCTCTTTTATTAAGGGAGAGCAAGTCAATTTGCATTGCAATTTTCTATTTCTCCCAATCAGGCCCTTGTTGGCACTAATATAGACCCTGGATCTGGATCATCATTATATATTGCATTTTTCTACCGGGATGACTTGACCGGTTATGCTATGTTATAGCAATTAGCAAACCTCTGTTTGCTATCATAAATATTTTGCCATCTTTATTTTGTATGATATAATCATACATATGTGTGTCTCCATTTGTGGTTGGACATTCAATACCACATTTATTTATAAAAATAAATGTCTTTGAAACTATACGAGTTTCTTTGAGACTTTGGAGAACACGAAGCATCGATTATTATGAATCTGATGCATTTAGAAGTCGAGAGACTAGCTCATCTAGACCTTCTAATTAATTTGCACTTTCTAAAAATATATTGACCCGTGCTTCATATATTCTCATAAGAGAAATATATTTTTGATTTTAAAGACATATTTCAAAGTCTTTAAATCTCATATAACACATATATTTATTCTTTACGAATAAAATAAATAAAAATAACTAAACATATAAATTCACAAAAATAATAATTTATGGATTATAGCCTTTTCATATAAGAATTCAGGAGGCATCGCCTTCCATTAAGAATTCAATAGGCATAACTTTCGTTTGATCGTAGAGAAGGAGGCAGAGCCTACCATATATATCGATCAATCCGGAAAAAATATAAATTTTCATTTGATCGTTAGGAAGGTTAAACCTACCATATATGGCGATCAATCCGGAGAAAGTATAGCCATTTATTTGATCGTAAAGGAGGCATAGCCTACCATATATAACGATCTATCCGGAAAAGACATAGCTTTTTATTTGATCGTAAAGAAGACGGAGTCTATCATTTAAAACGATCAAACCGGAAAAAGGCATAGTCTCATGATGTCTATAATAGTTATGTTCTATAAACATAAATAAATTTAATAGCATAAAATTTTACTTACCTCGTAAACGCTCAAACGGTAAAGACATCGTGCTGATAACGTGTTATAAAATATAACGTGTATATATATATATATATATGGTATATATATATATATATATATGTAGATGTGTATTTGTATTAAATAATTATGAAAAGAAAGAAAAGTAGAAAGAATGAGAGAGGAGAGAGCAAAGGTAAGTAACACAAATCTTTCTTCTCTTCTCATTATTATTACCTCTCAACTCACGATCTCTACACTTATATATAGCAAAGAAACTTGGGGTCAAAGCTACATATGGGATAAGACAAAAAATAAGATAAAACTCTAGTATAGCTTGGGGACAAAGTAATAATGGATAATCATCAAGATTGGATAATTGATTAATTATCCATTTAATCTTAACATAATCTTATTTTCTAAACAAAACTACAATAACAAGATTACCCAACAAATATTGAAACAGAGTATCAGATGCAGGTTATCTTACGAAATGGTCAGTTTTTATTATCCTGAAGGAGCCGTTGATGGAGCGATTCTTGCGTTGAATTCAATTTTATGACTTTCTCTAACAAACAAAGTTACCAGGTCAAGACCAGACCATATCCTTTTTCACCGTTTTGAAAAAAATATTCACATTTTTTTTTTTTTAAAACGTTATCCTTATTATTTGCTCCAAGAAACCATAAACAGGGAAAAAAAAAATAAAGAATGTAGAAAAGGTTAGCAAGATGCAACAAATAAGAAAGTGATAAATGTATAACCATTTATTGATTTATGTACATTTTATATAATTTAAATTTATTTCAACATATTTTGAAATATTAACTTTTTGATGAATCACTAAATTGTCCATAATATTTTCAAATAGATAGCTATAACATATCTTAATTTTATCATATAAGAGTATGTAAATTCAATTATCGAAAACAGCCAAGATTCATGTTTTTCCGCCGGCTCTGGTTATATTTCAAAATGTATTTTTTCTTTGCATATTCATAAAATTACAAAGACAAAAAATAGATGATGCAGAGGATCATCATGCTTCTTTCCCCGAATTAGAAATTTCTACTTATATTAGCTTTTGTATTTCTTATATCTTACATAGTAATAGTGTTTGTCCCTGATGTCTAGTTTGTTTACATTGAATCACAATAGTGTTTGTCCCTGATGTCTAGTTTGTTTACATTGAATCAAACACTAGTACAACTACGCGATAGAGAAAACATGAATGATTTGTCCATAAAGCTAAATAGACGAACAAATGGATTTCTTTGGCTTTATTATCACTCCAAAAACTAGGAAGATACATATATAGAGATATTAAAAAGTCCTGGTTTTTCTAATTTTTAATTAAAAAATTTCATGATATTTTTTATCATTATCTCAATTATTTAAAACAAAAGAAACTAAGTTTTTATCACGAAAATATAATGAAATGTTTTCTTTTGTCTAAAATTACATCGATAAACATTGTAGTTTCTAAAAAATGAAATTTAAAAGAAAAAATGAAATATAAAAGAAAAAACTGAAAAAAAGAAAAAATATATATGCAATAAATAAGCAAAACATAAGCAAAAACTAACAAATATAATAAACTAGAGAGAAACCCACGCGATGCGTGGGATACTGATTAGTTACAACCTTTCTATTCTATCTCTTTTTAATCACAACATTTTGTGACAATCAAACTATATCATCCTACAGCTTTGGATGTAAATGGTCAACCCCCTGGTCCACCGGTATGCATGATTCACCTCTATTCTTTCATTCATTTTTACGCTAAAAAAAAAAATCCATTCTTATGATTCTATATTATCTTCCCTTTCTCAGTTCTCTAAAGGCAGTTATTACCACCCAAGAGGCATGTTAAACGTAATGGAGCACTTCAAAACCAAATACGGTGACCCTTTGATCTATGTCACCGAAAACGGTGCGTTTTACTACTCATCTCTTCCATCTATACATGTTAAGTGTATTTCAAGATCTGTTCAAGAAATTGACTCAAATAATGTGGATTTAGGAATGAGTACCGCCGGTGGCGACATACCCTTTACCGAGGCATTTCACGATTACGAGCGGATTGATTATCTCTGCAGTCATCTCTGTTTTCTCCGTAAGGCCATCAAGTGAGTGGATGCTACTCTTCTTCCATTGTTCTTTATATATATAAGACACTAGATCCTGACCCGCACGTACGTGCGGGGTTTCATATTTTAAAAGAATTTATAGCAAATTTTAATTTATTATAAATTATTTTGTTGTTTTTATGATATATATTTTAGTGTATTAAATCTAAATCCACACGTACGTGCAGAGATATTTTTATAGAAATTGTTGTATAGATTTTAAAAATATAAAATATGTTGTTGTGTTAGTGAACTTTGTAATAGTATAGATATTATAAAGTTAGAGTAATGAACGAAATTCATTTGCGTAAGTGCATAATTATATTTTAAGATCCGAACGAATTTAGTTGCAAAAGTTAAATGATGTTACGTTTTTATTTTCTAAGCTAATCGAAACATTTCTAACAGTCTGATTACAGATGTTAATAGGATATGGATTCAGTTTTATATTGGTGTAAATACAATATATACAGTAAGTTCTACAGATTAATATGTACGTTGTTAAAGTTATAAATATATTTTAACAAATTTATTAATGTTTTTTTCTTTAGGTAAATTTTGCATATTTTTCATTTCATTGTTAAATCATAATTAATTCGACTTTTTGGACTAAAAATAAAAATTTGAGATACATCTATAAAAAGGATATACTATTGCTGCATAATTTGTTTTGAATGCTAAATATATAATTAGTTCACATTATTTCGAAAACTGTGTAATATATCATGAATTTATTTAAGGAAGATCCGATTGAAAAGGAATAATAAAACATAAAATATTTCGAAATTAATATGTACAATCTATTGTTTAGATATTTCCGAAACTTGCTCTAAACGAAGACCATAATGATAATTACTTTAAATTTATCATTATTTGAGTTTATTTCATAGTTATATAAATATTTGTTAGTATCTAATATCGTTTTTTAGAAATTTTGAAATAAAATTTCGTTTTATATTTCAAAATTAGTGAAAATATTATAACAAAATTGAATCTTAAATATTTGTATTTATTTTTTTTTACGATATTTCAAATTCAAACTTAAAATTCTCCATTGATAAAACTTTTTAAATGATAGTGTTTTTAATTTTGAATTAAAAATGATATTATTTTTCTTTTTATTTTTGATATAGAATAGTCTATTAGGATTGGTTTAGATAAAATCTTAGTTGGATATCAAATCTTAGTTTTTCAATTCTCATTGGTTAACAATTTTTTAGAAATTAATTTCATATTTTCGTTCATAATTAATAAGAGAGAGAAAATGAGTTTAATTTTTTTGGAAACTAATAATTATTTAAAAGAATTTTACTATTTTTTATTTTTTATATAAATATATTAATTTTTTGATTACTATAGTACCCTTAATGAATTTATTTAAAAATACTAAAACTCAATGGCATCTTATGTAATATTTTACCCTTTATAAGGTTATTTAATATCTAGTGATTCCCAATTAATAGTATAGATACATATTTAATTATGATAAGTCAATAATTCAAAAATGTTCTTGTTTCTAGGGAGAAGCGTGTCAACGTGAAAGGATACTTTGCTTGGGCTCTTGGGGATAACTACGAATTCTGCAACGGCTTCACCGTCAGATTCGGACTTAGTTACGTTGACTTCAATAATGTCACTGCTGATAGAGACCTCAAAGCATCTGGCTTATGGTACCAGTCGTTCTTAAGAGATACCACCAAGAACCAAGATCTCCTCCGCTCAAGCCTCTCCTTCAAGAACCGTGATAGGAAGAGCCTCGCATGAAAGCCCCAAACCACTTTATGCTATCAAGATCATCTTCATGTTTCCTCTTTATATTTTGTTATATTTGAACTTAGGGGTGTCAAAATGGGTCAAGATTCATGGGTCAACCAATACTCAACTCAACCCATGAACCCTAATGAGTTGAAAATTTTGACTCAAATGAGTTGATGGATCAAATGAGTTATTGAGTCAAATGAGTTGATGGATCAAATGAGTTGGGTTGTAATGGGTCAATGGTTTCAATGGTTTACCCATTTGACCTATCAATTTTTGTTAAATTGAATCAAACCAATTTAAATCTCTAAACCGATTTCAATTTGAGTCTAACCAAAACTTCTAAACCGATTGAATATAGTCTTTAATTTTTCCGCCAAAAAATTTTATAATTTTTAACAAAAAAACGAAAATATGTAATTTTCCCGCCAAAAACGTAAACCCATGATTTTCCCGCCAAAAACGTAAACCCGTAATTTTCCCGCCAAAAACGTATATCCGTGATTTTCCCGCCAAAATTTTTATAATTTGTAACTAAAAATGAAAATGTAAAATTTTCCCGCCAAAAATGTAAACCCGAGATTTTCCCGCCAAAAACGTAAACCCGAGATTTTCCCGCCAAATTTTTTTATAATTTGTAACCAAAAATGAAAATGTAAAATTTTCCCGCCAAAAATGTAAACCCGAGATTTTCCCGCCAAAAACGTAAATCCGTGATTTTCCCGCCAAATTTTTTTATAATTTTTAACCAAAAATGAAAATGTAAAATTTTCCCACCAAAAACGTAAATCCATAATTTTCCCGCCAAAAACGTAAACCCATGATTTTCCCGCCAAAAACGTAAATCCGTAATTTTCCCGCCAAAAACATAAGTCCGTAATTTTCCCGCCAAAAACGTAAATCCGTGATTTTCCCGCCAAAAATTTATAATTTTTACCCAAAACAAAAATGTGTAATTTTCCCGCCAAAAACGTAAATCCGTGATTTTTCCGCCAAATAATAGTGATGTTGATGATTATTATTATATTTTAATTATTAATTTATTTATTACATTAATAGGTCAATGGGTCAACCCATTTAACCTTCTAACCCATCAAATTAAATGAGTTCATGGGTTGACCCAACTCATTTGCTTAAATGAGTTGAGTCAACCCATGAACTCATTTAACTCTAAACTCATTGGGTAATGAGTTGAGTTGAGTTGGGTTAACCATTTTGACACCCTTATTTGAACTCTATAACAATTACAAAATATATATATATATATATATATATTATGTCAACCATTTAAAGCAAAGTTTTAAATTGACTCGAATTATATGTCTTTTAAATAAAACTATTATTAAAAAGAAAACAACAAAATGTTGTTTTATTTTATGGGACGGGGTTATATGATGGGACGAGTTTGGGTCGATATTAATACGGGATGATGTAGCACGGGTGAAATCCTAGAATTAAAGATAAAAATATAATGATATTATCTGAAACACTACACAATCAAAACAATATTAACAAAACAAATATAACTTTAAATTTAAGTTTTTAGTTCTAAAAAATCAATCCGCAATATACCGCGGGTTAAAAAATTTAGATACAAAATACTATCAAATTATTATAATAGTCCATGATTATAAATGGTTGCCAATATTAACACTACATCACTTCTACACCTACAAATCTTCTAAGTACATCAATACAAATTAACACATTTAAGTAAACAAATACAACAACTCAAAAACAATATTCATATATTTCAACTATATTAATTATAATATAAATAAGTAAATGAGAAATAATTATTTTGGTAGTTTTCAAAATCACCCATTTATTTTCCACAATATATATAATTACAAATTAATCACCACTAATTACCATTAATTGGAGAGGGACACATGTCAGATGCATATGATGTCAAATGGCATGATAATAAAGCTTCTTCAAAATAACTAACAATTTTAATAATTCTTATCTTAAATATTTCTTTTAAACAATCTAAAATAATTGTGAATTCACCTATCAAGTGAATCATGTTCCTACATTTGATTAAAATTTAATAGTTCATCATTACTTTTAAAATCTCTTGACTAAATTACTTTTGATTGGATTTCCATTAGTTTTTGGTACTCCATCTCTAATCGATAACACAAGTAAATAAAACAAAGAATATTATGTTAGAGCTATAAGTCGTACGTTGATTTAATCAATGATACATGTATATTACATCATTCTACCAATGTTAAGTCGTAATCTACGTTAACCTTGAAATTGGAGCAGACTTTGGAGTTGAAGAATTTGATTGTTACGTTGAGATTTTTTTTGTTTATACAATATTAAGGGATAGACTTTATAGACTTTTTAATATTTTTAGTTATTATCTTATTAAATTTAATATATAAAATAAATAAACTATCTTTATCTCAAAAAATAATTATAAGGATAATTAATATTATTTTGAATTTTTCTCTCAATTTTCAAATTTAGTTATAATTTTAATAAAAATACAGCTTTCAATTTAAATATAGACGAAATTGTCATTTTACATATAAAAATTTGTAATTTTCATTAGAAATAGAAAAATGGTAGTTTTCAAAATCACCCATTTATTTTCCACAATATAATTACAAATTAATAACCACTAATTACCACTAATTGGAGAGGGACACATGTCAGATGCATAGGATGCCAAATGGCATGATAATATAGCTTCTTCAAAAAAACCTTGTCATATTATATAAGAAATATTTAAATTTTATCAAAACTTAAATATTATATTATAGTCATTTAAACGTTTGTAAAATTCAACTTTATAAAACGTTTAAATATTTATATAACTAAAAATTTTATGAAGTTTTAAATATGAATATTTGATTTTATGGACTTGATTAAATAAGAGATTTGTAACATGAAATATAATGCTACGGTTTTCATTTATTAGATGGAGTAACGTAAGGTAAAAAAGGACATTTAACTATAATGTCTAGAAAGATATGCTTAGAGAAGAGAAGAAACGAATGTTCAGTTGTTTTTTTGAAATTAATCACCACTAATTACCATTAATTGGAGAGGGACACATGTCAGATGCATAGGATGCCAAATGGCATGATAATAGAGCTTCTTAAAAAAAAACCTTGTCATATTATATAAGATAGAAAGATATGCTTAGAGAAGAGAAGAAACGAATGTTCAGTTGTTTTTTTGAAATTAATCACCACTAATTACCATTAATTGGAGAGGGACACATGTCAGATGCATAGGATGCCAAATGGCATGATAATAGAGCTTCTTAAAAAAAAACCTTGTCATATTATATAATGTCAGATGCATAGGATGTCAAATGGCATGATAATAGAGCTTCTTAAAAAAAAACCTTGTCATATTATATAAGATAGTCTTGGAAAGGCTTGATTCCACAGCCACACCATGTTCACATGCCCATATCTTAAAGTCTATTTTAATCAAAATATAGAGTTTAAAGTCAAGTAAATAGCCAATTATATATATATATTCTTCTAAATCTTTTAATTTGTTCCTTGTATTTTATACAACTATTCTTCTCTTCTCTCACCATATTGATTCTTTTCTTGTTTTACCAACCAGCTTCTTCTTTGTCAAATATTGTTTATCTTCTATTTTTCACTTACACTTATTTATTTTAGATATATAATAGACTATATTTTTGTATATGAAACATGACATAACTAAAAATTATTTCTAGATAGTAAATTTTTGTTTCAACATACAAAACTTTCAATATTTTTTTTTGTCTTATTTTATAATATTACATGTAAACAAGTATTATTGTTTTGATGTCTAATTCTTCCTCCGATCAAACCAAAAGATAGTTGAAACTGATAGTGGAAGCCACAAAGTTAGCTGCTACAGAGACAGTAAAAGAGTAGCTATTGGTAGTGCTTCATGAGGAATGAGCAGTGTCATTCCATTCAATGATAGTGTTTTGATATCCTCTCCATTCCAACAAAATGTTTGTCTTTTGTTCACTACCATTAACGTTTTCCCAATTTTTTTCATAGAACCATACATCGCTACAAGGGATTAGTGAATAATATAGATTATAAGGTTTTGATATCCTCCTGGGTAATGCGCAGTGTCATTCCATTCAATGAAAGTGTTTTGATATCCTCTCCCTTGCAGCAAAATGTTTGTCTGGTTCATTACCATTAATAGTATCTATGTTTTTTTTTATTGAACCATACATCACTACTAGGCCCGGCTTAGAAGCAAAGCCGTGCCAACATACATGGAGATCAGAGGCGAATATTAAAAGAAAAAATCAAAAGTTAAAAAATATCATCGTTTTGTGACAAAAGAACTACACCAATAAACAAAATATTTTTCTACCAACATTTTCAAGATTTATTAATCGAATCTAAACAAAAAACATGAATCAACCATCATTATAGTAGATTAATAACCAATTATTTATTTCTTTGTTTAAAATTTTAGTAAAATTATACAAACTACTATTCTTAGATGACAAACAGAAATTATGACGAAGAATCTTATAACTTGATTATGTGGTCGATTTGTAAAATATAAAAGAACAAAAAAAAATTAAATCAAAATTTTTTAAATAGATGATTTAGAACAAGGTGAATAAATTGGTTACTCTGGTTTTTCTATTGAGGAAAACGAGGATTTGAAATTGAGGACATTTTGAAAATTGATGAATAATAATGAATCAAAAGGATTCCTTTATAACATAGGTCTGGGAATAAAGATAATGAATTATCACGTAAATGTGGTAATTTATCATCAAATTAATTATTAACTTTTTGTAGTAATTTATCGGGAGCCGCCAAAAACACAAAATTATGGTCTCATATATGTTTGTTTCTATTTGTTTAGAATCTCAACTTTGAATCTGTGATTTTTTGTCAGTTTTTTTAAAAATATATTACTTATGTTTTGCTCATATTTTGCTTAACATTTGCAAATTTTTGCTCAATTTATTTTCTCTTGATTATTTACGTTATTTCAGTAATTATAACATATTGATAGATGTTTAGTCATTATAAAAAATTTGCATCGAAAAGATTTAGATTGATGATTTAGAATAAGGTGAATAGATTAGTTACTCTAATATTTTATTTGTTTCAATATTTAATTCAATTTTAAAAATACAACTAGATTAAAATTTAAAAGACTTCATAAATTTTAGAAACCGGTGCACCTCCGAGCACCGAGAGCTCTCCGAAAATACTTCTTCCACCCATTCTCAGGACGAAGGCATGGGTTTGGTTTCTCGCCTGGGTTGTCTTCGTCTGAGCCCTTCTTCTCATTTTAACCCTCTTGCTATCTTGGTAGGTAGACCAAGGATCCCCGAGTTCACCATACAAGATGCAAAGCTTAATCTCGACGGCCTCAACCTCAACCTAATGATCTCCTCAACTTTAGAGAACTGCAACAAACGTTAACGAGGGATCGTGTACAATTTCGGTTTGTGTACCGACTCAAACGTTAACGTTAAAAGAAAGATAAAGACACACAATTTAAGTCGGTACACAAACCAATATGTCATGTGGTATACTCAAGTTGATATATGATAACCAATTCAACAATCTTATTTCATAGATGAAATGGCTAAATCATTTAATCTTTCTATATTATATTGTTTACATAGCTATTTATAAAAACCATAATTTGTATTGTGTGAACCATAAATCAAAAAGGTTTCAATGTTTAAGCATATGTTTCTATAGCTATATTTTTTTAATTGAGTACATATAAATAAAAATGAAAAATATGCCCCTAAAAGTTTCCAAAAATTTAGATGCCCTAAGCCAATGTTTCAATTTTTTACATTGTGGCACGGCTCTGCTTAGAAGGTGTGCCCACAGTGCATTTGTACAGGGTCCACTATTTTTTAGTTAGATTTCTTTAAGCAATTAGGGTCCTGTTTTCTTAAAAATTATATAAAAAAGGTCTAATTCCAAACATATCTATGATATAAACGTTTTTTTTAGCTAGGCACAAGGTCCCACTTTTCTATGAGCCGGGCCTAATAACTACAAGAGAGAACATGTATAACATAGATTATAAGGTCGAATTGACAATATGTTAGGTTGAACTGACAATATGTTTTTACATGAACATGAACATGAATAACATAGAACCATACATCTATAAGACTAATCTTGAAATTTGTTTTCATATACATTTTTAACATCTCCCTCTAAAGTAAACCGTCTTTATCCAGATGCCGCTATTGATATTATGGTTCTTGGCAAAACCAACAACAATTTATGAACTCAATTTAAATTTGCATTTCCTGATATATTTCAATATGTTTTCCGACAGTTATTGTTTTGTATAAAACTATAAAATTTATGACTCAGTTCTACTATAAATTTGTTTTTACAAAAATTTTGGTAGAACATTTTATTAGAGTCCACAAGAATTATAAATATCACGTTTAACAAAAAAAACCCATTAATCCATGTATCCGCCGTCTACATTAAAGTAATCTAGTTTCGACTATTTAAGATCTTGTCAAGTCATCTCGATTCTCACTTTAAAACTTGGTGTAGATGTTCCACCCACGCCAAGTTTGTTGGAAAGTATTAGAATCCACAACAATTCCAGATATCTTGTCTCATGAGAAGCCCATTAATCCATGTAATCTAGGATTTTCTAAGAAGATAGATTATTATATAAACTAGGGGCGAATCCGGGCTACGCCCGGGTATATTTAAAATTTGATATTATTATAAAGTTTATAACCAAACATTTTTCTTAATTTTTTTATAATACATTGTGTAAACTCATGTGATGTTGTATTCAACATTTTAATATAGAAAACATATATGATTTCATTAAAATTATTTATAACCTTTTTGTTATTGTTATTGTTATTTATATTAAAACTTAATGTCTGATTTCTCGAGATTATCTGTTACTTCAAAACAGAGGAACTGTTAACTTGTGGACTATTGTTTGAAAACATTTTCTTGACTACACAATTCTTTGGTTAGGGATTTAAAATCAGCAATATAGCTAATCTATATATAATAGCAATCTAATAAATACCATTTGCACATCTGAACGGTTGCGTCTTTTTATCGCAACTTTTCGTTAATGTTTTTATTAATTAAAATATATATTATACAGTTATGTTTTTTTTTTTATAAATTGCATTCTGAATGTTTTCTACGGTTGCGTTTTTATTGTAACTTTTCATAAACAGTTGAAACGCTTATTCGAATCATTGCAATATTTAGTTTATTTTACGATCAATTGCAACCTTTGGTTTATATATTTAGTTTATTTTACGAACAATTGCAATTTTTGGTTTATTTAATAAATAGCTATAACATTTAATTATCTACCGCCGCGTCTCTCGGTGTAACTTTTCATAAATTATTATTTTAATTCTTAATTTTTAATTACTAAAATGTATTTAAATGAGACTATAACTATTTAATTAAACTGTTCTAACATTTGGATTATTTGACGAATTATTGTAACTTTTGGTTTTGTGTTACGAACCATTGTTATCTTTAGTATATTTGATGAACTATTGCAACATTTGGTATAATTGACGAACCGTTGCTGTTTTTGGAATATTTGATATCTACGGTTGCGTTTCTCGGATAAGTTCGTCATATTCTTAAAAAATATTTAAATACTAAAATATATTTAAATGAATTGTTGTTACCATTTAATTTAACACAATAGCATTTGGTTTATTTAACGTTGAACGTTTTGGCTTATTTATCAAACTATTGTAATATTTGGTTTATTAGTTTATGCTTTTTGCACTTGGGAATAGTTTTTTAGTTACAAATTATTGTTTTTCTAATATTAATATACTTAGTAAATACTTGTGAGAGTTTTCTTTATCATAATTTTTGTAAAATATATATTGATTTGTTATTAAAAAAATTCAAAATTATTACAATTCATTATGATTTTTTCGTTTGATATTTTTTTAAATATTTTTTTAAATATATTCCCCTGCGACATCGCGGGGGTCCTGAGTCCTAGTAATTTTTAACAATAGCCTTGTGTAACATAAGCGCTAGAAACTGAGAGAACTACTATGTATATAATTGGGAGAAAATAGCATGCTTATGGTACGTAGTATGAATTGGAACTTTAGAATCATTAGTAACAAAGCATGTGGTGCCAATTATCTAACCAACAATGTTGAGAATTCTAATATGTTGAGGACCCCACGTTTGTTAAGCTAAGGCTAAGCGTTCATGTTGCTCTTCCGTAATTTTAGCATAACAGATTAACAGTTGACTTCTCTTTTGCTTAAGAATGAATTCACTTTGTTTAAGTCCAACCAAACAGGACTTGCTAAAGCAAATCCTACACTAAAAATGAGACATCTATTTTCAATTTCTAAGATATTTTTGTTTCAGTCCTGGATTTTTTTGTGAAGACTAAACGTAAACCATATATATATAGCAAAATTTGCAAGTTCAGTAACCAACCAAACATAATATATAACTCAGTTCGTAACAATTTACAAAAAAAAAATTTCCTAAAAAATACGTTAATGACCTGACCACATAGCACATATGACATATGATAGTAAAACCCCTCAGAATACAACACAGTGTTGAGTTTTTTGCATAAGGAGATAAACATTTTCTGAAATTAATCATCTGTTATTTTCTCTATCGTTGAAACCCCTTATGATTTTTGATATTTTAAAAAAACATCCTTATGGTTAATTTTCCTCTACAATACCTTTGATGCGGACCTTATTTGCAGATCTTTTTTGCAGCCACAAAAATATCTCCAAGAAGGATCACCAAGAGTCATACAAATGAAAGAAACAATTCGTAAGTGACCGAGAAAGAGGGAACCGCTTATCTACACTATAATTTATGATTGCAGAACTAAAAACAAAACGGAAAAACGGGAGTGTAAGCTGACAGAGCTCTTGCTTCTTCTCGATAATTGCAGGCCCGTGGCTATGTGCATAATAAAGAAACATTCGCTTCCGGCCATTATTTTGGAAAATTTTTTAAGGCCTTCATTTTCATATGTTTATTAATTATATTAGGTCCAATAGAAAACATTGTTGTGTTGTACTTGTATAAGAAAGAAGAAAGTCACGATGGCTTATCAAAATAACAGATTTAAACATCACGTCTTTTACTCTTTTCCCTTAGTAATTAGTATTACAGTTTTCTTTTTTAATAAATTTTAGAGTTGAATTTTTTCATATATTGAAAAAGGTTTTTCAAAGTTGAAGTTAATAAAGTTTTATCTTCGGTCGAGTATGTCACAAAAAAGATTGAACGATTTGGCTTTTTTTTTTGTCTATCGAAAGGAAATTGGTTAAAAGCGTTGATTTTGAAAGTTTGGTTAATGATTTTATAGCACAAAAGGGAAAAAAGTTGCGTTTTAGAATCAATATTCTAGCTTTTACTCTTGTTTTGTTTATTTGGACTATGTTGGTTCCTACTTTACAGTGTTTTTTTTTGTATTTGAATTAAGGTCTTTTTTTTAATACCGCTTCTGGTCTATACAATGCTAGGCACGGCTCTGGATAAATGATCTATATATGTTGATACACACACAATCTCCATGGAGGATATTTTATCCTATCACCAAAGAGTACATTGTTTAAATTTAACACATGAAAATTACACTAACAAAGCAATACGTGATGTCTCTTCCATTACTTACTTGTTTGAACAGCTAGGATGTGGGGACGGCGATCCTCACTTAAAAGAGACTTCATATGAATGAGTTATTCTTTCGTTGAACACCTGGTTCGAAACAGGTTAGCCTACTATAAGGATTGGATTCTACCAAAAATATATTTTTCTGAGGTATATTAAGATTCAGTCGTCTCTACGACATCTTACTGAGTTTCCCCCTCATCTTTTTGCAAAAAATCGCTCTCGGCACGTCGGATTCTCGTGAGTTCACCGGGGTGGAGCACAATATTTTTTATTTGCAGGGTCCTGATCTTTCCTTACCTTCACACATCTACGTCGCTTTCTCTTCCCCTGTTGCAGCACAAAACCACTTCTTTATGTTCCACTGACTCTGTTAATATTAGTGGGATTGCTTTAGAAAGATTTTCATATCATTTTTGACGTGAAACATGATTTGAAAGCTTAAATGACCACTGACCAGCAAACTATCTGAAAACCTAGGGAAAATATTTCATCATTCATAAACACTACAACTGCAAGAATATTAGGTAACAATGTTCATTTCTCTAAACCCAAAAGCCACTGTCAATTAAGTTCAAAGACACATGGATTTAGTTTCTATTTAATTTCTAAATGAAGTGACACATATGGAAGAAAACGTAGGAATTTATATAACTAACATCTCATATCCAAAGAGTTCGAATGAAAATGAACAAAATTTTACCCCAGAGAAGTGTGATTGACAATCTACAAATAGTGGTGGCGGAGGAAATGTTGTGAAGGCACAAAATGTAGAAAATGTTTTAGGCACCAAAACTGTGATCAATAACTCCTATGTCTAAACACCACCAGTAAGAGAATACTAATTGTAAAAATAGGCAAAAAGGAGAATTAAGTTTTCTTTTTACAGGGTAAAAGCTAAGTCAAAAGAAGAGCTCCATGAAGAAGATACAATAAACCTTTCCACAATCTAAACTCTTAAAAATAGTACATAACTCATTCGCTTCTTATTTTGTTTTTAATTTTAAACTCCTTTGCTTTATTACTACAAATAACATAAGTGTAATAACTCTCATCTACTTTTTGCAGATGACTCTCTCTTATTCTGCAAAGCTACGGAGGAAGAATGTCTATCATTACTCAACATTCTACACCAATATGAGAAAATCTCAGGTCAGGCTGTTAATTTCCAAAAATCTGCTATCACGTTTGGACTAGGTACTAGTCCAGAGTTAAAACATTGTATTACTCAGATTTTGGGAATCCATAAAACAAAAGGCTTTGGTAGATATTTAGGTCTCCCGGAGTTTGTGGGACGAAATAGAACCAATGCATTTTCTTATCTTGCTCAGAGAGTGGACCAGAAAATGTCAAATTGGTATACCAAGTTTCTTTCTCCTGCAGGCAAAGAAGTACTTCTCAAATCAATCATCACAGCTATTCCATCTTATAGTATGTCGTGCTTCTTATTGCCAATGAGGATTCTTAACCAAATTGAAAGAGCCATGAGAAGCTTTTGGTGGACTAGCTCTAAATACAAACATAAGATTCCATGGATAGCATGGAGCAAGATCACTAACCCAAAGAAGGCTGGTGGCCTTGCTATAAGGGACCTCAAGGATTTTAATATTGCTTTATTGGCAAAACAGAGTTGGCGACTACTTCAGCATCCAAATTCACTGTTGGCCAGAGTGTTTAAAGCCAAGTACTACCCCAAGCAATCTCTCTTTGAAGCAAAAATAAAAAGCCAATCTAGCTATGCTTGGAGAAGTATTTCTCAAGGTACACACCTTTTATCCTATGGTCTTCAATATTTAGTGGGGAATGGCAGGACAATTAATGTTTGGAAAGATCCGTGGCTGCCATTAAACCCACCTAGACCAGCTCGAGGTCCTGGAAAACATTTATACCCTAATATGACAGTGGCTGATTTGCTACAACAGGGTAGTTGGAAAAATGATCTGCTTGAACAACTTATTGATCATGAAGATAGTCTACATATTAAAAATATGAGACCGTCTGTTACAGGTGCAAAAGATATACTGCATTGGATATATACTAATGATGGTCATTATGCAGTAAAATCAGGCTACCAGCTCCTCCGTAAATTATCCTCAGATACCTCGTGCCGTTCATCTTCTTCCAATCAGGTTTCCAATCAACATCTCTTCTCTACTATATGGAAGATGAACGTACCTCAGAAAATTAAACATTTTTGGTGGAGATGTCTTCATAACGCTCTACCAACTGCAGATAATTTGAAGAAAAGGAAGATACATGCTGATAATACATGCCAGCGATGTGGAGAATCTGAAGAAACTGTTAATCATCTCCTATTCCAATGTCGAGTCAGCAGAGAGATTTGGGAGCATGGCCTTAACCAAACCAATCCGGGTACATTCGTAATCCAAGACTCTTTTAGTCTAAATCTGGAATCTTTAATGAGCTTAAATAAAAACCAAGGAAAGGATGTAAGCTTATTCCCTTTCATTGGTTGGCGTATCTGGAAAATGAGGAATGATTTATACTTCAATAATAAACAATGGTCCATTCCAGATACTATCAATAAAGCTCTTTTAGATTACCAGCAATGGCAAGAAAGCCTCACAATCAATGCAGAGAAGCCAGTTGAAGCTAATCATAGAGAGAAAAACATTCCTCATGATTTATCACATGCAACCAGAACCCTCACAGATCACCTTCATCAAAAACAACATTTTGTCTGTTTTGTAGATGGTTCTTGGAACTCTCCAACAGACAATGCTGGAATAGGATGGGTGTTATACAATCAACGGAATCAGTTTGTTCTCAGAGGAATGGCTGCTATCAATCCCTTAAAATCATCACTGGAAACCGAAGCAGAGGCTTTAAGACTTGCAATGATACATGTCAACAAACTAGGGTACAAACATGTGACATTCTGCGGCGATGCGCTTGGTCTCTTTACTACACTGCATCGCACCATGGTGGACCACCCTCATCAACAGCAAGATCAGTCAATACTCTCAACTTATGTGATGGACATTAAGTCCCTTGCTGCGAAGTTTGATAGTATAAGTTTTTTCAAAGTCCCTCGTGAACTGAACTGTGTTGCTGATATGTTAGCTAAGGATGCACGAATTAGGAAGATAAACTTTGTAATATCATGGAATGTTGTACCTTAAGTTTTCAATCTAATGAATAGCTAAGTTGACGACAAAAAAAAAAAAAAAAAAAAAAAAAAAAAAAAAAAAAAAAAATACTAATCATCATATATGTATCTTAAATTGGGATGGGATTACTAAATCAATTCAATCGCCATTACAAAGTAATAAGCCATATCTTCTGTAGCTTGTTGCACTTGCAAAACTTACACATAATCATATTACATTCAAAATAATAATTAAGTACCGTAAAATATGCTTGACAGAGGAAAATGAGACGATCGAGAGAGAATGTCGTCGTAATGAAGTAATAAAGATCTCACTCTTCCCATCAAAAAACTCACGAACATGTTCAAAGCCGGAGGGAGGCGAAGTTAAACCCAAAAAGAGAAAGAAAAACGGTTAGATACGACCAGCGAGTTTCATAGTTCCTAACGCAAGCGCCAGTTGATAGCCATAGATTTATGAAACAGATTTACTCTTATGTTATCCAAAACTTCAGAAAGAAATATATTCCTCCTCGCAAACTTAAGACAATTGTTGAGACGTAGTCACGCTGATACTTGCCTTGCCAATAACATCGAGCCATTTTGAAGTCGAAGAGACGTTTTCCACCGAGGTAAGAGATGTTTCAATGAAAAAATGGTGTTTTTCTTATTGCACGACCTCCTCTACCTCTTCTTCCCCTTATTCAAACTCAAAGTTCGATCCTTACGACGATCCATACGAAGTTGAAACTGATGGGATCGTGGCCTTATGGGAGATGATACGTTTAGGATATAAGAGGGGAGCGATGAATGTAGATTCCCGAATGAAGTCGTTTCGAGAGCTACATTTTAAGAGTGGAATGGCTGACGTGGCACTACAGGAAAAGACTTTAGAATGCTGATGTGGACACTGTGAGAGGGCTCAAATTGTCCCTTTTATTAGTATAGATAGATATGTGTATTGAATATCAATGTAGCTAACTTTGGGAGTTACCACTTTGAGCATCTCTCTTCTTCCGTTTTATGATTTCAATCTGAGAATCAATTAGTTTGGTGTTATATATAAAAAAATATGTATTAACCCATTCTTATATACAAGCATATTATAAGCAACAAGCCTAGTGAAGCCCATATGTTTAGGATATTAAGCAAGTAGAGTGCATAAATGCTCTTCTTATGAAAACTTCTATTGTAATTGTAACCTTGAGAGTTGCTTTCATCTTTATGAAATATCGATCAACTTCAAACAACTCTCCTTCTTCATCATTATGAAACATTAATCAAAATCCTTTTAGCTATTGGTTCTTCATTTAAGCTTTCCTCTCTTTTAGTTAATTTGCACATAATAAAGCTCTATTAATGAACTAATTCAATTTATGTCTTTGTTTTCTATCTGTTTAGACGATCTAATAATGAGCATAAATACGTTGCTTTGAAATTACTCATAGTAAACACAACATTCCACCAAGCTCATAGAGCTTTTTATGTAGTAAGAGACGATTTCCATTGGTAAACTTGAGAGGTTTTAGGAAATAAAACCATGAGTCAATAGATTAATATACATATATAATAATTATTAAGCTTCTTTTTCGTATGATTAATTAAAGGGATTGGTTTCAGAGGAAGACCGAAGACTTGTGCACTCTACAAGCTTTTTATATTAACAATTTGTGACCATTAAAGTATTGACTAGTGCTTGTAACCTTTTTAGAATCATGAATTTCTCCACAGTGTGCATTTCACAGATACAAGTAGGCCACGTAGATGTGAAAACACGATTAACCATACCCAAACATGTCCCCCTACTTGTGCTCACCAAAAAATACCTGAAGCTCGAGTGACTTAACCTTTGGCTCCGAGGCATAAACTAGAAATACACACTGACCCATCCTAATATCCTACAATGTACAGTTTTATCTTGTAGCCATCAAGGGTGCTTGGAACACAATTGTGCATTTTCGGCTGAGTTTTCAATCCATTTTGGGACAAAATCAGACATTGTTTGGAGAGTTTTGGTTACACACAAGACTGTATCATAGCAAGAACACAGCCAGACATGGTTTAAAGAGTTCAACCATTTTTTACAATTAGATACAAAGATTAAGCCTTGAAATTAAACAGAGTCTTTACTTAAAAGTCATAGGAAAGTTTTTCATTTGATCGATCTAATAAAAACAGAACCAACAGGTATCATAAAGCAAGATTTTACGGCTTAGCGTTCAACCCGCAAAGCCACCACCGGAGGAGATTTGTTACGAATCATCACACGATATTCTCTTGAAAATCTCCAAAAGTTGAGGTCGTCTTCCACGTATCCTGTAGGCACACCATATTTACAGAAGTAAATTACATCACCTGGCCAATTAGTAAACAACATTGAGTTCCCACTCACACCACAACCATCGGGAAGCTCCTTAGCCGAGCAAGCGACATTTCCCTGCTCTCCAAAAAAAAATACACGGTCTCCTAAATCGCTGACCACAACCCATACACCAGCCTCCTCATCTAGCCTACTCACTCTGCATGTTAACCGGCTAAATTCTATTACTTCAGCATCTGGGAGGGTTGCCTCTACAAGAAAAAGTTCATCATTGCCAGATTGGACCAGATAATTTATTGAGCTTAGAGGCTGTAAGGGCATCAGGGGAGTCGCTTCCAGCGAATAAGGATCGATAACAAAAATGTCCCCGTTGAGAAAGAACGCATAAAATCTGCCTCTAAAAGTGACTATACCCGAGCAAGTAGCTATTGAGGTTTTCTCAAGACGCCTCCATCTCCTTTCAGCACTTCTTAACACCAATAAATCATGAGAGTAGCCGATAAGCACAACAAATCCTCCTCCTCCTCCTCCCTCCTTGTTTAGCGGAAGAACAGCCACGCCTCTGAACTTTGTTGCCAATGAGTGAGGATCCCAACCGATCATTCTGTACTGATGGCCCAGAGAGAGGATCTGGCAGTCTAGCATGTTCATTAAGGTTGGATCAGATCCTGGTATCTTCATTGTTACCGAACATTGAAGCGGAGATGGATGCTGCGTATGATCTTCTGAGTTATCTCGGCCAATGTCTCCCAGATAATACACAGAGGGCGACGTAGCAGGAGTTTTGACTCTAAAGAGGAACAAAGGGATCTTCTCGAGGATGCACAAGTCTTTGCTTTCCGAAGGGAAATCGGCGAACGAGGGAAGAGAATAACTTGGGCGTAAAAGGCAAGAAGGAAAGGGAAATGAGGATCGCCACGAGCTGCAAACAGAGCGAGCATGAACAACATCGAAACAGTAGTCCTCGTCCTCTAGATTCTTGGAAATCAAGTGAAGTAGTTCCTTCGGTAGAAGAGACCAGTCTGGCATAGACAATGTGTGTTCTTTCGTCACAGATAGAGAAGGCTGCGATTTTGAAACCTAAAACAAAAAAATATCATTCTAGGGTTAACGGAAATTGTGTTAAGTATAGGACTGAAACATGAAGTGATAAGCTTTACCATGAACAGAGAAGATGTAACTGCATATCAATTTCATGTATATACATCTGATAACAAACATTAAATTGGAGAATCGAATAAAAAACTTTCCCAAGTAGATTTTTATCAAACACCAAATTATTAAGAAAAACAAAACAGAGCGTAAAAGACTTCTTACACAATCTAGCATAATGGATGATTGCTTCTGTTGCTTTGCAGGTTCTGCCATATTTGCTGATTTCAAAATCCGAAAGAAAAATTAAGATTCTAGGTCCCTGGATTAGAAGAAGTTTAGAGCCCTAAAGTCACAGAGAAGTTATAAATAAACAACATCAAAAACGTAACTGTCAGTTTCAATATGGGATAGTGGAACTGGGACGTTTCATCAATATGGGAGAGTGGGACGGTTTTACAAGCAGCCAGGTGAAGTGAAGTGAACACACTGTGCAACTCACATGTTCAAGAGTACCATTGCATATGTAGGATATTCGTGAGAAAATTGTATTTCTAATCAGATCCGAATTATAGGATTCAAAATCCAAGTGTAGGTAGAAATACAAACCAAACAAGTTGGGCACAATCTGTCATGGAAGCAGATTAGAGTAGGCATGACCAAAAGCTAACCGTAACCGTATTTCGGAGCATAACCGGACCGTTTCTCAACCATAATTGGACCGTAACCGTATAAAACGGATAAAAACCGTAACCGTTTACTGTAAAAATTAATTAGTTACGGTTTAAATATATACTAACCGTAACCGCTAATTAACCGTAAACGTATCAAAACCGTTAATTAATCGTACGGTTAATCGCACTATTAACCGTATAGTTAAAACTTTAAAAATATAACTGTAACTGTGTATAATGCAAAAACAAATATCAAATGTTCAGATAAAGATTTTTTAAAAAGTAAATGATAGCGCATATGAAAATTTACGTTAGAAAAAATAATTTTTTTCTCAAACAAATATGTTGTAATACTATATTGCTCGAAATGAAGAAAATTTGATTTATGACATACTTATTCATCTTATTAAAAGTAGTATAAAAATTCGGTAACTCGTAAGATCTCGCCTCCAATATTAATCGTATCGTAATCATCAAATAACTGTAACCGTATTTAACCGTAACCATTTTAACCGTAACCGTATTTAACTGTAACCATTTTAACCATATCGATTCTCCTATCTTCACACCGTTCGCATCGCAAAACTCTTTCCAACCTCCTACTAATCTCATTCTCTGACGGTCCTTTTCAAACCTCAGACTCGTAGACCATTTCACGCAATGTTTATCCAAGAAACACATATTCTTTGCATTTTGTATGCCATTTACCTTTGTGAAAGGTATTGGAAGTGTCTGAGAAAGATTCAAACAACATAGACAAGAATTCAGATTTTAAAAGGCTGTAAAAAGACAATGGCTCAGAGATGAAACTAACCAGTCTAGAAAAGCTGACGTTGTAACGTGTAAGAGTTACGGTCACGAATCGGCTTTGTGATGCCGACGATGTAGCTTTATGTATCAATATACTCTTCCTTTCCTTATTTTCAGAACATTCTTGTGAGATTTTCTCATCTTGGCTGCTCTCTTCATCACTCGGTTCTGTGGAAAGAGACTCTACTACATTAGCTTCTGAGAACTTTTGTTCTTCTTCTGACTCTTTGGGGGACAAACGTAGAACCAGAGTTCTTCCATTTTGGATCAGTTTGAAAGTAGAGAAACTTCCAGCTCTAAGTCCATTGGCACGACAGAAACTTCTCCATCCTCGTTTGATGTAAGTAGTTCCGCATGAGTTCTTTCGTTTCAAATCTAAAGTCAATGATCTGCCCTTTTCGTTCATAAGAATCATCTCTCCACATCTTGTGTCTAGACCATATGCCGTCACAAAACGCTTCGGAAGATACTGGAAATTCATTACAATACAACACGAATTTGGTATAGTTGAGATTCTAGTATAAGAGATATTTGGGTTCAAATGAAGAGTAGAATACCAGTATGTCATAACGTAGACTTGAACGCGTAATATTAGCCACAAAACAAGAGGGATCTAGTGAAGAAGACTCTATATCTCTACTTGGATTCTTCTTCCTTTTCTTCCTCCTTTGAATCTTCCCTGAAAATGAAAGGAATAAATCCAAGTGGTAGTAGTGAAACTGATTCAGTATTAGAGAGAGACAAAACAAAACTCACTAAGGTTGCTATCTTCATTGCTTTCCAGTTCTGGAGAAAGAGACGCTTCATTAGCTTCTTCTTCTGGCTCTTTGGAGAACAAACGTAGAACCTGAGTTTTTCCTTTTTCGATCAGTTTAAAAGTGAAGATACTTCCAGTTCTAAGTCCATTGGCATGACAGAAACTTCTCCATCCTCGTTTGATGTAAGTAGCTCCGTATAAAACTTTCCAACCGTCAGTGAGTCTCTGTCCATCTATCTTCACTTCCCAAGTTCTCTTTGACGCGTCTGACCTCAGCTCCACCGTCTTCTGCTCATCTCTTCCTTCTATATTCTTCAAGAAGAAAGCCACAGGAATTGTCTGAAGAAACATGCTAATACAAAACCAGAGCTTCTCAGAGAGACAAAGACAGATTAAGAAGAAAGGAGAAAAAGAGAAAGAGATTACCAAGTGACTGTAGAACCCAGGAAGAAGAGGCTTGAAGAAATGTTGCTTCGCCATTCTCAAAATCCCTAAATCTTTCACCTTCTAGTGGAAGAAAGAGTATAGGAAGCATAACATCTCATCAAGTTCAGAATTATTTGATGAGGAGACTGTTTATATTGGTGAACTCTCCTTGGAACTCGAGAGCTTTGATTGATGATTATATTTTGTTATAGTCAAATCAGAAATAGTTTATATTTATTGATGTCTTCTTGGTTTCGGAAATTTGTTAATGACTTGGTTTCAGAGTAAGACTTGTGCACTATGAAATTCCACTTTGTTTTAATTTAACAATCTGCTGCCATGAAAGTGGAATCCTGCAAAACAAAACATAGCACTACCTTATCAAAGTTGTACTTGTGTTCTGCTAGTGATCACTGCAAATTAGTATAATACCTGAGGAGATTTGTTGAGAATTTTTACGGGATTCTCCCTTGAGAATCTCTAGAAACTGAGATCGTCCTCCGCGTTTCCTGTATGTACTCCATATTTGTAGACAAAATTTGCATAGCCACGCCTATCAATGAACAAAATTGAGTTCCCACTCAAACCACAACCATCATGAAGCTCCTTAGCGGAGCAAGAGACATTTCCCAGACTCTGATGTATAGTAAACTAGTAAGTAATGTATAGTATTAGCCTGAACAACTGTATTGACAAGGTGTGAACTAAATTATATTTATACTAGAATATCACTACAACATCAGAGATCACAAAACCAACAGATGTCTCCGTATCCAAAGTAAAGATTTTACGGCTTAGCGGTCTCAACCCGGAGAGCCACCACTGGAGATGTGCTGAGGATCGTCACGCATTTATCTCTTGAGTATCTCCAACAATTGAGGTCATCTTCCTCACGTCCTGTATGCACACCATATTTGTAGGAGTAAGTTACTTTGCGCCCATGGGTGAACACAATTGAGTTCCCAGTCAAACCACAACCATCAGGAAGCTCCTTAGCCGAGCAGCAGACATTTCCTAAATTTCCAATGACCAACAAACGGTCTCCTATTTCGCTAACCTCAACCCATTTACCAGCCTCCTCATCTAGCCTACTCACTCTTAATGTTAACCGACCTAAGTATATAACACCGGTACGAGGGATGATTTTCTCCACCAGGAAAAGTTCATCATTGCCAGATGGAACCAAATCATTTACTGAACCACAGTCCAGAAGCGCCTCCGAGGGCATCAGAGGAGTTGCTTCCAGCGAGTAAGGATCGATAGCGAAGATGTCATGATTAGAAAAGGCTGCATAAAATCTGCCTCTAAAAGTGATTAAATCCGAGCATGAACCATATGAGGGTATCTCAAGCAGCATCCATCTCATTTCAGTACTTCTTAACACCAACAAATACTTAGTGTAGTTGAGGAGCACAACAAATTCTCCTCCTCCTCCAAACTTGTTTAGCGGAAGAAAAGCTACGCCTTTGTAATATTTAGGATTGCAACCAATTATCCTATACTGATGGCCGAGAGCGAGTACTTGGCAGTCAAGCATGTTAATCAATGGATCAGAATCCGGGATCTTCACTTTCACTGAACATTGAAGAGGAGATGGAAGCTCTATATGATCATCATCACGGCCTATTCCTCCCAGAAAATACTCAGAAGCATCAGCATGAGGAGCTCGGACTCTAAAGAGAAACAAAGGGACCTTCTTGAGGGTGCAAAAACCTTTGCTTTTGCGAGGGAACTTGGCGAACGAGGGAAGAGAGTAACTTGGGCGTAACAGAGAAGAAGGAAAGGGGAATAAGGATCGCCACAAGGTGCAGACAGAGCGAGCATGTACAACATCAAAACAGTAATCCTCTAGATTCTTGGAGATAAGTTGGAGTAGCTCTTCAGGGAGAAGAGACCAGTCTGGCATGGAAAATGTCTTTTCTTTCCTTGCTGATGGAGGTGGAGACAGCTGCAATTTTGAAACCTAAAAAGAAAAATTACAAAATTGCTCTCAATTGATTCAAATCCTCTTCTCACCATACATAGACGAAACTACAATAACCAGAATCTGCCAGCAAACATTGAAAACAGAGAAGCAAATCAAATTTAGTTTTTGCCCAGAAATTAAGCAAACTCATGGAGCAGAAAAAAAAAAAAAAAAAAAAAAAAAAAAAAAAAAAAAAAAAAAAAAAAAAAAAAAAAAAAAAAAAAAAAAAAAAAAAAAAAAAAAAAAAAAAAAGAGTTCTTACGGATGATGTCATCTTCTCTGTTTCAGGTTCCGCCATGTTTTCTGATTTGCAGCGAAATGTCAAAGAACAATATTAAAGCTTCTAGGGTTTAGGAAACTGAAAACAAACATGAACAAAGACAAAATCGGAATTGAGACGCCAACAAATATTGACAACAGAGAATCAAATCTAATCCAGAATTCAATGAGAAAGTAGATTTTTTAAAAACCATAGCAATAGTGGAGAAAGATTGTACCGAAACCTTCGATTAGAAGAGAAGCTGTAAGTTTGATTCGAGTCTTCTCAACGTTTCAAGCTCGAAGCCACTCTCCACTTCATAGTAGGGGAGACCTTCTGGCTGAAATGGAGGGTTATCAGGCAACAAAAAAACAAGAAAGAAATCCATAATCACATTCCATAAGATGCATTTTGTTAAAATCATCTCAACAAGCTACTAACCATTAAAGTGGCGTGGAACATCTTCTACAGATTAAGTTTCATATGAGTTTGGGACGAAAGTTGACTTCTTTAGAAAGCCACACACGACTTTGAGAATTCATGAGACAATCATTTCCATAGAGACAACAAGTTTTAGAAATTAGAACTAGAATATCACCATAACATCAGAGATCACAAGATCTTTACTTGAAATCATAAGGAAATCAAAGCCAACAGATGTCTTAGGTATCCAAAGTAAGATTTTACGGCTTTTCGAGCGCAAATCGGAGAGCCACCATTGGAGATGTGTTGAGGATCGTCACACTAGTCTCTCTTGAGGATCTCCAAAAATTGAGGTCGTCTTCTGAGTTTCCTGTATCTACTCCATATTTATAGGAGTAAGTTTCATTGAATATTTCATTGGTGAACAACATTGAGTTCCCAGTCACACCGCAACCATCAGGAAGCTCCTTAGTTGCACATGAGCTATTTCCCGGTTGTCCAATTAACAATACACGATCTCCCAATTCGGTGACCACGATCCATTCACCAGTTTCCTCATCTAGCCTACTCACTCTACATGCTAACTTGCAAAATTGTATTACACTACCACGAACGATGATTCTCTCAACCATGAAAAGTTCATCATTGCCAGAAGGAACCAGATAGTTCTGTGAGGTCAGACGCTCCGAGGGCATTAGGGGAGTTGCTTCCAGCGAATAAGGATCGATCACGAAAACATCCCCGTTAATAAAGACTGCATAAAATTTGCCTCTAAAAGTGACTATATGCTTACAGTCAGCTCTTGAGGTTCTCTCAAGCCGCATCCACCTCATTTCAGAACTTCTTAACACCAACAAATCATGAGAGTAGCCGATAAGCACAACAAATTCTTTTCCTCCGTCCTTGTTTAGTGGAAGAAAAGCTACACCTCTGAAACTTGTTGCCAATGAGTCAGGATCCCAACCGATAATTTTGTACTGATAGCCTAGAGGGAGAATCTGAGTATCGAGAATGCTTATTAGGGTCAGATTAGATCCTGGGATCTTAACCTTCACTGAACACTGAAGGGACGATGGAAGTTGCATTTGCATATGATCCTCTGACTTATCTTGGTTTATTCCTCCCACAAAAAACTCAGAAGGCAACCCACCAGCAACAGCAGGAGCACGGACTCTAAAAAAGAACATAGGGAACTTCTCGAGGGTGCAGAAACCTTTGCTTTTGCGAGGGAACTTGGCGAACGAGGGAAGTGAATAACTTGTACGTAATAGGCAAGAAGGAAAGGGAAAGATGGATCGCCACGGGTGGCAGACAGACCGAGCATGGATAACATCGAAACAGTCTTCCAGATTCTCGGAGATAATGTGTAGTAGCTCTTCAGGGAGCTGAGACCAGTCTTGCTTGGACAATGTATGCTCTTTCGTTGCAGGTTGAGGCTGTGATTTTGAAGCCTAAAAGAAAAAGGGTTTACGAAATTGTGTGAGTATAGGAGTGAAACATGAACAGAGAAGTTCTTACAATGAATTGTTATGTAACACTACATCTAGATTGATTCAAATCTTTTTTCATCATACATTCACCAAACTGTATCAAAACGAAGAATCAAATCAAATTTCGAACTCAAACTAAGAAGTAGTAAACACTCAGGAAGCAATCAGAGTTGTTACAGAATCGGAACTTTGCGGTAGCTCTGGGATGAGAGGAGAGCAGTCCAGTAGCGATATGTTTTCTAGTTGTTGTGATTTCCTGACCTAAATGAGAAAGTAAGCTTTTATGGTTTAGGAAACATGAACAGAGAAGATTAGAACAGAATCTTGCTATTGAAACAGTGAATCAAATCGCAGTTCAAGAATTCGATAAAAATTAGAACTTTGTAACAAAGGGAGAGAAAGATTCCGTACCCAAATCATGGTTGATGTCTTCTTTTTCGGTGCCATGTTTTGCTAATAATAGCTGCAATTTCAGTAATCTGTAAGAAAAAGCTTTTAGTGTTTAGCAAACTGTAAACAAACATGAATAGAGAAAAGTAAGTATCAAGAACAAGATTTGCCAACAGATATTGGAATGAGAGAATCAAATCCAATTCCAGAATTCGATAAGCAAATAGATTATTCAATTTCATACCAAAATGTGGATGGGAAGAAGATTACAAGTTTAGAACCCTAAAAGTGACGTAGACACAGAAGATTGTCTAGCTTGAAGTGAGCTAAGTAAGGGAGAGCTTCTGAATGAAACAGAGGGCCTCATGTGCTTTGTTTTAAAATCAACGGTACAGCTGTAGTAGTTAACCGAAGTTGGAAAGAAATTGTCAGCGAATAAAGAATTTGTGTTTCTTTCCTTTTCAATTGAGCTTATGGAAGCAACAATAACCGACCATCTTGCAGATTGATAGCCTTCTAAGCGGTATAAGAGTTCAAATTAGGGTCAAAGGCTACTTTCATCTGCTGCAGATCGAGAAAAAGTGAAGAATTTTTGTCAAACACAGTTTGGACTTTGGAGAGTTCATGAGACAACCATTTCTATGTTTTATAACAAAGATTTAAGACCTGAATCCCGGGTGATCACTCTAAAATCATATAAAACCAACAGATGTCTTAGGTATTCCAAAGTAAGATCTTATGGCTTAGTGTAAAAGATTGTCACACGATTCTCACTTACGCATCTCCATCGATAGCGGTCGTCTTCCTCGTTTCCTGTATGTACTCCATATTTATAGACGTAAGTTACATTGCCTGGCCTAAAGGTGGACAAAACTGAGTTCCCACTCACACCACAACCAATAGGAAGCTCCTTAGCTGAGCAAGAGACATTTCCAAAGTGTCCAATAAACAACACACGGTCTCCCAAATCAGTGACCACAACCCATTTACCAGCTTCTTCATCTAGCCTACTCACTCTACATTTGAACCGATTGAAAGCGAATCCCCTAGGAAAGATTACCTCAACCAAAAAAAGTTCATCATTACCAGATGGAATCAGATAATTGCTTGAGTGCAGAGACTGTGAGGGCATCAGGCTAGTCGCTTTCAGCGAACAAGGATCAATAACGTAAACCCCCCAGTGAAGAAAGGCTGCATAAAATCTGCCTCGAAAAGTGACTAACTCCGAGCATCGTGCATTTGGGACGTTCATAACCAACTTCCACCTCATTTCAGCACTTGTTAATGCCAGTAAACGCTGGTTGAGAAGCACAACGAATTCTCCATCCTTGCTTAGCGGAAGAAAAACTGTTGTCCGTTCTTCAGGATCCCAACCTATAATTCTGTATTGATAGCCCAGAGAGAGGATCTGGCAGTCAAGCATGTTCATCAAGGTTGGAACAGATCCTGGGGATTTCACTCTCACTGAACACTGAAGGGGAGATGGAATCTCCATACGATCTTCTGAGTCATCTTGGCCTATTCCTCCTACAAAAAACTCAGAAGGCGACGCAGCAGCAGCAGCGGGAACTCGGACTCTAAAGAGAAACAAAGGGACCTTCTTGATGGTGCAAAAACCTTTGCTTTTGCGAGGGAACTTGGCGAATGAGGGAAGAGAGTAACTTGGACGTAACAGAGAAGAAGGAAAGGGAAACGAGGATCGCCACGAGGTGCAAACAGAGCGAGCATGAACAACATCGAAACAGTAATCCTCTAGATGCTTGGAGATAAGGTGGAGTAACTCTTCAGGGAGAAGAGACCAGTCTGGCATGGAAAATGTGTGCTTTTTCGGTGCAGGTTGTTCCATTTTTGCCGATGGAGACGGAAACAACTGCAATTTTTGAACAAAAACAAACAAATCTGATTCACATCTGCTTCTCAACAATACACCAAACTACAATAACCAGAATTTGCCAACAAACATTGAAATCGGAGAAACAAATCAAATTTCTGAAATCAAAACTCAGTAATTATGCCAAGAAATTAAGTAGAAGCAAACGTACACAATCCCGGAGGAGAGAAGAGTCTAGCATTTTGTATAATGCATCTTGTTCCGTTGCCATTTTTGCTTAATTCTGCAATTGCAAAAATCTGAAAGGAAAAAAAGTGTAGGGTTTAGGAAATTGCAAACAGAGAATCGAATCCAATTCCAGAATTTAGCAAAGGGGAAGAAGATTAAATCGTACCCAAAACCAACAGAAGTTTAATAAGAACACTAAACTCAGCGAAGAATGTAATGTTGGTTTTCACATGGTTGAGGATTGGTTCAATCTCGTGGTTAATCTTCGGTTTAAGATTGAAATTGGGTTAAGTGGCGAGAACTTTTAGGATTACACTTCACTTCTCCAAAGTGTAAAAGCCCAGGCCCAATTACAGTTGTCCAATATAGCTCGATGCAGAGGAATTAAGGCTGTGGAGAGTGGAGACTTTACAAATTCGGTATAGTGAGCTTAAACCAGGAAATAATAGGAACTGGTATAGCTCCGGTATAGAGATATGTTACCAACAAGAAAAATGGAAATACAACAATTCATGAACTTCTGAGATTAAAAAAAATTTGGAAAATTGGAGAAAATGACATTGTAATCAGAGTTTTGCTTATATAAACATAACTTCTCCACAGTTTCATATTTCTCAACGATCTCTCATTCTCTGAATTTGTCGACACAATTCATTCCGATAATGGAAACCAAATCAGTTGATGTTCATGTTTCGGCTTGGTCTCATCCCTCGTCAGAATTCTTAAGCGAGGTACTAATCAGTAAAGACAGAGAATTCGAAGAACTCATCATAGACGAGAACGATGATAGTGTAACGAGTTTCAGATTTTACCCGGATTCTTCTCCTCCCGACCCACTAATCTATCTAGAATTCCATAACTTCGAACCAAACTACATCTATCAACTTGTCCATACCAAACTCCACGATCATGTCTTGTCCAAACAAATATCTGACCAGATTGTTGTTAAAGCCCAACGGCTAAGAAGAAGTGATCAAAGTTCTGACTTGCCACCACAACAACCGTTATTAATGGTAGTATCCATCAAATTGACACAGAAGGTATACATCGTCGTGCCTTGTTACTCTGCTCCGTCAACAACATATTTGGACAAAGAGAGCGAAGAAGAAGAAGAAACAGAGACATGTGCGATTTGCTTGGAGTGTGTTTTGGATGAGGATAAACGCATCTACCATATGCGTAATTGTTCGCATCTGTTTCATGAAGAATGTGTCATCGAGTGGTTGAATCGACAACATAACTCATGCCCTCTCTGTCGCCAACCTGGTTACCAAATAACTAGAGTCTAATTAGGGTTTCAAATTAAAACATGTCTTTTTTGTGTGTGTGTGTGTGCAGTGGTTGTAATGGGTTAGTTAATCCGTGTGTCGGAAGTCTAATTAGGGTTTCAAATTATGTTTTGATTTTGTAGTGATCATTCAATTAATCTCGGGGTTTCACAATTGTTATATTGTCGTAGACATTAAGATTCTAATTAGGGTTTCTTCTTTATGTATATGTATCACTCTATATACCTACAGTTAGATTTAAAGAAATTCAGATTCTCTAGACTTGAAATTCACACTATTACTTTCATTACAAGTTTGATTCTGGTATGCAACACAAATCTCAGATCCTAGATTCGGGATTTTGAAACATCCTTCAAATCACCATAGAGCATACTATAGCTAGCTTGTTTCTTTGAGATCTTCAATTGCTGAGCGATTTCATCAAAAGCTTTTTTTGACACATTAGCCCAACAAGTGAGACCGGAATATGCCAAAACATTTGTGTTTAACTGTTCTAATCTGGAATTGTTTTTTAATAGATTGTACGTTTAGTAGTTGATGAAGAAACCATATGTTTCACCACGAGTAAGTTACATTACCTGGCTAATAACACAATGCTAATTGATGGAGAAGAAGAAGAAGTCTCAAACAAAATCGAAGCACATGAGATTAGAAGCTGCATAGATTTCAATTTCTCACCCTTTTGATCGAAGAGGAGAACAATGTGTGTACCCTGCCCTGTCTTAGCTCGGACACTGGTAAACAGTTTGACCACCAAACGCATATTAGGAAATGAGAGGTGGTTTCTTTGGCATGAGCCCTCCATACTTGTTCTTTACAGCAGCCTCCTACACAATGCAATTAAAGAAAGAGTTAGGCCACGGACTGACGGTTCCGTATTCATTACTGTGTTTGATCAATATCTAGTGTGAGAATGAAAAGGAACCCTCCTGCTGCGATGATGGTATTGACCTTCTCTGCCTCGTTAGTGAGGAATTCTAATCAGACTTTTGCTTATAAAACATAACATTACACTTTGACTTCTCCACAATTTCCTATTTCACAACAATCTCTTCTCTTATTCCCAATCTCTTACGACTGATCATCTCTCTTTCTCTCAATTTGTTGTCTTAATTCACTCTCGGATAATGGAAACCAAATCACTCAACGCTGATGTTAATGTAACAGATTTGTTTCTTACTCCATCTTCAGGCTTCTTAAACGAACTAATAATCATTCGAGAGAGAGAAGTCGAGGAATTTATCATAGACGACAACGATGATAGTGTCACGAGTCTTGGATCTTACCCGGACTCTCCTCCTTCCGACCCACTAATCTATCTCAAATTCCAAAACTTCGAACCAAACTACCTATATCAACTTGTCCTGTTGTCCATACCCAACTCCACGATCATGTCTTGTCCAAACAAATATCTGACCAGATTGTTGTTAAAGCACAAGAGCTAAGAAGTTATCAAAGTTCTGATCACTTTCCACAACAACCCTTATTCTTTTTTTTTTTTTTTTGAATAAAATGTTAAATTGTATTCAAAAGAAAAAATAACGTTTTACATCAGCTGTTTTTAAATATTTTGAGAATCAAAATTGAGAGATATTAAGCAAAACTGAAAACAAAATTGGTTTAGAGGGACAGAGAATTTCCGATGGCTAGTTTCGAGAAGCAAACCAGGCTTGTAAGCCCTTGTCATAGCGGCCGTCTCCTGTGATGCGTATGACTGCAAACTGATTTCGCACCTGCTTATCGATCCAATTGATGAGACTGGTCGTTGTGTTTGGTACCTCTCCGTGGCGACGGGCATTCCGCTCCTTCCATAGCATGTGTATTGTGGCTTGAAAAGTGTACCTCTCAAGGAAGCTCTGTACACAGTCGGCTGAAGTCCCTGAGATGTAGTTCACGATTGTTGGCCAGTCGGTGGAGAAGCGAGCTTGGAACACATTCCTGGCAGTTGCAGTCCAAACTTCAGTGGCATAACTACACGAGAAGAAGAGATGATCTCTGGTCTCTACGGGCGTTGAACAGAACATACATTTCACGACTGATCCATTGTTCCAAGACTGCATTCTATCCCCTGTTGAGAGACGATTGCGCATAGCGAGCCAAGCACAAGGTATACAAAGTCGTGTCTTGTAATTGTGCTCCGTCGACAACAGATTTGGTGGACACTGAGACCGAAGAAGAAGAAACAGAGACATGTGCGATTTGTCTGGAGGATATTTTGGAGTTGGGATCTATCTACCATATGCATAATTGTTCGCATCTGTTTCATCAAGGTTGTCTCAACTAGTGGTTGAATCAACAACATAATTCATGCCCTCTCTGTCGCCAACCTGTTTACCAGTAGCAAAAGTGAAACAGAGTCTAATTAGGGTTTCAAAACAGAGATTTTTTTGGGTGTAAGGTTGTATATTTTAGTTGATCCGTGTGTTAAAAGTCTAGTTAGGGTTTCAAATTATGTTTTGTTTTTGTTTTTGTTGTGATCATTTAGTTAATCTAGAGGTTTCACAATTTTTATAGTGTCGTAGACTTTAAGATACTAATTAGGATTTATTTCTCTCAAATTTACATTATTACTTTCATTACAAGTTTGATTAATTCTGCTATGCAACACAAATCTCGTTTTGGATACAAATTTTGACTTTACCGTAGAGAGGAACAATTCACTTTGTCTACCAAATAACAACACTCTACATTGTTAAAGTGATACTCATCGATCGGAGTATATTAGACCATCACCTTCCAGTAACATCCAAAAAGAAAGCAAACTCATGAACTCAACAACTTTGAAAGTTTAGAGAGAAATATGTGATAAGGAGAAAGAACGAAAGAGCGTACTATCAGGCCCGACACTTGACACATTTTTGTGATACATTTTGTGGGATTTTTTTTTTTTGAAGCCCCACAATTAGTGAAATAAACTCCAAAATTAGCAAAAATGAATTTGTAAAATAGGCCTCATAATTGACAAAAAAAATTCTAACATTAGCAAAAAATTCTAATAAATAGCAAAAAATACCCCATAATTAGCAAAAAAAATCCTATAATTAGCAAACAATGTCCAAAAAATAAGAAAATTATTAAATAAAAATTATTAAAGCCCCATAATTGGTAAAAAAATGTTTTAGCATTTTCTATCTTTTAAAAATGCTCCAATTTTTTTTTCGTATTCGGCTCCGGATTTAACCGGACCGGCCCTACGTACTATAGCTTGTTCTTTGAAATCTTCAATTGTTGAGTGATGTCATCGATATGTATCCACTGTTGTCTTGCACTGCAAAGTCTGCAATAAGTGCAGAAAACTCAAACTCACATGCAAGCATGTTGCTTTAGATAGTCTTAAATCATATCATCCAAGTTCTTGCGCCCATTTTTGGAAGTTTCATTCACCCTATAAGAAAGGCACAACAACACCAATTACAAACTTCATAAACTAACCATTGTACCTAAAAACAACTCTTGCATTTATCAAAAAGTTTACCATCTTTTACAGTCAATTCGTCATGTTCCATCATCAAGAGTGAATCTAACTTCTGTGACTTTAGAGACATCTTTGTCACACACTAAACCAACAAGTGAGTCCTGAATTATACCAAAAACATCACACAATTGAGTAAAGCTCGTATTCATATTGAAGAATAACGATATACAGAGAAATCTAGAAATGGTATTTATGTTTGTTAGTGAGATTCCATTGATGACGAGACCAGATTTTTCACCACTGGATTGAAAACATTCGGTGATTTGCACCAATAGCTTTGGTTCAAATTAATACCCTTACTACATACATGTCAGCTTAACTCTAAATCTAACAAATTGAACAGAAATTTGGAATAAAAAAAACTTAACTAGATGAAAGCAAAAAAAAAAAAAAGGACTATAAATTAGTTTAAGAACATACAAAAGTTGAACAAAAATTATTAACTCTAAACCAAAAATTAAGACAATGAAAAAAAAAACAATAAAGACAATGATCTAATATCATGATAGAAAAAGAACAACTAACTCCAAAAAAGATGGTCATGTAATGATCAAATTTCTCCTTTATCAATTATGGTTAATATTTCAGAGTCCAAACTCAAAACCATCTCCTCCACATATAGCCATTTCTTTCCCTAACCCATTAAAATACAAAACAAAGAACCATCAATAATTTTTTCAACTGAAAAAGGAAGAAAAATTGGTGACCAAAAATAAAAGAGAGAAAAAAGGTGGAGAAAGGAGACCAAAAGTAGAAGCGTGGCTTACTCCAATTGACGGTAAACCCCTTTGACAAGTACAAGCACTTGACAGTATAACAAAGGTACAACGATGGGTGGAGATTGGTCAAAAATCAATACTCAAAAGATTTTCTATTTATTTATTAAATCATATTTTTAAAAAATTAACATCCATATTAATTGAATAAAATTATTAAACTAGCAAAATTCTTAAAATTTAATATTAAAATTATTAAACTAAATTTCGTAATTATTTTTGAATATATCTAAATATTTTTTCAATTTACACCTTGAATACGAATAGATGAGATGAAAATGATCAAACATGAAAATACTCACACACTCACAAGAATTTGTGTGAACGTTGTAAAATATCTTAAAATATATTCTAGGTAATATTCCCTAAGTTTTGTACTATAAATACCTTTTTTTTTTTGTGCAAAGTGTACTATAAATACCTAGACTTAGTAAATATGTCATAAAAATTTGAGAGTCTTTGTAATATTTTGAGTGTACTTAATAAATAAAGTCTTTTTCTTTTATATAATACTTATTCCCTTAGACCACCATTATCGGTGGATCCAGATGGGTGTTCTAAGGCAAAAGTGTCTAAAAAATAAATCGTAAAAGAAAAAAAACTTTAGACTCGTGTCTAAAATTGGATTTTTGGAACTGCGTTGGACACCCATACGTGTTGGTCTGCGATAGGTGGGGGACTGTATTAGAACTCGTTATCCTTTGGATCTATCCTTTTATCTCTTTTTCAATTGTATTTTCTTATTTTGTTGTTTATCTATCCGGGTGTTGCGTGATGTTCAAGAAAGAGCAGCCCGTAAGTACTTTTATTCCCATGTAAGTTTATCGGTTTCTGTATGGCTCTCCTTAGCGAAGAATCCTTTATCCGTAGCTTAATAAAATGGTGTTTGACGAAAAAAGAAAAAAAAAGTCCGTGCGATGCAATCACTTGGTAGTACTCTAGTAGACCAATAATTTCAACGCATTTTGTCTTCTAGCAAAATAGTTCCACGCTATATAAAGGTGGGCTAGTGGAAAGAGTGTAGAACCCACTTTTCAAAAGCACATCAAATACTATATAAATTAATGAACCACCCAACAAACAAACCCACACATTAAATTAAAGAAGAGAGAACTTTAGAGGTTAGAGAGATGAAGACGCAACATCTATGGTGGGAAGTTCTTGATCCATTATTGATACAACATGAAGCTCTTGTTGCATTCTTGATTTTTGCAGTGGTTGTGATTGTGGTTTACTTGTACCGACCCTCCTGGTCCGTACGCAATGTTCCCGGTCCAACCGCTATGCCTCTAGTTGGTCACTTGCCCTTGATGGCTAAGTACGGTCCTGATGTTTTCTCCGTTCTTGCTAAACAATATGGCCCAATTTTCAGGTACCACTTTCTCTCTTGATTCTGTTTTGAGTGGACAATTGAGTTTTTCGGTTTTCATGAAATCGAAAAAAAAAAATCATTTATAATTTAGTTTGTTCGGTTTACTGTAATTTTTGGTTTAGAGTCAGTTTGATTTTAAATAAGGAAAATAACTCTCTGCAAATAGTGTTTAACTTCTGTTTAACATAGCCCTATAGTTAATATTGTATTTTAACATATATAATTAAAAAATATAACTTTAATGAATTCGGTTTATTTACTTTGATTTGATACAAAACACTAAAATTAGTCAGTTTCACTTCAGTTTCATTTTTTTGTCATTTTAAAATAATGAACCAATTTAACCAAAAAAGAATAATTAATAATGAACCCAAATGGATTATAAACATATTTCTGTTTGATTTTAGTTGAAACATTTTGGTTTATGACTTGGTTCAATATGGTTTATATGGCCATCTCTTGTGGTTTTTTTTATTGACTGATTGATGAACACAACAAGTGTCTAAAAAATCAAAAATGAAGACAAGTGATCATGTCCAATTTAAACTTGCAAGAAATGGTGCAGATTTCAGATGGGGAGGCAACCACTGATAATAATTGCAGAAGCAGAGCTTTGCAGAGAAGTTGGGATAAAGAAGTTCAAAGATCTTCCAAACAGAAGCATACCCTCTCCAATCTCAGCCTCTCCTCTTCACAAGAAAGGCCTCTTCTTCACTAGGTACATCTATTATCTATAAAACTATGTATGCTTTTGTTTCTATAACCATTTTATGATTCTTGGACAGGGACAAGAGATGGTCTAAAATGAGAAACACAATCCTGTCTCTCTACCAGCCTTCACATTTAACCAGTCTTATCCCTACAATGCACAATTTCATCACTTCTGCTACTCATAATCTTGATTCCAAACCGCGAGATATCGTTTTCTCCAACCTCTTCCTTAAACTAACCACGGATATTATCGGACAAGCGGCTTTTGGTGTCAACTTTGGCCTTTCCGGGAAGAAACCTATCAAAGATGTAGAGGTGACTGATTTCATAAACCAGCATGTCTACTCTACAACACAGCTCAAGATGGATTTATCTGGCTCACTCTCTATCATCTTAGGCTTACTGATTCCGATTCTACAAGAGCCGTTCAGGCAGGTTTTGAAGAGGATACCGGGAACAATGGACTGGAGAGTCGAGAAGACTAATGCAAGACTCAGTGGACAGCTTAATGAGATTGTGTCAAAGCGAGCCAAGGAGGCTGAGACTGACTCAAAAGACTTCTTGTCATTGATTTTGAAAGCTCGAGAGTCTGATCCTTTCGCCAAGAAGATATTTACACCGGATTATATTAGCGCTGTGACTTATGAGCATCTTCTTGCTGGCTCTGCAACTACTGCTTTTACATTATCCTCTGTTCTCTACTTAGTCTCTGGTCATCTTGAAATTGAGAAACGTCTTCTTCAAGAGATTGACGGGTTTGGAGGCCGTGATTTGATCCCGACTGCTCATGACTTACAATACAAGTTTCCATACCTCGATCAGGTCCTTCATTCGTAACCGAGAAGGTGTTATTTTGTGAGGGTAATCTTTATGGATGTTTTTTATTTTCCTCCTTTGTAGGTCATCAAAGAGGCTATGAGATTCTACATGGTTTCCCCTTTGGTTGCAAGGGAAACTGCAAAAGAAGTTGAGATAGGAGGTTACCTACTTCCCAAGGTAAATCCATCAACTCGCTTGCACTCTTTCCGATGTCACCAATCAAACCCATCAAGCGGATTAGTCCACTCTATTACTTACCTAGTTGTTGTTTCTTAGGGTACATGGGTTTGGTTGGCACTAGGAGTTCTAGCAAAGGACCCGAAAAACTTTCCAGAGCCGGAGAAGTTCAGGCCGGAAAGATTTGATCCGAACGGAGAAGAGGAAAAACGTAGGCATCCATACGCTTTCATCCCATTCGGTATCGGTCCACGAGCCTGTGTTGGACAGAGATTTGCCTTACAGGAGATCAAGCTCACCTTGCTGCATCTCTACCGTAGTTACATATTCAGACATTCCCCAGAAATGGAGAAACCACTTCAGCTTGATTATGGTGTAATTCTCAGCTTCAAAAACGGTGTCAAGCTCAGAGCCATCAAAAGATTCTGATTCTTGAAACAAGTGAATATAAACTTAGAGTTTCATAATGAAATAAAAGCAAAGACTGCAATTTTTATATTTAAATTCAAAACTCCAATGTAGTTCCAAAGGAAAAAGAACAATTAACAACATACACAGATATCTCACAACACAAGACAACAACAAGCTGTTGAAACTTCCCTCAAGGAATTGACATGAATCTAAACAAGGTCACATTACCCTCTCTGCTTCTCGAATCGAGTAGGAACACCGAGTGGTTTGGAGAAACTAACATAGGAAGGATCTGAGGCATGACTAGTCTTCAACTCCCCAGTAAACAATCCAGAGTTCTTCATAAACTGAAATTCATCCATAGATTGCCTGAGACCACGGTTAGTTCTTCGCTTAGCCTTGGTTGATTCAGTCAAGCTCATGTAACTTGGCTTGTTCTTTTTTGCTTGACTGCTAGAATTATCTGAAACAAGTCCAGTATTTCCAGAAACAGGTGTAGTTGAAGTACAAATCGAAGATGAACCGGAGCTTTCATTAAACTCATAACCAGGACTTGCAGACAACATATGAGGAGGAGGTTTTGCAGATACCCTAGTGGTCACATTGTTTCTTCTAACTTTAACAACATCCGCGGTTTCGGGTGATTTCAAATGCTTAGGAGGAGGAGGCGTGGCAGCGACATCTGCAGTGTCCATAAGTCTAGTCTCCCATGGCCTAGCAGCCATCCAACGCTCCAACCAACTCCATCCCCAACTATTCTTATCAAACTCTTGACTTTTAAGATATGAAATCGAACTATTCGTCTTAAGGTTTGAGCTAGTAGTTGACCTCCATTGCTGCACACAACCGGTTTTTCGATTCAGACACGAACTTAAACAAGATGTTAAATGTGGAAACAGTTAGTTAGTTACCTTTTGAGCTAGAGCATAAGCCAAAGCACGTTCCCTCTTAAAAGCACCTTCTTGTCTCTGCTGTAACTTTGACTTAATATCATCCACAGTACCTTTCCTATCACACCACCCTTCCTGAAAACATAACAAATTTCAAAACAAGAAACAATATTGACATGAATAATCAAAACCAATAAACACAAAAGAAAAAAGACAAGAACCTCGACTTCTTTCAAAAGATCAGATTTGGTTCTGTGCTCATCTAAAAGCTTTTGAACAGCTTGTCCTTCAACAGTCATCCTAACACGACGAGCTCTAACACGAGCTTGTACTCTCACCAAAGCTTGCATGCATCTTAATGTCACAGCTGCTTGTTTCCTCACTTGTCTTCCTCTAACTAAAGCTTGTAACCTCACTATCCCTTTCAACGCCCTCAACGCTCTTCTCGCCTAATTAACAACAACAAATTCTCAAATTAGACTAAGATTGTTCCTCTCAATTCCAATTAACCAATTAGAAAACTCACCAAGAATCCACGAAAAGCGGTTTGGATTCTAATAGCAGCCCATTCTTCTCTAACAGCTTTGAAATCTCTAGGAGGAGCTCTAAGCACAGTTGCAACAGCAGCAGAGTAAACAGTTGAAGAATCAAGACCCTCTGATTCAGACCGATGTTTTCCTCGAAAACCCTTCCATGAATCCACTGAAGTAGTCCTCCATAGCTTCCATTTCTTGTTTTTCACATTACCCTTTTCCTGAAAACAGAGTATATCTCTAAAGCTTTAACCTTTGAATGAGAGAACAACAATAAGTTAAGAAATTTGGGTACAAGAACTTACGATTTCATCTTTCTCTAGCTTCTTGTGACCAATAATGGACTTGACCCATTTCCCTGAAGCACCCATAGATGAAAAAGATTCGATCTTTATGGCTCGTTTTTCTTCAGGTATGTAGAAAGTTTGAGAGTGAGAGATTGAAAGAGAGAGAGAAAGAGAGATTATCGGAGAATGTGAAATTGTGGTGGTAATGGAGGGAGTGGTGGGTTAAAGAGAAGTTTTTGAAATTTGAACAAATCAAAGCAAAGCAACAAAAAAGAATATTAATTAAAAAAAAAAAAAAAGTTTGCTCGAGTCTTTAGGCTTTTGTCTCTGATTGTGTTTCCACACTTATTTATTACTTACACAAACAAATGTGTCTGTGTCCTTCTCAGAGTTACAGGCATGAAAAAGAAACCATGAAAAGGTACAATAAATTAATAAATATATATAGAGATTAGGCTTTTTGTTGTTTTTTACTTTTTACAGGAGGACTCACTCATGTTCATGTAATGCCTTGTTTTGTTTTATTATTCTTATATCATTGGATTCGAAATTTAAACTTCCCAAAATGTTGCAAATCAGAATTACCAAACACATTCTCTTTTAAAAGCAATGTTAGCTTTTGGATTTTGTGATTTGGACTAATTAGACCTATGACTTGTCTAATTAACCTCTCTAACAGAAGTACAGAACTTATTATTATAATAGAAAAATTTGCTTTTACATTCTCTACTTCTTTAGTGACAAAAAATAGTATTGAAATAATTTCCTATAACTGTAGGAAAATATTAGAATCATTATTACAATTGGTTTAGAAAACACTCCTCGTAACAAATTATGCCCATTACATCCACTCCCGTCCATAATATTTTAAATGATGTTTTAGAAAGAAAACAAAATACTTCCGACGAAATGATATTTTCATTATTCTATGTAAAATGTTTATTTTTTAATTATTTTTTGTGACCAAATATGCAGAATTTGTTTTTGGTTGAATAGTCTTTGTTTCTTTTATCAACTATACATTAATTAAAAAGTAACTCTATGATCGGTTGAATAGTCTTTGTTTAGATAACAAATAATGTAAAAAATGATTTGTTTATTTATTTTATGATTTATGTCATTTTCATATCTATTTACAAAAACATTAAACTTCATCTAAATTAAAACAAATGATGTATTAAACAGTTTTAAATTATGTAAAACATACCGTCTTTGTTTTAGTATAACTATTTAAGTGATGTATAATGTTTTTACACAGATAAAATTCTAACATGTTACTATTGATAAAACTCAAAATTTATGACACATTCAATAGAAAAATAGGAAAGAATATGTATTTTTTTTTTCAAAATTTGCGAAAATATTTCAACAACAAAACTAAATAACGCGCCAAAATAACATGATAGCAAAAATAAATGACGCGCCAAAAAATTAAACTTGACTAAGATTATTCATTGAACAATTTATTACCTAAGAACACATAATTCATTTTTTAATGTTTTCTTTAAGTCTTGTGGATAAAAATACATCTATTTCTAGAAGAAAAAAATCACTGAATGAAAAAATAGGAAATGTGAATGTTTAAATATATGTTTTAATATATACTTTTCATAGCCATATTATGGCATGGGCATAAAAACCGAAACTGAAGAACCGAACCGAACCAAACCGAAAAAGAAGGTTCTGGTTCGGTTATGGATACTGCTAAATACCCGAATGGAACTCAGTCACACTATCCACTGGATATGGATAATAATCGAACCGAACCGAATATCCATGGGTACCCGAATGGAACCGAAAATCAACCCTCTACAAACATACATCTAAGACCAATACATTTTGTCCCAACCTCTAACCCAATAGGTTTTTGTTAATTTTTTGATATTTTAGCCTAATATATTTTATTCTATTAGACCATACACAGTGGTATATATTTTGGCGGGGTGTGAGTATTATTAAAAAGGAAAATAATAGAATAGTTTAACACATGGGTGTGAGATAACACTTGGGTGTGGGTATTATTTTAATGTTTTATGTTTCATCTATCTCTCTCCTCTCTCTCCTCTCTCTTTCTCCTCTAACCAAATCTCTCTCTCTCTTAAAAAAATTATAATAAATATATTGGTCACACCCAAAACTAAGGTTTCCCACTGTGTATGCCCTTAGACCATCAGCAATGGTAAACTTGGGTGGGTGTGTGTTAGTGGGGTGTAAATATTTTTTTATTATTTTAATTTAAAGAGAGTGAAAAGAGAGAGAGAAAGAAAGAGAGAGAGAAAGAGAGAAAGAAGCTTACACTCGGGTGTTAGTTAAGATTCGAGTGTGAAGAGAGAGACAGCGTAGTGTATTATTTCTCATTTTTAAAATACTCATACCCCATGCTCGGTTACTCCGCTGTGTTTGCTCTTACAATTTTGTCAAAAAAAAATTAATATATTGGGGTGTTTCGGTTCTTTTTTTGAGTATTTCGGTTTTTTTTTGGGTATTTTAGGGTAAAATAACCGGAACCGAACCGAATCGATATCCATTGGACTTTGGTTATTTATCGGTTATCTTTCTAAGTATCCAAACCGAATCGAACCGACAAGTAACTAAACCGAACCGAAACTCTTTCGGCTCTCTTATGGATCCTACGGAGTTGGAACTGAAGAACCGAAAACCGAAAGAACCGAAGAACCGAACGCCCATGCCTAGCCATATACGTCTCTGGAGTAGATGTTGTTTGAGACATAACTTCACGTTTAGCTCATATTTTAAGTTTACATTAGACTTCACGGTAATGTATGGAGATTCAAACATATCTTTAGAGAAAAAATGTAACGCCCTGACCGCCATCTCTCTTAATGGATCCCACGTCCTCTCTCAACCCGTGGGCCCACCATCTTCCGACGGCCGGTTCGCTACGTCCTGGAGGCTTTAAAGACTTCTTTACCGACCCTACAAATCACCACATGATCTTTCCCTGTGTTTTGTCCTCACTCACACAGTTCCGACAATCACTTTCCGGAAGGTCACCCATCCTAAAACTACTTTAGCATAAGCATGCTTAACTGTGGAGTTCTCTCAGGACGTTTGACCGAAAAGATAAGTGCACTTTGGTAACATAGGTGGCCAAATCAATTCTTTTAAACCTCTCCGCATGCACCACCATATTCCTGAAACTAGGATGTTACAAAAAAAAAACATATATTTAGCGGTAATAAATGTTTTTTTCTCTCTAAGAGCTAATATATATCTAGAATATATGGAAAATATGTACCTAAAGAATATAATTGCATATGTAGCAACCAATTTGTTTGCATTTACGAATGCACTTCAAGTAGTTGTGAAAAATGCCTTTGAAAGCCTCTCCTCCCCTTCAACTTAACGTCAGAAGGTTTGGTCTCTATTACCCTCTTGTGTATTGTCCAATGGTATAGAAAATATTCTCTGTTAGTTCTCCTTTACTTATGTATGAGGTTTGTACCTCAATATGAGGATGTTAGACTTATCAGATTGGATCAAAGCTATGTTGGTATGGTTGTAATGTCTTTTATCGGAAGTAGGCATCTTTGTAGACAATCTTTGGCGATTTTTGGTTCTGGCTTTGGTGTGAATTTGTTGGTTTCAAGTTCTCTCGGATCACTTCTATGGTGAATCCGATCTTCCTTTTATTGAGGACGGTGTTAGACTTGTTTTAACTTTCTCTGTGGCTAAGGAGGGTGGTGAAGTTGAGGTCCTTTGTGATAAAACCTCTGAACCATTCCAGTAATTGGTACAGAAGATAGAAGAGCATCAAGACACATTTGCTTGTCTTCCCAATGCATCTTGGATGTCTAAGTCTAGCTGCTACGGAATGGGGTGGTTCATGGAGGAACCACTTAAGACATCGATCCAACATGGATCATCTTTTCGACCCGTTGTCTCCTATGCTCTAGTAGCGGAGGAACTCGCTTTGAAGACGGCGATCTGTGCGGCCTTAGCGGTGGGTGTTTCAAGGTTGGCTTATTATTCGGATTGGCAAGAACTCCCCCTTCTTCTCAATGTCGGAGGCCACACATTTGTTGTTGACGATATCGTTGATGATATGAGAAGTATGAAGACCAAGTTTCTTCCTCTTCCTTTCTTCTATCTGTTTGCGTTTTGAAAACTCCTTTGTTGCATGTATTTTATCTTCCTTCTATGGAGTTTGAGCTATATTAATTTATGAAATGGTTTTACAAAAAAAAAAAAAAGAAAAAAAAAAGCAAGGTAATTTTTATAACTAGTTTGAATCCGTTAATTTTTACAACTAGTTAGAATCCGTTCACGACTGCAAAAGAATTGGTTAGTGGGGACTCATTTTTATTCCTTAAGTATATTTTACCTTCGAATTTAAGAATTCAACAATTTTCTCGTTCGAAAACCGGTATTGGATAAATTAATTTCTTTTCCATCTTGTTTAACTGCGCTTTTGATATCTATTAATTACACTTAAAAAAAAAATTTCTCGTTCCAAAAGTTGTTAATATATAAACTAAACTAGGCATTCATATATTTGGACCCAAATATAGTAACCGGAACTGACCCAAATTAGGAGGTACCCAATCGAACCGGAACCAAAAAATACTCGGACTTAGACTACTATAACCGAAGAATTTGTATCTAGTCCGAACCGAACCGAGAATCAAATTGTTCTCCGAACATATCTTAAACTAGATTTTAACCCGCGGTATACCGTATGACGATTTTATTTTTAAAATGAGTAAATTTTAAAATTTAATGGTTATATATTACATATAAAAGTTTACAAATTGTATTATTTTATAAGACATATATATTTTATAATTTACAATTATTAAATAACGGTATACCAAAGAATAATTTTTGTTTTATACAATTTTATTTTAATCATGATCATTCGATATGTCTAATATTGGTGGTGTTAAAAAATAATAAAATGAAGATTTAACCCGTATTGAAGCAGCGGGTTAATGATGTTTAATTTTTTTTGATTCAAACCCATCTCGTCATATAGCCATGTCATGCAATATAACCGTCCCGTGTTATTTTAACTCCTTATATATGTTCAAATGTTCTTAATATTATAAACTTTTTATTGATTTTAAATATATAAATTATAATATTTAAAAGGGCAATTGACAAAAATAGCACCAAAAAAGTTTTTTTTTCCGAAATTAGCACAACATTTCTAAAATTCCACAAATAGCACTCTAAACTTTAACTAAATAGAAAATGAGAGAAAACACTAACCTAATATTAAATTAAATCAAAATTTCTTTTAAATAGTAGAAATATATACCCTAAAATGGATATAGGGAACCCAAATATAATACCACAAACTAATATTAAAATGAATCAAAATCTCTTTTAAGTGGTAGAAATATATACCCTACATGAACTAAGGAACCCAAACATAATAAAATAAATTCAATATTAAAATAAATCAATATCTCATTTAAATGGTGGAAATATACCCTAAATTAAAAATAGAGAACCCAAATATAATATTTAGAATTTCTTTTGGTTGAATAGTTTTTATATAAAAAATTTGGTATTATTGAAAAAAATAAACTATTGATAATACTATTGAAACAAAAACTTAATAGTGCTATTTTTGGAATTTTATTAAATGTGTGCTATAATTGTCCATAAAACTTGTTTTAGTGCTATTTTGGAGAATTTCTCTATTTAAAACTTCTTGAAAACTACTCACGCTATATAACCCCGTCTCGCAATATAACTCGTCATGTGTTATTGTAACTCTTTATATATGTTCAAATGTTCATATTATTATAAATTTTTCTATTCATTTTAAATATATGAATTATATTATTTAAACACTTTTTAAAAATCTAAAATTAAAGATATCCAATAAAATTAAGCAGTTAAACTAAAAACCGAATTAAACGGTATACAAACTTTTTAAATTTGGATGTTTGTTAAGTTAAGCTTTTTATTCATTCGGATTTGAATTCATTTTGATCTTATTTATAATATGATTCTGAATCATTGTCCAAACATTTTAGCCAATATAGGACGTTGAATACACACATTTTTCATCAATTGGGTAATATATATCCGTTTTAAAATATTGAATCACAATATATGTAGAAAAAATAATTGAGATTTTTTAACTTTATGTATTAAATAGTTAAAAGAAAGTTTAAACAAAGATGATAGGAGAACCGTAATTTTAAATCTTAACTAAATCTTCTAAATATTTATATTTTTAAACATAAAATATCCTGTTCACAATTTCGGATATGTTTTGAGCAGATCCAAAGAAAAATATAGAATATCCGGTGTAAGTTCTGAAGTAAATTTTGTATCGGATTGGGTACCAAAACCTCGGATAAATTTTTAACCCACCCGGTACAAAATGTATTTCAAAAATACTAGTATACATATAAGTACATATATATACACAAAATATTAGGTATATAATAATACATATTTATTTTTTTGGTATTTTTGGTTAATTTGGATAGTTTTGGATAATATAATTATAAAATATTTCTGTGTTTTTGGATTTTCTAACTAAATTTGGGTAAATTTGGGTAAAAAATAATCAATTTGAATTGCATCTTAAAGTTTCACTTTTCGATAACTTTCCTGTTTTCAATATAAATTCCAGAATTGACACGAACAGGAAAAAACCAAAAATTTTAAATACCAAATGAGAATTACTTTAGATCCCAAAACCCAAAAACATAATTTATTTTCAAACATTGTTTGTGGTCGGACAGTCTAACCAATAGGGTTATTGGCCCAGATTTTAAAAGTTTGTTCTGGTAATAAGCCCATGTGTCAGATCTTTTCTTCTCGAACTTTAATTTAAAAAGCAGTTTGAAATTAAAAACTTCGACTGTTCGCTTCATAGACTGGTTGGTTTTGAGTCAACGGCACGCATGCTTCACTTAATGGAAGTGCAAAATACGAGGATATAAGACTATTTTGTAACTGCAAACTAATTTAATTAATCATGCATAGTACGATTTTGAATATATTCCACAACTTCGTCGATCCTCCTTCTCGAAAGTTGTTTTTGGTTTTTAATATTATTGTTCTTTTGTGTGGTTAAGAAAAAGGTAATTTGTTTTTGTTTTTCAAACTTTAATTTGTTGTTTGATGTTGATTTATAAAATTTTAAAATTGTTAACCAATAGTTAATCTCTCTAGCTACATGAAATTTTAAATTTGTTGTTTAATCTCTCTATTCGACATGAAATTTCTCATCCTGATGCAATGATTATGAATAAAAGCTAGGAATGGTTACACGAGACTAGCTAGACATACACTACCACGAAAACAGTTAGACTAGACTACCCTTTTTTTTTTTTTTAGTAAGCAGCTATATACTTTAGAATTAAGATCCACGAGTTACAACTACGAGTCTGTTAACTAGGGCTATTACTTGTTACTCGTTTCGTATTTACCCGTTTTGAAAAAACAAGTATCTGTTGTTGTGAAAGCAACAAGTACTATAATTTAGATACTTGCAAACTAGGTAACAAGTAATAAAAAAAAATATCCGACTTGTTTGACCCGTTACTCATTATTATTCTACCATTATATATACTAGGATGAGACCCGTGCCATGCCGTGGGGTACTTTTGGATATTTTTTTATTTAGTAGAAACATAATTTGTTATAACAAAACCATATTGTTTGAAATTATTATTATATCAAACAAGATTGTGCTTCGTATTTTTGAAGAAGTTGTTTGGTATCAAGTGTCTTTCTAGGAAACACCATGCTTAAAGTTAATGCTTTTTTTTCTCAAATTTCATATAGCTTTAAGTGAAATGTATTAAATCATATGCGTTAAGAATTACTGCGAGATTTGTATTGCGACGAGACAGTGGAAGGCCCAAAGGATGAAGAGTTTTGTATTATATAAAATATCAAAGAAACACTTTAGTTTATGCGATAGCATTCACATATAAATGCGTGTGTTAGTATTTAAAAGCCCGAGCATAAAATGGTGTTTAGCTTTTTTTTTTTCTTTTTTCTTTGTATAATTTTGTTCATCTTATAAATTATGAAGCACCACCATCACCACTTTGTCTCTGATTCGATCAAGCCACTATCCCACCAGCTCCAGGTGTAATAACAGGCACGGTTCAGATATTTCTCATAGCTACAGAAATGAGATCTCGTCTATGAATCTAAATACACGCTCCATTGGTGGACTACGGTGCTTTGTTGGATCAAATATCGCTGGATCTGTTGAGAGCTTCTTCTGATCTAACTTGTAAATGTTTCTCATGTTAAATTTTCAAAGACAATATATATTGACTTCAAGACAAACCTTAGCCTTGATAGTCCATTAACAACAGCAATCAAAAACCCACAGATGCACAAAGTCTTAATTCTCATGAGTATGACTTACCTAAGAATAAACAATGCCTACAAGAAAATGTGGGGTTATGAATGGTATTGCCACCTGAACTTCGATCAACCACAAACATATAGCTCCGCCGTACTTCTTTAATCGCCTATCTAACATCCAAAGCCATCACGGACCAACTACCAAACCCAACACCAAAACCACCACTCTCGTTGAGGATTCCGCTAAAATCATCAAACTCCCTGCAACTCTAAGCTCTAGGCATTCACTGTTCTCCATAATCACCAATTCAATCGTCGACTAAGTTAGCATGGGATTAGATGTAGCGAGCTCTCGTCGAGACATTTCTTTTTTTTTTGTCAACAGCTATATTAGATTGGCTTAGATAAGCCAATGTTGTGGAAAATTGTTTACATAGGTGATAAGTTGCGGCTGGGTACGAACATTTCGAGCCAGTTTATCCGCTTTCACATTCGCATTTCGAGAAACTAAAGATAATGAGAACACGTCGAACTCTTCCTTGTCACTCTGAATCGCCTCTAAGTATATTGCGAACGCTGGCCACTCTTGCAGAGAAGACACCATCTTCACCAGGTCGGAGCAGTCTGTAAGGAAAGCTACTTCTCTCTTGTCTTGGCCGATCATACATCTCATCGCCCTAATTAATGCGTCGAGACATTTCATTTCTTTTGTTTTTAGGAATTAAAAAGAGGACACACTTTTGAAAGAGTAAAAATAAAGTGAAACAATAATTATTATTGGTTGAGAAATGCTGAGTTGTATTAATCGAAATGTTTTGATTGGATTACGATTTTAATGAGGTGTCAACCTGAGAACAGCCCAAAATGATGAGGTGTCAGGCCTGGAGAGATTCTTAGGGGGTGTTATTGGTTTATTAATTTGTAAATCCATATAGAATTTGAAAATTTCTATTAATTATGAAATCAAGATATATGGATTTTGAAATAACATGTGTTTACCCATGGATTTGAATCCTTCTATTTTTCTCTTTCAATTCCATTCAAATCTATTTAAAACATAATTTGGATTCTCAAATCCAAAAACAAATGACTAAACGAATAACAAAGGATTTTAACTAGTATTTATAATTCACGTTTTTGGCGGGAAAATTTTACATTCTCATTTTTGGTTAAAAATTATAAAAAATTTTGGCGGGAAAATTACGGATTTACATTTTTGGCGGGAAAATCACGGATTTACGTTTTTGGCGGGAAAATTACATATTTTCGTTTTTGGTTAAAAATTATAAAAAATTTTGGCGGGAAAATTGTGGATTTACGTTTTTGGCGGGAAAATTGCGGATTTCCGTTTTTGGCGGGAAAATCACGAATTTATATTTTGATGGAAAAATTGTGTATTTACATTTTTGGCGGGAAAATTAAGGACTATATTCAATCGGTTTAGAAGTTTTGGTTAGACTCAAATTGAAATCGGTTTAGAGATTTGAATTGGTTTGATTCAATTTAACAAAAATTGATGGGTTAAATGGGTAAACCATTGAAACCACTGACCCATTATAACTCAACTCATTTGATCCATCAACTCATTTGAGTCAATAACTCATTTGATCCATCAACTCATTTGAGTCAAAATTTCAATTCATTAGGGTTCATGGGTTGAGTTGAGTTTTGGTTGACCCATGTATCTTGACCCATTTTGACACCCCTAAATAAGAACAAGACAAGTAACTCGCAAGACAGTCTTTTTTAGCAAAACTTTAAAACTTGTATTTTTAGCCAATACAAGTAAAAAATTTATTACTCGTAAAAGGAAAATCAAATAACAAGTATCCTTAAAATAGCTGGTACTCGCCTTGTGTCCACCGCTACCATTAACATTATCGATTAACATAAAAGCATATGTCGGAAATGGTAATTATATCATCATAGTCAATGTTCCTCTTTTAAATTCTTGTAGAGGTCTTATTCAAGAGTTTAATAATAACACACGCATTTTAAAATTTTAATTTCATAATATATGATTAAAAATACACACAATAATCAAAATAAGGGTTAATTAGGTAATAAACAATATTAGATGATAAATTTATGAAATCAGCAAAAAAAAAAAAGTTTGTTAGAAGATTGTAGCATGATTTGTTATAAAATAAACGTCTACAAATATAATAGTTTCGCATTGGAATGGACATTGTTGAATCTCAACCGAGAATATGCTAATTATCGGAGAAACATGGCTGTAAATGGTAACACGTATTTGTGGAATTGCTGAGGAATTCATGTGGAAAAAAATACATGTTACATCATTTGTATATGTGGAATTGTTGTGGAATTTTTGATCCGTTGTCTTAGTGGTCCCACTTCAATCTTTGATTTATTGAATTAATCAAACCTTCGACAAATAGAAAATAAGCAAACAATATGAGAGGGAATCAATATGAGTGGATTTTTAAAGAACTTATAATTTTTGATATGTTTTATAGTATATGTTTTTTTTATATATATATTTTGTGGATAGTCTTGGATGTTCGAGTATTTTGTTCGGTTTCAATTATGTAATTTTTGTTTTTAGATATTTGGTTCTCGAATTTAGTATACATTCAACTATTTTAGAATTTCGGTTAAAAATTGGTTCGGTTCCGAATATTTCGGAACGTTTCAGTTTTTGAATCAAGAACCGATTAGGAACCAAAAAAATTTCAAATATTGATTACTTCTTGTTCTTACCCAAATGACATTTCAGATATTTTCGAGAAATTTTCGAATACTTTTAGTGTATAGTATTTTTTGGTTATTTGGATTTTTTATTATTCAGAATAAAACTAACTAAAATATTTTAGATATATAATTGTATTTTGGTTTCATTCAGGTATCCAAAATATTTTGGTTCCGAGTTCGATCGGTAATGAAATTTAAGATCCATCTTTTTTTGTAAGTTTCGGTTTGGTTTTCGGTGAAACATTTCTCTTGTTAATAATTTTAGAAATTTATTTGGTTTATATAAAAAAAAATATTCAGCCAGATTCAGCAGTTACCATTTGAACTTTAAATTATTCAGCCAGATTCTGCAAAAAAACACAAATATATTCAGCCAAATTCAACAATTCAGCCAGATTCCTCGGTTACCATTTAGACCCATGAAATCATGATTCATGAGTATGCAATGGGAAATGTAAGTCAATGATGAAGACGTTTCACTGAAACAGTATTCTTTCGTTTTTATAATCATTGCTTCCAAAAAGTTTTTTAAAATTATGAATATTATGAGATAATTGAAAGAACTAACTTTTATTGGAATTGAAAACAAAAAAAAAATTTATAATGATTAAAAATATATTCAACAAAATTGTATGATAAAAAATGTAACGTTTTAAATTATGTTATGTTAAAGAGAGACAAGCCTAGGAAAAAATTAAAATTGATAGTTATTTAGGAAAACAAAATAATGATATAGATAACAAAATATATATATATATATATATATATTTATTTATATATTTATATATATATGAATGCTAGATAGTGAAAAAATGCAACTTTATGAAAAAAGTATCGAATTAGAAGTAATAATAAATTTACACAACTTTTCTAAGAAACGAGAAAAATATATATAGAGTTAAAAAGACATGAAAATATAAATAGACAAAACTGTTTGTAAAAGACACAAGTTTTGGAACGGAGAGTTTGTGATGAAAAATATGAAAAAATGGTGACAAGATACAACTCTAAATGAACATATATAACTTTAATAAATGCTCTAAAAAATCTTTAATAAAAGGTAAATGTTGCAACGGTTCATCAAATATATCAAAAGTTGTAATAGTTCATCAGATAAAAACTAAAGGTTGCGACCGTTTATTAAATATATCAATTGTTGCAATGGTTCGTAAAACAAACTAAATATTACAATGGTTCGTCAAATAAGCAAAAATACCATTAGTTCGTCAAATAATCCAAATGTTACTATGTTGGATTAAACAATAGCAATATTTCATTTAAATATATTTTAATAATTAAATTTTTTCTTTTTTATCAAGAACTGTAACCGAAAGACGTGACCATAGATATCAAATATACCAAAAGTTGTAATAGTTTCGTCAAATATACCAAATATTGAAACTGTTGGTCAAATAAACTAAAGATTACAATAGTTCATAAACAAAACCAAGAGTTGCAATGATTCGTCAAATAAACCAAATGTTTCAACGGTTTAATTAAACGGTTACAATTTCAATTAAGTACATTTTAGTAATTAAAAATTAAAAGTAATAATTAATGAAAAGTTACGACGAGAGACGCGACCGTAAAAAATTAAATTTCATAACGATTTATAAAATGAACCAAAAATTGCATTTGTTTGTGAAATAAACTAAATGTTGCAATTGTTCAACTAAACGGTTGCAACTGTTTATGAAGACTTATGATAAAAATATGCAACCGTAGAAGACATTTATTCAGATAGCAACTTTCCAAAAAAAAAAACACAACCGTAAAAATATATTTTTTGTTTTAAAATAAATAAATTAAATGTTACACGATTTATAAAATAAACCTAAAGTTACAATTGTTCGTGAAATAAACTAAACGATGCAATGGTTCAACTAAACGGTTGTGACCGTTTGTGAAGAGTTACGATAAAAAGACGGAACATTAAAAGACATTTATTCAGATGGCAACTTTCTAAAAAAAAACAACCGTGTGATAAATTATTTAGTTAAAAAAAATTAACGAAAAGTTGCGATAAAAAGACATAATTGTTCACAACTACAAAATGCATTTCTTCAGATTGTTCTTATCATTAGGTTTTCTTAAGAAAATTAATAATAGCTAATTCTTTTAAATACAAAGGATTCATAATTAAATTTAAAAACCTTCAAACCAATACAATAACAATAAATTTTTACTAAGAACTTTATAATCCATGAACCAATAACAGTAGATTCTAATTTTTTAAAAAATCTGTAAAGATATTTCTCCTTAAAATATAAAATTTGAGTTATCCATTCCACTATAAAATATAAATTTATGTACTGTATATTGTAGGACCTAAATATTTCAACAAGGGCACAATCTAATATTTGTAAAACAAATAACATAGAACAAGTATCAAAAATCAACAATACCGAAAGGATGATTGAAGAACGGAGATTGATGGTGGTAAACAGAGTCGAGAACGTTAATGATCTCTCTCCTTAACTCAAAAATCCCCCCGTAGTGTGCCGGTTTGATGACAAATAGAGTCCCAGGATAAAACTGTTTCTCCTTTTGATTGCAACACTCAAATCAAAAGCTAAACGAACACTAGTCTTGTGTTGTACTCTCAGACACAAACAAAAAGAAGAAAAGAGAAGAGAGGGATTTTTTTATACTTTGATCGATGATCAGAATGAGAAGACAAAGGCTTGACTTTATAGTAAAAGCTCAACGTCTATGCCATAAAGAGGAGGATACGAGAGTTATGAGAATTGATTCTCTAACGTCAATGTCGTAAATTGATTCCAACCTTAATTCACTAGACTTAATTGGGTTGTTACAAAATCAATCAAGGAGATATTTCTTTGAATTAGTCAACAACATAATTCAATATGGATTAGGGCAAACAAGAATAAACTAATGGGTTACAACCCCATATTATTAATCTCAAATCCCAAATCCAACCCATATGTGTTTGGGTTTCTCCTTTAACCTCCAAAGTGGTCCAATTAACATTTAGTTAAAATTCCAAGCTTAGCAAGCTAACCACTTTGGACCTCCATTTCTCATTCAAACAAACTCCGTTTTTGACATTCCAATACACCACCATGTAGTGCTCGCAGCAACGATTTCATCGTGCCCAAGAACCGGTCATTCCGGTGAACGTCTTCACCGGAAAATCACGTCTTCATCGTGTTCCATTTTTGTCAAAAACAAGTTCCAACATATATATATATGTGCACTTATAGATATGAACACATGGATCTTGGACTCATATGAATTCTCTCAAATGCAACATTCCATATCGGCCTATCAAACAAGAGTCATTAGATTTTGACGCCATTGAACTAAAATGGCATTTTATCCAATCTTCTTTGCTCATTTTTGTTACCTAATAATACTGAATCATTTTGATAGTTTTAGATATTTTTTCTTTTCTTTGGCGCGTTTTTATCTGTATAAATATAATTAAAATTCATACCCGAGTGACACAAAATAATAAATAATGAAATAAGACATGTGCTAAGGATTGGTCTAATATAGAAGAAGTACGGATTAGCGAAGAAAAGACAAAGACCATAGACAATCAATTCAAGGTGGTTTAAGAAGACCAAAACAGCCCATGAAAAGTCTCAAGTCAAGTCTTTGATGGATACATTATTGAATATAATATAATTATGTTTCTCTTTTGTTAAAAAAAGATAATAGAAGAGTTTTGTTGTTGGAACTCTTGCACGTTTTTTTTTATTTTGAGTTATAATTTGAAGATAAATAATCAATTTTCAGATGGAAAATTATTCAATATTTTTGACAAAACAAAGAGAAAATTATTCGAGGTTCTAAACAAAAAAAGTTGTTTATTCTTACCTAATGAATATACACAGCCTTGGGATTCACCTAAACCAGAAGTTACAATGCACCCAAGAAAAAAGGAAAAAAAAGACCAAAAGGGACTTACAAAAAAAAACATTGAATCAAAGAACAAAGGCTGAGAGATTGATGAAGCCTTTTATCACACCTCACTAGCTTAAAGGTCATAACATTTCACTTCTTGGTGAGTTAAGTTAAGAGCAAAAGGTCTAACAGTTAACTTGAACTCTAGGGCTTGGGATTCCCATATATGCTAAGCGTGGAGAGACTCTTACTCTAGGACTAGGTCTTGGAGAAGGAATTGGACCGTATGGTGACGGAAAACGTGTAGAACCAGGCGAAATCCGAGGAGACAAACTGACTTGTTCGAACGCTTGTGACTGAAGCTCCATTGGATAATCTCTAACACACCCAATTCTTGGACCAACTCCACTGTTCCATTTGCAAGACAGCCTCTTTGCAAGCTGGAACACTGGTCTTTCTATTTCTTTCTCTTCTTCTTGTTCCTCTGTAATGATGGTTTCTGCTGGTTTGTTCTCTGCTTCCTCTTCTTTTGTTGCTTCTTCTTCGTAGCCACTGGAATTGAATGACGAATATTCCTCGTTCACAGAGCATCTCTGCATTCAGATTAGATTAGTGAGTACACACCACTTTTTCATATTTAGCATCCATGCATCTAAAATTTGGTTTCCTTACCTTAACATTGGTCATATCAACATTGTTCTCTTCCAGGAAACTTATGAATTCCTTGAAGTTGTCTTCCGTTGGGAGGTAGTGTCCACTGTATGGCCATATAGCCTGAGAAAAAATGTGTTTTAAAATCTATGTTAGCTACTCAACATAAAGGGTAAAAGAATCAATAGGAATCAAAATGATAGGAAAACACACCTCAAGGATCCCATCACGAGCGACCAATCTTCCTGCAGCAGTTGTGGCGCCTCCAGACAAGAAACTGGAATGTTGGAAACGACCTTTCTTCTTCTGCCCTACGTATAAGGTTCTAGTAGTGCTAAGTACAAAAATCGACTTGGAATCCTCTGTTGAACTGATCAGAGTCATGCTTTGTTTATTCTTTAGTTTTCCATCTTCTACTATCACTTCATATGCTTCTCTCTCAAGCTGCAGGTTGGATAACACAAACGTTTATGAGCAAGAAGAAGATAAGTATGCTGGACTAATTTCTTTCAGCAGGTGAAACCGAAAAAAAGACTTACTGGTCCAAGATATTTAATGCACTGTTTTTGCAGAACACTTCTTGGGTGGTGTTCAAGATTCACATCTTTTCCATCGCCAATGTCCAACCTTCAGTTTCAAATAGGTAGAAACAAAGTTCAGAACAGATTCATATAACAGAAAGAGATAAAGATAGTTATGGGACTAACCAGTAGAAGAATGGTTGTGCGCTCATGCTTGCTGACCAGACGTCATAATAGAAGTGCAAGTTGTGGCCATAGCGATGGCGTGGGTCAATCTGTAAATGCGGAACAGACAAAACTTAGTTCAAATCCACAAAATAGAAAGATTTATTTCATGTCCAAAAGCAAGTATGGGGACTTACAGCTTCAAGCCAATGCTGAAGAGCTAACTTTTGAGCTTTTTCATCTTTTGACAATCCTTTTCCAACCTAAATGACATACAAAAGTAGGATTCACATCAGTTTTCATTGTAAAGAGCAACAAAATCTTATGAAATCTAAACATAGATAATAACTTGCGGAAATGATGTGATGTCAAACCTTAGCAGCTCGTGTTCTAGCTCGTGCCCACTTCGAAACCGCGGTTTCATGTTTCTCTTCTTCAAAGAAGGCGACTGAGCTCAAGTTTAAAGCTGCAGCATCCAGAGTCTTCCACCTACGAAACATTTAAAGAAATAAAAGGGATTAGTGTCAACAGATCAAACCACATTACTAACAAAGTAGATAGAAAGATAGAGGATCATCAAGTGACTCACCAGAGCTCCTCAACGACAACCGCGCAATCCGCTAGGTTCCTTCTTGTTCTGTAACTCTTATACACCTTCTGTAACGTAGTTGCAGCTGCATCAAGCTCAGTGACCGGTCTCGGAGAGAAGAACACAAAAGGCGTAGGGGGAATAATCGTGGGTTTTGTTATTTGGATTCTCTCACAGTTCCTTCCACTCAAACTGTTACGAGCAGGCTTCGTCGGTTCGACAATCTCCTCATCCGCCTTGTTCATTGGTTCAGTCTCCACTTCTGTCGCAATCTCCCAGCTGTTGAAGCTCAAAGACCGCTCCATACCAGTCTTCGGCGACTTCTCCGGCGGTTTCTCACTCTTGAAACTGTTGGTTCTTGAAGTCAAGCCTCCTTCTTTAAGCTTTAAGCTAAAAGATCTGGTTTCAAGAAAACTCTCGACAGGGTTCTTGAAACTGAAGAACTGGGTCGTCACAACTTCTTTCCAAGCAGACAAGAGCAAAGAAAGAGAAAGACCCATCTCTCCTGATTAAACAACAATATAAAGACACGATCTCTCTTCAAGTTGTTTCCTCAAAAATACCCTGCACACGTATCAAATTCAAGATCAATACCAAAAACATTGACAAAACGAATCTTTTTCTCTAAACAACTATCATTAATATATTAATTTGTTTACCAAGTCATTGCTATCATCACCAAACACATTTATTGTAGCCGACGAATGATAAAAACAAAATCTTCATTCAGACATTTCAACAAACACATTGAGAGCATCTGAAATTATTCAGAGTACTCCATAAAGGTAAAAACTTTATGATTTTATTCATCTTCTATAATCGACCCATGTAAGAATCAGAGACATACCTCAAGAATTGCAGAGTATTAAGACCAAGAAAGACTTAAATAAAAGGTCAAGTCTTTATCTCTATCTTCTTGTCTAGAGAAAACTAAAGGAGGAATGAGAGATTTAATACAACAACCAAGTTGAAGAGAGATAGCTCAATATATATACACAACACAAGCTGAATAATGTATAGTGTGTGTGTAGTTGACGAGTATTAAATAAGGTAAAAGTTTTTTTAAAGAAGTCTTCTTTTTACAAAATCGTTGAATATGACAAAGCTTTGAGTGAAGAAGATTCAAAGATGGTGTGTCTGAAAAAAGATATTAGTTTTAAAATGATATATAGAGACAAGTAACAACAAAGTGTGTGTGATAGAGAACAGTGTAAGAAGGTAGCTTCACCGAAACTTTATTAATTTAGAAAAAGGACAACTTATTATTAGTCTTTTATAGGTATGGATGTTCGGATACTCGGATCGGTTCCAGACCGGTTGGGTTGTATTCGGTTTTATTTTATTCAGTTCCGGTTTTTTCGGTTTTTGTTCCGGTTTTAGCGTTTAAAATCTATATCGGTATTGACATTTTTTTTGTTCTTGTTCTAGTTTTTTTTTGTTTATGAAGTTTAGGAAATAGGAACCAGTCAGAATACATACAAGTAGGCGTGGGCATTCGGGTACCCGTACCCGTTCGGTTTTTTTTTCGGGTATCGGATCTATTCGGATAGGAAGTTGAGAACCATTCGGGTATTCTAAAAATTCGGTTCGGTTTCGGTTCGGGTTCGGGTCGGTTCGGTTATTTTAGTAAAAATGCAAAAATAACCAAAAATACCCAAAATATTTTCGGTTCGGGCCGAGTTCGGTTTTTTTACTCATATAATACCCAAATCTAACCAAAATATCCGATTACCCGAAAATATATTGGTTACTTTTAACCCAAATATAACCAAATGTAACCAAAATACTTAAATTACCTAAAAGAAAACTATAACATTGGTTACTTTTATCCCAAATATATCCAAATGTATATGAATTACTAAAAAAATCTAGTATATTCGGATTTATAATTTTAGTTTTGGGTATTTGAGGTATTACAAATATATATATATATATAACTAATATTTTTAGGTTTACATTTGAATTCGGGTACCCACGGGTATTAGATTCAGTTCGGGTTCAGTTCGGATTTTTTCGGGTAGCGAGGTCTAGGACCCATTCGGGTAATTCTAAGAATCGGGTTCGGGTTCGGTTCGGTTATTTTTTGGGTTTTCGGTTCGGATATTCGGTTCCGGGTATTATGCCCAGGCCTACATACAAGTAAACAACAAAGTGTTCCTACCAAAAAAAAGTATACAACAAAGTGTGTGATAGAAAATAGTGTATATGTGTGTGATAGAAAATAGTGTATATGGGAACCCACAGGAGACGCTCGGTAATAAGAAGGTAGCTTCACAGAAACTTATTAATTCAGAAAAAACAATCTACTAGTCTTTTATTTATTTAGATTTTTTGTTTTTTTTTCTTATTTATTTAATTGAGTAGGGTCGTTCTTGGAGCAATTCTTATCTACCATGACATTATTGCCAATATGTTAATGCAAAAACTGTGGGAACAATGATATATATTTTACCTTTGTAGAGGAAGCATAAATATTTATAAAATTAACTCTTGCTACACTTTTTAAATATAAAAGTCTTAATCCACGTTCAAAATGTTTAGAATAATCAATCATCATCAAATTTATGAGTATTTAATTAAATTTTGGTTTCTAACATGCGAACAAAAAACAAGAATAAAGTTTTGATTTTCTTACTTTTTGTTTTTTAACAAATGCAATTTTCTATTAAATGTCGAATAAATCAGCTGCAGAAGTAGCTAGCAAATAAATGCGTAAAACAAAGAATATTTGATTCATAGTACCGGCAGCAAAATCTACTACATTTTATATCAGGTATTGTTTAAACCTTATCTTTATAAAAATAATCGTTGTTTTATATTTTCAATACATATTTTTTTGTAAAAATAAACTTTTATCTGTATTATTTTGATGTATTAACCAATAAAAAAATTATATAGTATACAAATAGAAGACAAAAAGTATTTTTATAGTTTATGTGAAAAAATAAACGACATTTACAATACCGTGGAATGACGTTAATAATAAAGTAACCACTACGCCACCACTCTTTTGGTATGTTAATCAAATTTTCACCATCCAAACTAAAAAAAGTTTGTCTATTTCATTTAAAGAGAATTTAGAATTCAAAAAGCTTTGAAGGACATATATAAATAGCAAGTGGTGTTATCATCTCCTCAGGATTTTTAAGCAGGGAGTTAGTGTAACACCCGTCCCGCCTTATAGGGCAAGACAACGTGTTAATCATCTGGTCCCGCGCTTATTTCTTTAAACGTTGAAAACTTGTTTCATGCACGTCTCATAAAGCTTATTAACCTGAGAGAAAAGATAAAAGGGTGAACACAATGGCGAGATTCTAATTACACTCAACAATCAGTGCATAGCATATAATCAGACTCCACATTCTCAAACATACATTCAACAAACATACATATTCTTACAATATCCAACCATATACAAATCAACAATAACGCTAAACCGAAATCCCATCGGCTTAGCATGGCACGAAACCAATCCCAGGTTCGTCCAATCGCCAGGAACGAAACCAATCCCAGGTTCGCCCAATTACCATGTACGAAACCAATCCCAGGTTCGCCCATCACGAGACACGAAACCAATCCCAGGTTCGTGCCTCCATCACATCAACTCCTATCATATCATCACACATCATCATGTTATATATAAAATCTACATATCATACATCAAATCATCATACCATGTCACACAATATATCAATCAACGAACATACAAAAAAACATGTAGTTTCTAAGCCTATACAAGCAATTCATGAAGAACATGCTTAGAAAATAACCATTGTGTTTCCGCGATTACCACCCTCACCTTAGCCTTAACTTATTCGAGACGCCACAGTTCGAATACGGATTTCAAGTTTGGTTCTCCATCAAACTATTCATAGTTTCATGCCTCATAAATGTTCCAGTAAAGCTTCATCTCAATCCCACCTCGTTTGACCAATCAAACAATAGAACTTGTCACCATTTACTCTATAATGAACTGTCTCGGAAACATAAGAATAACTCAAAAACTAACCATTAAAAACAGAATCCCACCGTTGATTTTGTAGTCTGTAGTACCATGACAAACTCCACAGAGTTTCGGCAAGCTCAGACAACGTTTCGGCTTCCAAACGTTTCCTCAAAGAAGCCATCTCAGATTTATCTTCTAGGGTTTCTGGGTTTGACAGATTCAGATGTTACTTGACCAGAAAGCAACGTGAATAACTTCTTTGATTTAACTCTTATTGAAGATCCGTCAATTGATATGTAATCTTGGGTTGCTAAAAATCGCATCCATACTCTTACTTTGCCAAAATGATATCATATACTGCACCAACAAGCCTCCAAAGTTGACTCTTCCACACTACTATTATTTCCTTCTTCCTCTTTCTTATTCTTCTCTCCTACACCATGATCTGCTCCGGCGTTGCTCCTCCACCATCGTCGAGGCTTGCCACTACCACGAAATGACTATTCAGACCTGCCAATGACTTCCACCATCTCCTCTTCGTCTCGTTCTCTCTCCTCACTTCATGGCTCTCTCTCTTCTCCTCCCTTTCTCTCCCTTTTCCAATGATACACACACAACCACAACACAACTAAGGTTGCTCTAGGACTCAGGTTGCTTCTCCTCTTCATGAGTCCGACACGACGACAACACACCATATAGCAGTAACGGAAATTCAACACAACACAACGGCTCGAACCAACGTATGTCACGATGGAGACAATATTGACGACGGCGCAACGTCTGCGATCTCATATTACTAAGGCTTAGGGTTTGCTTGCTCCAGTATTTTTCTTCTTTGTTTTCTCACGGCGAGGGAGATATATACGTAGATATATATATGTGCATCATCCCAAACGTCAAAACCCTTGCCGTTTTAACAATAGAGATATTGGACCTTAATGGGTTTTGTTTTCTTTTAACAAAACAAAATGGCCCAACTACCAAATATAAAATTGGGGATGTAACAGTTAGACTCCACCTCTCCACTAAGGGGGGCTTATTGGGACGTTGATTTGTGTAAAGTTTGTGGATTTCAAAAGTTGAGAGATTTGCAAAATAATTAAAGATTTTTGTGGATTCTAATAACTCTGTTTACACAAATTTGTGGAATCTTTACAATAATTTTATGGTTTGTCGTAGATTCTTGATAACTTTTTGTTCAAAAATTTATTAAAAAAATATTTGATATGCTTGCTTTCCAAATATATATTTTTTTAATAAGGAATGTTTATTTGCTTATTAAAGATGGGTTTGACGTAGAAAAAACCCCATCTTTTCCAATCATCATCTGCGCCGAGCGAGGGTACAAAAACTATTTTTTTTTTGTTTCTTCATCATAGTTTTGATACATTTTATTTGTACTATATCATAGAAAAGTTGTTATTTTGTCTCCTTTTGCAAGTTAGGTTTGTTATATAACTGATTGTTTAGCATGTCTTTAGTTATACTAAGTTACTAACTATTATAGTTTTCGAATAAGATTATAATAGTTTTCGAATAAGTTTTCGAATGAATAATATTTATAGTCATTACTAGTTCTTTGCTCGTAACTTGTTCGTGACTTCTCTTCTTGATACCATGTGATATCTTTTATCGTATATATCTCTCTATTAGATACATATATTATTAGATAGTGGAAAGCAGAGGAGTTTTTAATTTGTTATAGAAATTTTTAAAATACGTAGGATAACTAGAGTATTTTGAAGGTTGTTGTTAATGAGTAAACATATAAAGAATCATTGTTCCAATAACATTAGAGTTTGACAGAATTGCAAAATCAATAAATACACAACTTTTTGAATAACAAAAGATTTTAAATAGAATTGTAAAATCCATACACCAATAACACCATATTTTAATTGAATTGCAAAATCACAACACCAATAACACGAGAATTTAATAAGAATATAAGAATCTACAAACCAATAACAATAGAATCTTAAAATTTTAAAAGTCTTTATAAATCAACATCCCAATAAGCCCCCCTAAAAGATTCAGAAAAACTCCAAAAAATATTTTGTTAAAAAAAAATTGTAATTTATTTGTTACAAGTATATATATAGTCACACAAAAGTTAAGTTTTACTTGGTTTGAATAGTAACGATCATTAATGCAATGAACCTATTTTGAAAATATAATTATATTTGGTTTAAAACTATATGTGGTATATTCTTTGATTTCATCCCCCCCTCCCTTAAAGAGGGAAAAGGGCCTATTTCCACCCCTACTATTTGGACGGTTCCGTTTCCTACCCACACAACGAGTTGGTGCTTATTTCAACAGTTTTTGTAACAAATTTCAAATTAACTACCCATACTCTGTGTTTATAGTTGAATTCAACATTGACTCAAACGGACGTTAGTCAACCGTTAAAATAGTAGAGTCGGATGACACGGTGGCAATTCAAAAGAGGGAAAAGGTCCTATTTCCACCCTTACTATTTGAACGGTTCCTTTTCCTACCCACACAACGAATTGGTGCCCATTTCAACAGTTTTTGGAACAAATTTCAAATTAACCATTTGAAATTTGTGATGACAAGATTATTTTAAGAGGATTTAGCATTAACCGTTTGAGTCAATGTTGAAATAAGCACCAACTCGTTGTGTGGGTAGGAAACGGAACCGTCCAAATAGTAGGGGTGGAAATAGGCCCTTTTCCCCCCTTAAAGATCAATATCACAGCTAGTGAGGTCTTAAGCTTTTACATGTGGTAGGTGTAGATGACAAAAGAAAATATTTGAACAAATTATTTGCATGTGTAGACACGTGCATAATTGCATATGAGCGAATGAAGATTAGTTGAGAAATGTTTGAAACAGTTTTTGTTTCTCTGCTTTGTTTTGTGTTGTGTTGACACCGTACAGATCTTGGTTCATTGTGAAAATCACAATTTTATATAAGAGTTTGGATATAATTCAATATGGTTTGGTCTGATATCTCTGTCATTGGACGTGTGCAGTATAATTGTTATGGTTTGGTTGTGTTGATTGTTGTCTAATTGCTAGTATAATGTCTACTGCTCATCTTGTTATATATTTCTCATTTACTTTTCGATTAAACGGTTATCCACGCAATAGGATAGTATTAACTTTGATATTTTGGAGAACAAATATTTTTTAAACTAAAGTATTTAAGCATGAACAAAAGTTTAATATAACAAAGATGTGTAAACCATATAATTTTCTTTCTAAAATTATATAATAACTTAATTTCTATATTAACCATATAATTTTTGTAACTTGCCTCAGACCTTTCTTCCCTGGAACGAAACCAAGAAGCTCCCCATTTAAAGCGATACTAAACGAAGTTGTAGTAACACACTCCTTTATCCACCCAATGAACAATTCTAGAAGCTCGATCGCTTTGAGGACATTCAACATAAACTCCCAACCCACTCTGTCATACGCCTTAGTAAGATCGATTTGTAGACAGCCTCTATGAACCTCCCTTGGCACATGAAAGTTGATTTGAAAATTGGAAATCAACTCTGTGGCTATGAGGATATTCTCACAGAGGAGCCTACATTTCACAAAGCCTACTTGATTCTACTGTACAGCCTCATATATGAACATCTTTAGCCTCATTTTGATAATTCTGGAAATGACTTTATAAAGAGTTGTGCATAAAGACACATGCCTGAACTTAGTAAGGAAATCAGCTCCTAGACATTTTGGGATAAGCGCAATAGCAGTCGCATTAAACCTACAAGGAAGATGACTTGAAGAGAAGAAATCCTTAATTGCTGAGATCAATTCTGGTTCTGAGTATATTCTCAATTCTCTAATCATCAACACCTCTGAGATACCTGATACCCTTGTTCTAAAAATTCCCGCCTAGCCCGATTACTAATCCCCTACAGAAATTAGTTACTCGATTGCTCTCCGCCTAATCCGATTACTTCCCGCCTAATCCGATTAATCTTCGCTTAATCTTACATATCCTGATTATTTTTAGATTGCAAGTATAATTTTTTTTTTTTTTGTTATTCAATCATTTGAATTGGGAGTTTGTGATTTCTTACAATAACTTATGTTCAAATTTTAATAAAAATCATAAATTTTTAATAAAAATCAGAAATTTTTAATACAAATCCTAAAATATTTCTCAAAAATACATTTTTATGTGTTTACTGCAATTTTAAAAATAATATTAAATTAATATGTTTTAAAAATATTAAAATAATCCTGAAACTAATTTTCCGATTAATCCCTAGGTCCATACCGAGCGCCCGACTAGCGCCTAGCGATTTTTCAAACAAGGCCTGATACAATTCCTTCCCTGATTTATCAAGACTTCTCTGTGAAAAGGCTATATTGGCGTCAACCTAACTTAGCCACCTTATTCGAGAATTTTGCATGTAAAAAACTACAAGAGTGTTGGGAATTAGTAATGAAGAACATAAAAATTGAAGAAGCTTGATGAAGAAGTAATGCCAGCAGAGCAATATTGACACGTCAGTAGCAGGACCACAAGACTAAGAGTAGCCGTTTGCGTTGGTCACAAAAGCAAGTTTGAATGGCTAAAGCAACTCTTGTCTGGTTGTGGAAAAGTTGCGAGCAGGATAAGCTCAACCCAAACCGAGCTAAATGACAAAGACTAAACACAACTTCATGGAAATTGCAGAGGAGCGTTTTGAGATAACTCCGAGAAGGATCCAGAAAGAACCTAGGTCAAGACCTCTTAGTCTATTTAAGCTGAGCATTGTTGAGAGATAGAAGGTTAAGAAACAGAGAGGCATTCAATTGAGAGTAAACTTGTATTGAGTGTTCTTGGAGAAATAGAAAGTGAAAGAGAGTGAATCCGAGTGAGCTTCGTAAGGGGCTGTGAGGGTGAGAGATCTCTTTGTTAATCTCAAAGTGATATAGTGGATTCCGGAAAAGCTTTCCCGGCCCAGACGTAGCACCGTTGGTGTGAACTGGGTTAACAATCTCGTGTGTACTCTGTTTTACAAGTCTGTAAAAAGTTCTTTCATTTGTTCTTTGTCTCAAGCTCTGTTCTTTACACAAGTTCTAAGTCCGGAAGAAAAAAGTCTTAAAATCCTTGGTCGGTGTTGGTATAAACATCACAAAGTGGTATCAGAGGGAAGGTTCTTTGTATTGGCGGTTCTGTAAAGTTCTTACAAGACAAAGAAGCCATGTTGTCACCAAGGGTTGAAATGGAGATGTTCGAGTTCGATGGACACAGAGACTACACACTGTGGAAGGAGAAGCTAATGACTCACATGGATCTGTTGGGTCTAAGTATAGCTCTCAAAGAAATACAGAAGGTCTCAGATCCAAAGGGGTTAGAAGAGGAAGGGGAAAAAGGAGAAAAAGAAGCTCTGATGGAGGAGAAGAGAGAAAAAGCGAGGAGCACCATTGTTTTAAGCGTCTCAGATCAAGTGTTAAGGAAGATCAAGAAAGAGGAGACTGCAGCTTCTATGTTGAATGCCTTAGACAAACTGTACATGTTTAAGGCTCTTCCTAATCACATTTATCTGAAACAAAAGTTATCTAGGTTCAAGATGCAAGAAAACTTGTCTGTTGAGGGAAACATACACGAGTTTCTACGCCTCATAGCTGATCTAGAAATCACAAATGTGTTAGTGTCAGATGAAGATCAAGCTATTCTGCTACTGATGTCCCTACCGAAGTAGTTTGATCAACTGAAAGATACTTTGAAGTATAGCTCAGGAAGAACAACATTATGAGTTGATGAAGTTGTTGCAGTTATATACTTAAAGGAGTTGGAGCTTGGCTCAAATAAGAAGAGTATAAGAGGACAAGTAGAGGGTTTGTATGTCAAAGAGAAAAATGAGGTAAGAGGCAGACCAGAGCAGAGGGAGAAAGGCAAAAGGAATAATCGGCCTAGATCAAGATCTAAAGGCAGGAAAGGATGTTGGATTTGTGGAGAGGAAAGTCATTTCAAGACCTCATGTCCTAATACGGGAAAGTCACAAGTCAAAGGAAAGGACCAAGCAAGCAGCAGTAAAGGAGAAGCTGTAATGGTCAAAGGCAACACATCTGACGGCTCAGGCTTGTATGTGTCAGAAGCACTACATTCAACAGATGTAAGTCTAGATCATGGACATTGGTTGCAGCTACCATATGACTCATAAGAAGGAATGGTTCGAGGAGTTGAGTGAAGACGTTGAAGGCTCTGTGAGATTAGGGAATAAGACGACCTCAAAGGTCAGGGGCATAGGAAATGTCAGGATCAGAAACAGAGATGGTTCAACAGTGCTACTCAGTCATGTAAGGTACATTCCTGACATGGATCAAAATTTACTATCTATGGGACCTTAGAAGAACAGGGTTATAGTTTTGAGTATAGTAATGGAGTTTTGATAGTCAAGGAAGGGACTAGAACTCTACTGTAGGTAGCAGGCATGAAAAGCTTTACTTACTTCAAGGAAAACCTGAAAATGGTCATTCCCTGACTGTTGAAAGGAAGAATGATAATATAGTCTTATGGCACAAAATATTAGGCTATCTAAGTCAAAAGAATATGGATATTTTGGTCAAGAAAGGTTACTTAAACCGAAATAAAGTCTCAAGATTTGAGATGTGTGAAGACTGCATCTATGGTAAAGCAAGAAGGCTAAGTTTTGTTATGGCACTGAAGATAAGTTAGACTACTTTCACTCTGACTTATGGGGAGCACCATCGGTTCCTTTATCTTTGGGAAAATGTCAGTACTTCATCTCATTTATAGATGACTACTCGAGAAAGACGTGGGTTTATTTTCTCAAGCACAAGGATTAAGCTTTTGGAACTTTTGTTGAATAGTGTGTCATGGTAGAGAACTAAACAGAGAGGAAGATAAAAATTCTGAGAACCCACAATGGTCTTAAATTTTGTAATCTTCAGTGTTCAATGAGTTTTGCAAGGAAAGAGGCATTGTTAGACATAGAACATGTGCCTATACGCCTGAACAAAACGGCGTTGCAGAAAGAATGAATCGCACAATAATGGAGAAAGTCAGGAGCATGCTAAGTATCAACAATTAGTAATGAAGACACAAAAATTGAAGAATCTTGATGAAGAAGCAATGCGAGCAGAGCAATATGGACATGTCAGTAGCAGGACCACAAGACTAAGAGTAGCCGTTTGCGTTGGTCACAAAAGCAAGTTTGAATGGCTATAGCTTGGTTGTGGAAAAGTTGCGAGCAGGATAAGCTCAACCCAAACCGAGCTAAATGACAAAGACTGAAGGCAACTTCGTGGAAATTGTAGAGGAGCGTTTTGAGGTAACTCCAAGAAGGATCGAAAAGGAACCTAGGTTAAGACCTTTTAGTCTATTTAAGCTGAGCATTGTTGAGAGATAGAAGGTTAAGAAACACATAGGCATTATATTGAGAGTAAACTTGTATTGAGTGTTCATGGGGAAGCAGAGAGTGAAACAGAGTGAATCCGAGTGAGCTTTGTAAGAGGCTGTGAGGGTGAGAGATCCCTTTGTAATTCTCAAAGTGATATAGTTGATTCCGGGAAAGTTTTCACGGCCCAGACGTAGCACCGTTGGTGTGAAGTGGGTTAACAATCTCGTGTGTGCTCTGTTTTACATTTCTGTCAAAAGTTCTTTGATTTGTTCTAAGTCTCAATCTATGTTCTTTAAACAAGTTCTAAGTCCGAAATAAATAAGTCTTGAAATCCTTGGTCGGTGTTGGTATAAACATCACAAAGAGCATGCGCAAAAACTTCAACTCATATATTTACTACTAGGGCTTGTTTTGTTTTTGCTTGCAGGCGTCTTTTTTTCCCACTAAACGAGCTGTTTCTACATATATTCTCTCCAGAAGGTGGAGGAATCTGTTTTCATTGGTGAATCATATATTTGCATCTCAACATCATTTCAATTTAGACGACTGAGATTTAGTTTATCCCAATGAGAGAGAGACTAGAAGAGAGAGGAAAGCTGTTCACCAGATCTTTGCAATTTCTTGTATAAAACATTTTCTAATTGCAATTCCATGAATAAATTCTCACTAAAATGTTAAGATGGTCTTATCTCTTTCGCTCTTACCGGCCAAAGGATAAGCAAGGATTTGGAACGAGGTGTTGTGGATCTTGATCTGCATTTAAAAAGGAATTTTCAATGTGAGACAACCCGTTTTCCTGCTAGTGTCTTCTTCACAAACAAAACGGTGGTTAAGCTAACATTACGAATAGAGATTGGTTATATTGGAATAAGTCTTCCAAAAGTGTTTCTCTAGTGCTAAAGAGTCTATTTCTCCATGAAATTGGATCTGGAGGCCAAACCTTGTGCAGTTCTATGCTTCATGGTTGTCCAATACTTGAGGACTTATCCTTACATCACTTATGATCTGACAAAAATACATATGTGCAAAATTCATCACAATTTACTATATCCCACAAAACCCTCAAGAGACTCACATTTTAATACAGTAACAATATTGACTTCCCTCGCCTTATGGGGTTCAACACAACGAGGCTTGTTTACCTCGACTACTCTAGTCTTGCTCCTTTTCAAGCTCTAAATTTCTTGGATTCAGTTGTCGAAGTCAAACTAGATGTTGATATGGAACAGAAATTTGCTTACCATAATCGATTCACGATCTTCAACTCCATGTACAACGTAAAGAACCTTTCCATATATGTCTTCTACATTTGTTAAGGTCTATCCCTTTGTCTTATTATTCCTGTATCATGGTATTATTTTCTCGTCTAATCATGACCACTAGTTTGTTTTCCCAAGTGTTTAAGGTGATATATTTAAACTGTAAGAGATTACCTTGTTTTTAAACCTTGTTAAGCTTTCTTTTGAGAGTAATACCAAACAAGGTTGGAAAGTGCTTCCTCGTCTATTCAAGAAATCTTCAAAACTAGAAACTTTGGTCCTCAAGGTGTGATGAATGTATATATAATTGAAAATTTCCTAATACTAACGACATAATAACAAAATTAGAGGATAGTGTTAATCTATAGATATGGTGATGAATAGATAGAAAACATAATAGTTTTGCTATGATATGATAAAGAATCATGGGATGATGTTAATTTACTAATTATTTGTTTGAACTTTGAATACACTTTTTAAGTATAGAAATGGATAGAGAATAATGTGATAAATGTTAATCTAATTAATAATTACTTGTTTGAATTGGAATAAACTTTTTAAGTATTGAAATGGATAGAGATTTGAGAATCATGTGATAATGATTAATCTAATAATAGAGATAAAATGTATCATTGTTTTACACATGAAGGAAGCATATGGAAAAGAAAAAAAAATTCTATTAATTAAGTTAATAGTATAATTTTAAGTTTTAACATGGTGAAAAGGTGCATATAGTAATCAATGTAGTCAACCCTACAATTTTTCAACATTCATATACTTTCCTTTTATTTTTATTTCTGCTTAGATGTTTTTATTATGTGAATAATAAAGAAAAGTCATGTACACCCATATATATAGTAACATAAACATTAACATAACAACACAGCAAAAAAAGAGTAGCTTTTCATTTGTCATCTCTAATTTACAAAACATTAGTACATAGCTTTCTTTGTTGTGATTGATATATTGATCATGGCCAAGATATCATGTTCTCATTTCTTCATACTCATGCTTGTGTTCTCAGGTAATTTCATGTTTTCCACTTCCAAACATCAAAAATAGGTTTCATCTTTACATTACATAAAATATATACTATATCGTTTCACATCATAACATATGGTATTTTACTTTTAGTATTTTCAGTGGTAGAGAAGGCTAAGGGATATCAAACTGATAAATATTGTACTATAATCCTTGATCCAAAAACTCCATGTGATCTTGTTGACTGTCGCCTAAACTGCTATTCGGGATACAATGGAGTTGGAAAATGTATTGCATCCAAAGCCGGTAGAACTCCTAATTGTGTGTGTACTTATAATTGTTAAACTGACAAAATCTAAATAATAATGTTCTATAATTAAGAAAATATTTTCCTTAATAATCTATATGAATAAAAAAAATTTGGAAGTTCTTCAGCCCTTCTTGTAGTTGAATAATTATTGGAAACATTTAGAAGATGATTTCAGTCACCTCATTGTTAATTTTTAAAATTGTAATATTAATGAAACATATATAGTTTTTTTTTTTTTGTCGTCTGGATTTATTATTTATTGCAAATTATGAGAACTGTTACATAGACGATTCTACAACGGACAATTCCTTCCGACCCTTATTAGATTCACGACAGACGACACCTCCTTCACCTCCTTCTTCATGCTCTTGATGGACACTTCTCTTTCTGCGTAGAATCCTGGCGAACGGCTATAATTGTACATCGCTGGAGATCTCCTGCACACTTGCCTCCAATAATCTGCAAATTTATTAATAAATCGCATTATCTGGGACTCGAACCCCAGACCTCTGGGTGTAGAAACATTAATTAACCCTTGGTCAACCAATGGGCCTAAGGGGCTTCCACGAAACATATATAGTTATGTCCTAATTTCCCACTTTTGTTTCGTCTGCTACCTATAAATCCAAATGTATGATTTAGGGGGTTTTAGATGATTACATCATCGATATCGAATCAAGGGAGGGGAATTTTTATAGCGATGATGGTAGAGAATCCAATACTTACGGATTTCTTGAGAGAGACATGAAACGATCACATAATTACTTAGTTCTCAAGGAAGAAGATATTCGAAAGCATCAAATAAACGATATCGAACGAGTTTCCACGGTTCTCTCCATAAATCAAGACGAATTGATTATTCTGCTTCTTCACTATCATTGGAGTGTTAGCAAATTCGAAGATAAATTGTTTTCGGATGAAGAGAGAATCCGTAAAACCGTTGGTATACTGAAGAATCTTGTAGTTGATTTTAATGATAGAGAAGAAAATATCCAGTGTGAAATTTGCTTTGAATCATACACTCGAGAGAACATCACAACAGTTTCTTGTGGTCATCCTTATTGCAAAACTTGCTAGACAAGTTACATCACAAAAAAAATAAAGAGGGTTCGGGATGTTTGAGGATTAATTATAATAGCTCTTCTCTCTTGATAATAATGTACATATTTCTTGTAGTGCTTCTTGTTCCACTGCGGTTGGTCAAGATATGATCGACAAGTTTACTAAGAGAAATATTTGGGAGAAGTATTATAGATACTTTCTTAGGTCTTATGTTGAAGATGGAAAGAAGATTAGGGAGAAGTATAATACATACTTTTTTCCATCACTAGGATGCGAATACGCAATTGATTTTATGTTCGGAGTGGAAGTGGTTTGTTGTATAATTCCATTACTTGAAGAAGAAGAAATTTCTTTGTAGAAGATGATGTAAGAGATATAAATAAAAGTCAAGTACGATAAAGTTTTGTAAGCTTTCCTTTTACTAATAGAATTAGGAGTAGCTAAGTTCTAAAGAAATAAGAGTTTATGGAGAGATGTTCTATAAGAAAGAAATAAGAGAGTTAAGAGGCTTTGGACAATTGTTCCAAAAGACCTAAGACCTTGAGAGAGTTTAGTTTTGAGAAGTTCCTAAATCAATAATTAAAAGTCGTTCTTTACTCTTTCAAGTTCTAGTGGTTCTGAATTACTTCTTGAATCATTTAGCAACTACATCAAGATAAGGAGATCTTGATTTGAATTGGTATCAGAGCTTAAGTTGAAGACTCGATCCAAATACGGTGTTGTGTGGCTTTCGTAAGCAAGAATGGTGGGCGAGAATCCACAACCTCGAACGAAGGACCTTTGGCTCCATCAATCCATTGTCCAATGTTAACGTTGACAGACTACACGGTTTGGTCGATGCGAATGACGATTACTCTCCGAGTAAGTAAAGTATGGGATACGATCGATCTAGGGTCAGAAGATCCAAAGATATGGCGATAGCACTTTTGTTCCAATCCATCTCTGAGGCACTTATACTTCAAGTCAGAGAACAGAACACGACAAAGAAGCTTTGGGAAGCCATCAAGTCTCAACACCAAGGAGCAGACCGGGTAAAGGAGGCAAGGCTTCAAACTCTAATGACTGAACTAGATCGGTTGAAGATGAATGACACCGACTCTGTTGACAAATTTGCGGGCAAGATCTTAGGCCTTGCAGCTCAATCGACAGCTTTAGGGGAGATGATCGATGAAACAAAGCTAGTAACGAAGTTTTTGAAGAGACTTCCACGAACTAAGTTCATTCATATTATAGTATCCCTTGAACAAGTTCTTGAGCTAAAGACAACGGGGTTCGAAGACATTTTTGGGAGAATAAAGGCTTATGAAGAACGTGTAGAGGAAGAAACTCAAAGTGAAGATCAAGAAAACTAATGTTTTCGAACTCAAACAACAACAATCGTGGTGGCTACGAAAATTTTCGAGGAGGAAACAGAGGCGGTTATAACAGAGTAGGTTATAACAGAGGAGGCTATAATCGCGGTGGTTATGGTAGAGGAAGTTTTGGAGGGACGGTTCCGGTAGAGGCAGGGGTCGAGGAAGGATCTATCCAAAGTAGTTTGTTGGATATGTGACTAGGCGGGTCATTATTCATCAAAATGTCCGAAGAAAGCAATGCGACGACAAGAGACAAATTTGCACAATACGCAAGAAGCTGAAGCTCTATACATTCACAACGTGTGTTCTTGAATGAAGATAAGGTGTTCCCAAAGAACTACGATACCAACGATACAAGTTTTTGGTACGTCGACAACGGAGCAAGCAACCATGTAACGGGAAAGAAAGAGCTTTTCTCGAATTTAGACGAAAACGTCAAAGGAAGAGTGAAGTTTGGTGATGGCTCGTTGGTTAACATTGTAGGGAAAGGTTCCATTGTTTTTGTGGGCAAGACTTGTGAGAGAGGTGGGGTGGAGATCTACTACATACCGGATCTAATACACAACATACTAAGTTTTGGACAAGCAATTGAAGTAGGATGTGAAGTATACATGGAAGGAGACTCGTTGATACTTAACGATCCATGTGGGAGGATGCTTGTAAGATTCATAAGATCACCAAATCATCTCTACAAAATGCCAATAGAGATAAGAAAACCGACATGTCTACTTGCTGATGGACTTGATGATGGACTTACTGATGGACTTGTTGATGAAGCTACATGGACATGGCATGCTTGGTTATGACACATAAGTTTGGGTGTATTGAACAACATGGTGAAAAAGAATATGGTCGTCGGAATGCCGCAAGTTTTACACGAGATGAGTGTATGCGATGCATGCTTATCCGGGAAACAAACGAGACACTCGTTCCCAACCAAAGCTACCTACCGTGCTACTCAAGCATTAAAGTTGATTCACAGGGATTTGTGCGGACCAATTTCACCACCAATATTAGCAAACAACCGGTATGATTTTGTCTTGATAGATGACTTCTGGTGAAAATGACTAACAACAACTACTTAATACGAGCCTATTGAACCTCAATAGCACTCATAATAAGATCTACTAGCAAGCAACTAATACATATAAGTTAATCGACCTAATGCAAGATTAACCAACAACACCTAACCAATCAATCAACAATCAACAAACACAAACAACAACCAACAATTCAAATGCTTGCTAAATCAATGCGTAATAAAAATTACAAAATAGTATAAGCTTATGCCGGCAGCATAACGGTTATACTAACAACTATTTTATAGCATGCAACTACCAAAAATAAATCAAGCAAGAATGCGAGATCTATCTAAAATTATCAAGCCGATTATACGTTAGAACGTATAACAAGCTAAGCATAATTTATGCATAATTTATACTAAGTATATAAAAAAATGCAACCTCAACCCTAAAATCATAAACCCAAAAATAAAACCTAGTCGTGTGCTACTACACACGCTACGGAACTCACCTTGGCCTTATTGTCGAGAGAATAAAACTCTACCCTTGACCGCCTAATAATTTTGATCCGACCGAGCTATCTCCAACGCGTACTAACGATGGATCTAAGCGTCGGACCGAAAACAAAATTTAGAAAATATTCTAAAAAGAATAAAAGACTAAAGACGGAACTACTTACCGGATTACCCGACTATGACTCTCGACTCGACCAACTTCTACCCGACTCGAACTCCGACGAGCTTAAGAACTATCTAACGGTTTAAGGTGGAATTTTGGTGTGAAGAATAAATGAATGAGCTCGTGGGTAAATATAGGGGTGGGAAACTTGGGCTCTAAGCTACCAAAACTTGGGGAGCAAGCTACAATAGCTTGGAGTGCAAGGCACTCAAAGGATAAGGCTTATCCTTATCCAAACCCATGTTTATCCTTATCCGAGCGTGTGTTGCTTCACGCAAAACACACTCCAGCTCGTGGCACAGCTGCTTATGCCACAAGCACCTTCACGACATGGCCTTCACGACCATTCGTTCCATTCGCTCACGATACACGCTCGTACCGAGAGCTCTCCGACCACCGTTCGCTCACAATGATCATAACCTATTCCTCTTCAACAAACCTAAAAATAAATGACTAAGTCATTTAATTACTCCACTAAATCTTGTTGTCTCCGTATCCGACTCCGTTCGATCACCGCTTGCTTGTCTCGGCCCAAAAGTACTCTTTCTTCGCTAAAACTGATTTCCTCCGATAAAACTAACTTTCTCCACGTAACATCACTCTTCTATTTTCCTTGGCAAAATTGATCTTTCCATCAACCAATTTCCCGTAAATAATCTCCTTGGTGGAAATATGATTTTCGTTGATAGCCTTAACTGCCCAATGCCGACAATAGCCGATTCTAGTCTTCTTGATCCTTAGCGTTAGCCGATAAAATCTAAACTCACTGCTAATCTGATCTTGAACTCCTTCAGTAAACTTCTTCAGTCTTCGATCCTTCCGGTAAAGTTTGACGATTCACCCACGGCTTCATTTAATTTTTCTTTCCGAAAAATTTTCTAAGTCACGGTCGCACTTCTACGTTCGCGACCTTCCGTCCGATCTCTAGTCATAATCAGGGGTATTACATTCTCCTCCCCTTAAAAGAATTCGTCCTCGAATTCTACTAGAATATGGCTAGCTCCTCTAATCTCATCTATGCTTTCGGTTGAACATACCTCGCATCTCTGTTCTTTGACTCTCTCCATCGGTTTATAGCTTCTCCACGTTTTTCTTCTTTGAATATCTCCTTGTAGTGTAAGATCATGTCCTGGTGACAAGATCATTCACCATCTTCAATCCATCCGTTCTTCTTCAATACTTCCTGATCTCTTCTAAATACCACTCTTGGTTCAGTCTCTTCTTCATGTCTTCATCTCTTGATGTAGCCCTACTCATTCCTTATTCTTCTCGTGCTTTCTTTAGTCTCGAGTACTTGATAACAGAAACCCTAATATGCTGTTTAAAATTGTTTCTTTAAGCTGCAAGTTTCCAGAATGCAGTCGCAGTTTGTAGTCGTTGTTTCCAACCAAGTTAAGGCGAAGGTGAAGGTGGTAACTGTGGAAACACAATGGTTATTTTTAAAAGCATGTTCTTCATGAATTGCTTGTATAGCTTGGAAACTATGTGATTGGATATATGTCTATTGTTTGATATTGTTTGCTATGATATGATGATAAGATTCATGATGATTGATGTGTGATAATATGAAATGAGTTGATGTGATGGGAGTACGAACCTGAGATTGGTTTCGTGTCTCGTGATGGGCGAACCTGAGATTGGTTTCGTGCTTGGTAATTGGGCGAACCTGGGATTTGTTTCGTTCCTAGCGATTGGACGAACCTTCGATTGGTTTCGTGCCATGCTAAGACGATGGGCGAGTATAGAAAAATATACTAACATTCTCGTTAAGTAATCGAAAATTCATTCGTATAAGCCATTTTTGCCGAAACTTTTGTTTTTCACTTATGAATAAATGCATTAAAATTCTTAGAATAAAACATAAGTATAAATAAGCTTTTGTATACATAATTACAATGATAAATACAACTTTTTCCAATTAAATTAATGTTAAATGACTTATATATATTGTTATTTTAAATTTCAACCATCATTTTTTCTTAGTTAATATTCAAGCTAAATGATTTTCTTTTTAAATTAATTAATGCCAATTTAACTGACCAATAACACATGTAAGAAAATTTGTTAGTTTTCTTTTTTGGTTAAGAAATTTTTTTTTAAAAAAAAATTAGATATGGATAAATTAGTGTATGTAAATATGTTTATTTTTAAGCTTTCCTATTTCTTTTTTTTCTTTTTTTAATTATTTTTTTATCATCTGACTTTCCTATTTCTTTAAGAAAAAGAAAAGTTAAATCTTTTGTCACAAATGTTAACATCTGATCGATAGACTTGACACGTATCACGACCTTGCAAGTTACTAAGTTTTAAAACCAAGTTTTATAATAAGATGAGAAACAAAAAGTTAAATAATTTTTTCTATTTTTTTTTACATAAACACTAATTTTAAGAAAATCATTAATTGAATTTAGTTTAAAATTTTCATTTAGATAATAATATTATATGGAAAATTTTAAAACCAGTGTATTATTAATAAATTTTGAAAATTACCATTTTATTATGTGTTTTTTAAAACCTTATAAATATTTTTATAACATGTTTTGTATAACTTTATAAATATATATAAATGGAATTTATGAAAAATGGCAAAAAAAATAGTAGTACTTTTAAAAAGTAGTATCATAAAGATTGTATTTTTTAAATTCTCCCATAAAATTTTGATATGATAAAATTTGATAGATAAGAATGTAATTTTTATTAATTTATTGTAATTTTAATTTTGATATGATAAAATCTGATAGATGAGAATGAAAAATTATTCTAATTTTTTGTTGTGAAACAAAATATAATGTTATAAACCCAATAAGCTAGGAGGGCCCATATGTCAAAAGATAAAACAAGTGACGTGATCTTTCTGTGCTCTTCTTCTTCCCCTTCTATAAACCCTAAATCCCTAAATTCTCCATTTTATTCTGTTCAGAAGCATGGAGACTCTTAATTCTCGGTGCTGGTCGGAGCTCCCTTCGGACATCTTAATATCTGTGTTCGAACGTATCGGTTTTGTAGATTTCCACCGCGCTAAGATTGTGTGTCGGAATTGGTATATGTGTTCGAAACAAACAGTGCCTCGAAAAACCGGATCGCCATGGCTGATACTGTTTCCAGAGGATGATAAGAATTTTTATCTCTACAACCCAGACGAAGCTAGGGTTTACAAAACGAAGAGAGACTTGTCAGGGTTTCGATTCTTAGCAAACTCAGGTAACTGGTTCCTTTTGGTAGATTCTAAATCCAATCTTTATATCATAGATGTGTTTAGCGAGAAGAGTATCAATCTTCCACCTCTCGAATCAATCAATGGTGATCATTATAATCTTGAGCGAATAGGAGACAAGGAATTCATGGAGTCTGTAATCGGATATTCATGTTTTAATGAAAAACAAAGTCAGGAAAATCTGAGAGGTGTTTTATGGGTAGACGAGAAGAAAGAAGAGTACGTTGTTGTGTGGTACTTTTCTTTTACGAAGTATATAGCTTTTTGCAAGAATGAGGAAGATCGTTATCGTTACATTCGAATACATTGGGAGTTTCGAACTATAGAGTGTATTATCCTCCGAGGTGAAAGTCTTTACGTCTCAACGTCTAATGATTGGCCGAAAATCCTGGATTTGTCTAAAGAAAGTTTCAAGGAGGTGTACTTCAATGATAGTTTATTAAAAAAAATGCGCCCGCCACATCCTTTGAGTGGTACCACATATGTAACAGCAACATGGTACAAACACATTGCTGTTACAACATCAGGAGATGTTTTGTATATTCAAAGCATCCATTACGTGACAAGCCACATGAACTTCCGTATCTACAAGAGGGGTCCAAATCCAAACTCGGATGAGATTGTCAACAACCGGAATCCCATTGTTGAGATAGATTCTCTAGGTGATGAGGCCCTGCTTCTGGATCTTGGTATAACCGTGCATGCTGACTTTACCCTTGGTATCGAACCAAACTCCATCTATTATATCTCCTGCTATAATTACAATTCTTCATTACCGGACATCTGTGTGTTCAATCTTGCAACAAAGACCCTCAAACGCTTCCCTGTGCTCTCCGACTTAAAGCTCACGGATGCTCGATGGTTTGTTTTGTCTTGATTTTTTTTTTCTTATCCTTGTGGTGAATTCTATAGAGATTTCCAGATTTTTTGTTTTTTTTTGTGTGTGTGTGTGTGTCTAGCACTCTAGCTAGTTGCCTTTTCTTTTTCTTATGAAAACATTTTCTGGACTTAAAAGGCTTTTAATAAGCATCACAAAATCAATTATTTCTTGTTTGATATGGAAAGCTTAAAATTAATAGTTAATTACTAGTTGAGCAAAATGAGAGACTTTTAACTCATTTAAGTGATTGTCTAGATTATTTTTTCATAAGTTTTATGAGATTTTCAGTTTCGATCGTAGCCCAAATTGAATTATAGAATCTCCAACGATTGTCCACATGAGTATAAATTAGGGACAACGGTAATTTAATATCACATTTGCATGGCGTTTATGCGTCTCATTTATATGCAAACTATATGAAATGTTGTTCCTAGAAAGAAGTAGAGAAAGAAATACCAAGTGATCGTAGTTCTCACTTGAAAAAGAATTGTCTTGTAGGTGTAGGCTAGGGATCAATTCCCTGTAATCGCAGAATTTTTTAAATCATTCACATTTGACCAGTACAATACTGTAGGCCCATTAGAAATCCGATGAGTGAGTTATGGAAAGAAGTCTATTGGATGTCATGAAAGAAGTCTCTAGCTAGAACCAACATTAGTAATTCTCATATCTTCTTTTTAATTAGATATGTATTATGTCTCTAAAACAAGGATAGTAATTTTCATATTCTCGATAGTTAACCCTTTTCAGTTGCTTTTTAAAAAGCTCCATATCTAATTTGACTTTGGAAATCACTCATTAGATTTATAAATTTTTCTTTATCTACTTATATTATTTGGAAACAATATGCATGTTTCGGCGACGCATGCAAGTCAGGTAAAGGGCGGTTTTTTACCCCCAAAAAATTGTGCGGTGCATTTTTATACCTCAACAAAAATTCAGTGTTTCCTAACTCAACATCTAAGAAGTTCAATAAACAAATTACCCAAACTCTTTGGTTGTCTAAAATAGAGTTTACCTATATATGAATTAGTCAACTGCTGATTCAGCTGACACGGTTGCAATGACATGTCATTTTCTTAATAAAACGATGTCATTTTGATCATTTGAATCTATAAACTCAAAACTCGTCGTTTTAAATATAAAAGTATTAATAATAATTTTTTTAGAATTAAATTTTATAATAAAAAAGATAACAAATGTCACATATGTTTACAAAAAACAAATAATTATAATATTTCATCTCCATTTCCGAGATTACATATTTTATCCAAACCTCCATTTTGCTTGTCTGGTTGAATCTGATTTAAAGGACTCTTCTTGCCAAACACTAAGATTTTTAGGTTTAGGACTTTGATTTTTCTACACCGATTTCTACGAATTAGGAGACTTCACGAGCATGGTTGCTGCAAATTTTGTTAACGTATATTTAGCCGGACTTGCTTGTGAAATATTAGAACTTTTTGAGAATCTATCCAACAAAATTTGACAGGAGATGAAAGTTAAAATTTGTCATGCTATAAGATAGAGATTTTTTGTTTTTTTACATTTTAAAATTATAAAATAAATTTTCATATTTTTAGTTTAAAATTGAAGTATTGAGTTTTGGTAATTAGTTTATAGACAAACGAAGTTTGATCACATTACGCTTAGCGGAAAATGAGGCAAAATCATGGCAGTTAGCTTAAATCGAGTTTTATACTGAAAATCAAGGTTTATTGGATTTGAAGATCGAATTCGAGTTAGGGATTTATCACATGATACTACCTATTCTGGATATTGCTGTTTCGTGGATGGATAATGGAAAGAAAGCGATAATTTTTCAGGAACATGGTGGTTCTGTACAACATCAAATGGAGATTCGCCAACAATGGGAGCAGCCAACCTCCGTAGAAGTCTATCACCGCTACATACAGAAGTGGAAGCTCTTCTCAGGGTAATAAAGTGTATGATTGGTGCCGACAACCAAGAATAGCTTTTTTTTACAGACTGTTCAGATCTGGTGAAGATGGTGTCTTCCCCAATCGAATGGCCAATATGATCAGTGTATTTAGAAGAATTTCAGAGCGACAAAGAAGATTTTTTAAGCTTCTCTTTATTTTTAATTTCTCGCTATGCAAATATTAAAGTGGATAATTTGGCATAAAATTTCGTACCGAACCACATTATATCTTATATGTAAACAACATTTTCCAGGAATGACTCTTTTAAGATTAATTTAAAAGTTGTTGACAGAAAAAATAAAAATAACTATTGGACGTTATTGTTCCGTCTTTTATGTTGGGACAAACAAGAGAGCTAGTCTTAAGGTTTAAAGTGTTAGTAAAAGTAAATTGGTGGTTTATAGTGTTAATAAAATTCTTTCGAAGTTTAAAGTGCTATCCGATGACACTTTCAAAGTTAAAAGTGTCATTTTAGCCCATTATTTTACACTTTGACTCTTTCAATAATTGCTTTGACTTATTTTATTTCATTTGCATTTTTTTTACTTGTTCTCTTTAATGTCTATTTAATTTGTTTGTAAATTATATATAATTTTTAAATAAAAAATTGATGTCTAAAAAGCAAATTTAAAACTTATATAAGGAAATTGTGTTCAAGTATCTACATTATATAAAATACTAAAATACTTTTTAAAAATATATTGGTTTCTTCTATAAGTTGATCACTCCGGTAAATTTTTTTTTTCTGAATCTGCCGCTGCGATGCTTCCTCATTTCCTTGCTCGACTAACGTATAATAAGTATCCTTTTGTTACGTTATTTTGCTAATGGTGTTCTTATTTGTTATTTTATTGCACTGTACATTGCATGCATTCAAATTGAAAGCCTTAACAAAAAAAAGAAAAAAAGTATTAAGTTCACAAAAATGTTTTATGTTTTATTCATTCAGACTTTTAAGTCCACATTGACCCAACCACGATTGGGCCGACCAACTATAAACCCAGCAGGTTAGTGAGTCCTATTCGCTCCACTTAAAGAGACTTTGTCAGATCAGATTTCTCAGGGAAGAAGAAAGAACCAAAGCGTTTACCGTCGAAGAAGAAGCACAGGTTAGTGTTCTTGTTCCTTAAACTACGAAATTGAAAGCATTGCTTTCGAGGTACTTTGGTATTGTTTAATTTACTCAAATCATGAATCTTTTGTTCTTGTGAAGATACTGCGTGTGGTAATAATGTCTTCTGGCTTGAAAATCATAGAAGAACAGCAGAAACCGATTCAGAAGTTGCAGATTTATCCGACGGCTAATGCCGGTGTTTCTCCTTTTTGGCGAGGTTTGTCAAAGTTTACATCTTTAACCTGATTTTGATATCTATTTTGCCAAGTATGAATTTTTGCAAGCTTGTTACTTATGTGAAACTGTTTTATCTATCAGAGAAGTATGAAAGGGATGCTAAAAAGTATTGGGATATATTTTACAAGCATCATGGAGACAGAGTAAGCCTATTTTATTAGTTAATTTCTTTCTCAATTTACATGTAATTGAGCTAATATTGATGCATATAAGTGTGTAACATAGGGTGGATTCACTTGTTATTTATTTGGTAAATGCTTTTAAGGACCCTTATTAACTGTTAAGACCCTCTCTTTGATGATTTTGTGCTAGAAGTATAAAAGTGAAGAGTTTTTTTCAAGCTGCCACTCTGAAATGGTTAGGGTGATTGATGGGTTTGAGGACTCAAGTTAGTTACTGATACTAAATATCAAGGAGAGCTGTTTCATTAGAGTTTAGTAAGGTGTTTGTTTGTAGCCGGTTCTATAGGAGAAATAGAATTATGGCCGAGTCTTGAGCGGATCTTGTGTAAGGAGTGTGAGGGGCTCTGTCTTCAACTGCCTCAGCCCTTAGTTCTAGTTTTTTTTACCAATATAATCTAAGTTCCTTTCTGGTTCTAGTATTAGGTCAGATCATAACGTTGACATTAGTGCTTTGTGAAATTTGAGTGTGAGCTCACTGTGCTAATGATATTACTGTACTTTATATGATAAGATTTTCTTGTACTTCATCAGTTTTTCAAAGACCGCCACTACTTGGACAAGGAATGGAATAGCTATTTTTCCGTGAGTATTTAAACTAGTTCTTTTTGTATCTGCTGCATTACCTATTATAGTATTTAACCTGAGTTTGACTTATTCACTTTTTCAGGGTAGTGGGAAAAAAGTCATTCTTGAGGTAATAACAAATGCTCAAGCTGTTACTCATCTAAATCTAGCTATTTTGTTATTCTGCTGAGCAATTGGTCTTGATTTGCAGGTGGGCTGTGGAGCTGGAAATACCATCTTTCCGTTAATTGCCACTTATCCAGACATTTTTGTTTATGCATGTGATTTTTCACCACGAGCCGTCGAATTGGTCAAGGTTGGTCATTATTCTTCTCTAATGTTTGCTTTTCGTTGTTTGATTTGTCTTTGCTAGTGAGGTTAATTTATTCAGCTCTATGATGTAAGTTTTTATTTGCTGGGGATCACTGATAAACTTATTACTGCATTATGAATGAGTACCTTAAACGTACTGATAATCTTGCGATTTATAGAGATAGTCTATTAGTCTTTGAATCTCTTAAGCACATTTAACAGGTCTACCTTAACTTATACCTAAGTAGTTACTTGTTTCACCATCACATGGAATAGTGTACGATTTGCCATGTGCTTCATAAATTTTTGTTTACTGGCCTCTGTTGAATTTGATCAGAGTGTATTTAACTTGTTATGACATTCAGGCTCATGATGAATACACAGAGACGCGTGTGTGTGCATTTGCTTGTGACTTGACAGGGGATGGTCTTGACAAGCGTATTTCTCCATCTTCAGTTGATATTGTGACCATGGTATTTTTCCTAACAAATTTATATTATTGTGTTAACTAGGTAGAAGATAAGGATCCATCAAATTATCTTAGTAAAAGATTAACACTCCTCTCTAATATCGCCCCTGGTTTTCGTTTCTTTGAGTATGTAATGTTTGGGCCTTTTCTTTTCTCATCATGGACTATTTCTCATGTTAAATACTTGTTGAACAGATATTTGTTTTATCTGCGGTATCCCCAGAGAAGATGGCCTCAGTATTGCAGAACATTAAGAAAGTGCTTAAGGTATCAAACACATCCTTTATCATGTACTTCTGGGCATCCATCTTCTTCTGTTAGACTGAATTCCTCATGTTGAGTTACTTTCTTATTATTCTGTTTTCAGCCAAATGGGTGTATACTATTCCGTGACTATGCTGTCGGTGATCTCGCTCAGGTTTGATCCCCCTTTATTACTTCAGAAATTCAAAGTTGCCGCTTCTCATATGAATGCCCATTTTGATGCACTTGAAACGAGTCTCTTGAACTTAGAATTTTTTTGTTAAAAAGAAAAAACTTCTACTACAGCTCAAGCTTTAAAAAAAAAGTTGTAGTCTGGCTTTCCTTTTAGGAAGAATAACCAGTTTTTATGAGATTTTGTATTTTTTAGAATACAAAGGCATGGTTACCCATTATGTGTTTCAGTATTTTCTCAACAGGAGAGGTTTTCTGGGAAGGATCAGAAGATCAGCGAGAACTTTTATGTGAGAGGTGATGGCACTGTAAGTTCTTTCTTTCTTCTGCGCTCTTTCTTTCTTCTGCGCTCTTTCTTTGCAGTACAACATTTCTATTTTTTGTCAGATCTGTGATGATTACCTTTTCTATGCAGCGTGCATTCTACTTTTCTAATGAATTCCTAGAAATTCTGTTTTCCGAACAAGGATTTGAAGTTGAGGAGCTTGATGTTTGCTGCAAACAAGTTGAGAATCGTTCACGCGAACTGGTCATGAATCGGCGCTGGGTCCAAGCTACATTTCGTCGATCACATGGCAACCAAAACCCTTGCGATAGTTTGAGTCCTGCCAAATTAGACAAATCTGAACAACAGGATAGCATTCAGTCTAAATCTGAGGAGCAGGAAAGAAAAGAGATTATCGATATCACTGACATTGACATATCTGATGGTCTGGCTATGGAAATGTTCGGAGCCTCCCCATCAAGTCATGAGGTAAGAGACTTCGGTAATCTCATTGTTTTTACATATTTCGTCGAAGAGTATTTTTATTTTGATTCTACGCTTACAAGTTCATCTCTGCTTTTCTATCCGATTTGTTTTCATAGATGACCGTGGTTAAGCTTAGGGATTCTGATTTTAAAATCAAACTTTTGTCCAAAGAATATCAACATACTTGCAAATCTACGGGGTTGATGCTCTGGGAGTCTGCTCGGCTTATGGCTTCTGTTCTTGACAGGAACCCAAGCATTGTGTCTGGAAAACGGGTGTTGGAATTGGGTTGTGGCTGCACAGGAATTTGCTCGATGGTAGCTGCCAGATCAGCTAACCTTGTGGTAGCTACCGATGCAGACACGAAGGCACTTACACTACTGACAGAGAACATCACAATGAACCTCCAATCTTCTTTACTTGGAAAACTGAAAACAGGTGTACTTGAATGGGGAAACAAAGAGCATATAGAATGCATTAAGGGTTTGGCTTGTGAGGGATTTGAAGTTATCATCGGGACAGATGTTACCTATGTAGCTGAAGCCATTATACCTTTATTTGAAACCGCAAAAGAATTGATCTTACGGAAAATGGGAGACCTAGAGGTGCAAGAAAAGCCGGCATTGATTCTATGCCATGTTTTCAGAAGGGTTGATGAAGCTTCTCTCCTGTCAGCTGCATCTAAGTTTGGGTTTAAGCTTGCAGACAGATGGGCTGCAAATTCAAAGGAATCTCCTATCGGGAACATCATTGACAGTTGGTTTTCCGAAAAGGATTTGGTCGCGGAAATCCCAAGTTCTGCGTTGCATGTTCTTTACTTTCAGATGGAGTAACTATGGGGTGGAGGATCAAATCTTGATTACATAGAGTTTTTATTTTATTTTCTCATTGAATTTTAATCAATGAATGTTATACATGTATCCTTGATCAGTGGATTGCGTTGGGTGATCTTTTTCTTTGTACTGTAAGAATCTGACTTCTAAGAGCAGTGAGTTTTTTGGATATGAAACGATTACAAAAATAAAATAAAAGTGCATTAAAAAGGCTAAGGGGCTTTTTGTAAGGAATTTTAACTTTTAAGTTATTTTACAGTTCCCAATCACATTTTAAAAGTTCTAAAGTATTCATAAAAGTTTTCACATACCAAATTAACATTTTTTTGTTTTGTTTTATTTCGATAGAAGATAAGGAGATTTTGAAAACTACCATAAAGTTTTTGTTTGAAAAATACAACTTTCTCTATTTTCCATCAAAACTACAATTATTTTGTACCAAAAAAAATTAAAAACTACAATTTTTAATATGTAAAATGACAATTTTGTCCACATTTAAAATGCAGTATTTTTGTTAAATTAAAACTAAATTCGAAATTTAGAAGGAAAAAAAAGAATAAACTAAATTCGAAATAGTAATTATTTTTAACTATTTTTGAGATAAAAACAGTTTATTTATTTTATATATTAAAATTTAACAAGATAATATCTATAAATAGGGCTGACGATCTATTTTCCACCGAGAACTATGACATCAAGCTAGATAGAGCCCGAACTATGCCCCCCATTCTATTTGTCCCCGAAAATTAAAAGTTCTATTCCTATTTTCTCCCTATTTAAAAGTTCGAAAGGCAGATGTCCCCGAGTCTGGATTACTTCGGTTTGCTTCGTAAACCCGAGACCAAACCATTTATTCCCGAGAACAAACCAGAAAAACAACCCAACTCCTTAACAAAACCCGACCGAAAAGTCGTTTTCTCAAAATCCCCAAACTTCGTTTTCTAAGAACCCTAAATTCTCGAGATCCCCAAATTTTGATTTTAAAAACCAAAATCGATTTTCAAGATGATCAATGTATCTACCAATTTGACATGATCTACAAGTATTTGTGGAAGCGGAAGAGTTGTCGGTGTGCCAAAGAGATGTTGGTGTGGGGAAGTAATCGTGGCACTAACATCCAAATCCGTTCCCAATCCTTACCGGAGATACTTTCGGTGTGCTTTTGCACCGTTTATTATACACTAGTTGTCCCGCATTACACATGTACCGCAGTTGAACAGTACCACTTTCTTAATCCATTTTCCATGCACCGCGTAATACACTGTCACCATTCAGACCCATAAATTTACTAAGAGAAAATTAGGTAGGAAAGTCTATTTAAGTTTCTAATTAGCAAATATGGTAGTTTTCTTCAGGATTTTGGTATTGAGTATTTTTTACTATATCCGTTACATGTCTACCTTCAGTCCTTCACCAAAATTACATATTTACAATACTACCATTGAATTTAAGATAGAAAAAAAATAAATTAAAATAAAAAGAAAATCAATTACGAAAAATCAATGATTTCCATTATAAGGTTTTGGATTTTTTTAATAAACCTTAAAATTAATTAATTTAAAAGTAGAAATCGATGTGTCAGAGCTATCGCCTTGACGACCCGATTCGGTATACCGCCCATTGAAGAGACCACAAAACTAATGGAGTTTCTAGCTATATATGTTTAGGAGCGTTTCTGTTGTCGATGTCTTCAATATCAAAGATAATACGAAAAATAACAAAAATAACATCATATAAAACAAAAAATATATTCGTACATATTAATAAAAATAACATCTTATAAGGGGTAAAATAGTATATATTATAGTTTATATCAAAACTATTATAGGGTTATGGTGTTTTTTTTAGCGGCCAATGGTTTTATTAAAATACCCAATAGGCTAGTATAGAAGGGACTAAATCATAGTTGTCCTAAAAACATATCTAAGCTCAACAAATCATATATATAAAAGTAAGGTTTCACTCTCTCTTTGTTGGTACACTTGACAGTGTAACTTTAAAAAAAAAAAATTTCCAATTAAACCACAAATAACACATTTAATCATATACTTTTAACTCACATTTTAATATAAAATTGAATCATAAAAATCATGCATTAACTATATTTTTCCACTCAAATTTTATTCAACACACAATAAATTAAAATTGTAACTCCTATATTTATTTCTTAAATTGTAACTCCCGTTACTTTTCATCCTATAAATACTCATAGTTTTATTCTCTTATTCACTCATTCTCTCATCATGTTCCACTATATGTCTATATCTCAAATCTTAAATATTTTTTTGGTTTTTTTTTTTTCCACTGAGTTGTATTAAAACCAAAACAAAAGTTTTAAACAAGAAAGAAACAGAGCAAAAGCAGAAGAACAATAATAACGCCACAACAGAGGGCTAAACAAATTAGAAAAGGAGACTTAGCCTGAAGAACGCCGTTCCCGAGCAATGCGATCATGTAACCAAGATGGACCTCCTAAAGCTAAGTACGAAGTGAAGCGACCTTCTCGGGTAACACTGCAGGCAATCTCCCTAGCCAACGAGTTGGCTTTCGGTGAAGAGAGTTTAAAGGACACCTCCCCCATCACCCGTATTACCTGCATAATTTTGTTGAGTACAGAACGATATTTTGGCCACTCTTTTGGATTTTCGAAAGCTGACACTGCAGCCGCGCAATCAGTCCAAACCTCACAAGAATCGATATGAAGATCGTGAAGACTTTGTAAAGTCCAAAGAACGCACTTCAACTCCGCTGCAACTCTGTTAAAGAAGGGTAAGAATGCATCCCGAGCATGAAACAGAGCATCCCCGTTATGGTTGCGAAGGATCCATGCAGCTCCACAAAAATACTTGTCATTTATCCAAGAGACATGAATGTTGCATTTCAAAACACCAACAGCAGGACGAGACCAGACTTTGCGAGGCATAGAGCAATTTCTTGCCGTCCACGCAGACTCTGTGGCTACAATCTGATTTTGTTTGAGCCATTCCTCTGCTTCTTCCAACGCATTAGCAAGGACAAAATGATGATCAGTACCCTTAGCTGCATACAATGTAGCATTACGAGCCTTCCAAATCTCCCATAAAACCCATGGAACGGCAACCCGAACCTGCGGATCCACACCTGGCTTCCCAATTAAGCTTAGCACGTATTCAATGTTTTGTGAAACAGAGTTGGTGAAGCCGTGACTTGGTAATGGTAGATTAGTCGCAGACCACACTTGAGAAGCCAATGTACAGTTAAATAGCACATGGGAAATCGTTTCCTCCTCGCTGTTGCAAATTTGACAAATAGGTTGAGTGTTGATACCATGATTTCTTAAGCATTCTGCAACTGCTAAAGCCCCTGACAAAGCCCGCCATAAGAAGAGTTTGATTTTTGGCTCCGTCACGACAGACCAAACTCCTTCTTTAAGTTTGTTAAGCTTCTGAATGTTTTCGGGGATAACTTCCATGGCTGTTACCTCACGGCTTAGCACCCAGTTACCACTCTTGACCGAGTACCTTCCATCTTTGGTATAAGCCCATACAAATCTGTCCTGTAAGTGAGGATCCGGTGGAAATGAGCTGATTTAAGTGACATCACAGGTAGGAAAAAACTCATTTAAGAGTTGAATATTCCAAGTTCCTTGTGGTGTTATCAATGCTGCTACCTTGAGATTAAGATCCATCATTAGTTCCTTATTAATTGGCCGTCTTGGAAAAACATCCCTCACCCATTTATCAGCCCAAATACTTGTATCCTGGCCATTACCTATTGATTTCATCAAGCCTCTTTCCAATAGTTCCCGACCAAACAATATACTTTTCCAAGCGTATGATGGTCTGTAGCCAAGTTTTGCCTCTAAAAAACTTTTCATAGCAAAATATTTGGCTTTATACACACGGGAAACTAAGGATTCTGGGCAGTCTAGAAGTCTCCAAGCTTGCTTCGCTAATAACGCTTGGTTGAATCTTCCAATGTCACGAAAACCCAATCCTCCATGCTGTTTAGATTTGCATAATTTCTCCCAAGAGACCCAATGCATTTTGTGCTTATCCTCACTTGCATTCCACCAAAAACTGGACATGGCGCTTGTTATTTGTTGGCATTGATGCTTTGTCAAGCGGAAACATGACATTGCATACACCGGTAACGCCATTGCCACGGATTTTAGCAACACTTCTTTCCCTCCCAAAGAGAGAGTCTTTTCATACCATCCTCCTAGTCTCACTTTAAGCCTGTCCGTGATGTAACTTAACAGGTCCCGTTTCGATCCGCTGAAACATTCCGGTAAGCCTAAGTACTTACCAGCACCTCCTTCTTGTTCAATGCCGGTGAATAACCCAAGCAACCTCTTCATGTAAGGATCAATCTTTTTTCCAAAAGTAATTGATGACTTTTGGAAGTTGATTTCTTGACCTGAAGCCTTACCATACAACTTAAGACATTGCAAAAATTCAGAACACTCCTTTAATGTAGAACGACACAAGAATAAGCTGTCATCCGCAAAAAGAAGGTGTTGAATGGAAGGGCATTGAGCTGTGAGACGTAATCCGGTTAATCGACCTTCCACCTCAGCCTTGTTCATAATATGTACCAATGCCTCAGCGCATAAAATGAACAGAAAAGGTGACGATGGATCACCCTGACGTATACCCCTCTCTGGTTTAATGAATCCATAAGAACCACCATTCACAAGAACGGAATAAGTAACAGAGCGCACGCAATTCATTATCCAGGTAACCCATTTGATATCAAAACCTAGACGGATAAGAAGTTCTTCAAGAAAATTCCACTCTACCCTGTCATATGCTTTGGACATATCGGTTTTGATTGCAAGGAAGTCTTCATCACAAGACGGATTAGTGCGCAGGGCGTGTACCATTTCATGTGCAAGAAGTATGTTATCGGATATTAACCGTCCTGAGACAAAGGCGCCTTGTGTATCTGACACAATGGTAGGCAGAAACTTCTTGAGTCGAGAGCAAAGAATCTTGGATACAATTTTATAGAGCACAGAGCATAGACTAATGGGACGGAGATCAGTCAGCCTGGATGCATTTGGCTTCTTGGGAATAAGACAAATCTGAGTGAAGTTCCAATCCGCAGGGAGCACACCCGATACAAAAAACTGCTGCACCTCTGACACAACTTGAGGACCTACAATCTCCCAATAAGTCTGATAGAAATATCCTGACATACCGTCTGCTCCGGGAGTGCTGTCTCCCTTGATGCTGAAGGCTGCTACACGAATTTCCTCTCCAGACACAGGTCGTATAAGCTCAGCATTCATTTGTTGCGTCACTCTTGGGCAAAATCCTTCTAGTGCTTCAGAAATAGATGCAGGGTGTGAGGTAGAAAACATTTTCCGGAAATATTCTACTGCTATCTCACCTTTAGAGCCTTCAGAGAATTGTTCAAGCCCGTTGTCGTCAAAAAGAGAGACGATCCGGTTCTGAATTCTTCTCTGTTGTACACTGCCATGAAAGAAGCTTGTGTTTCGGTCTCCGTCCCGCATCCACTTATCTTTACTTTTTTGTCTCCAAAACAGTTCTTCTTCTCTGTAAGCTTCAGCTAATTCCCATTTTAAGTTGCGTAGGAGTGAGAAGTCAGGCAGCAACTTATTGCCCTCGTTTTCAATCCTATCACGGAGCTCTGTTATTCGTTCTTTGGAATTCTGATTCGTTGCTTTCTTCCACTGTGATATTGACCGGCGACACTCAGAGATTCTATTCATTAAGGAAACCTGTCCCGTCGACTCTCCTTTAGTCCAGCCAGCTTTAATGACTTCCAGAAAGTCCGGTTTTGAGGTCCATCGCTTATTGAACATGAATCTACCCGTACGTGTCATGTTTTCATTAACAAATCTGACCAAAATTGGACGGTGATCAGACCCAATTCGTTCTAGATATTCAGTTTGAACTCGTGGAAACAGTTGAAACCATGTCTCATTACCAAGAGCTCTATCTAGCCGACATTGTATCCACATTTTATTCCGCTCACCAGCCCATGAAAACTTGTTACCAATACTTGGCACCTCCCGTAGGCGACAATCATGTATCATATTCCGAAAGGGATAAAATGATGACTCTGCCCGAGCTGGCCCTCCAAGTTTCTCCGAATTATTTACCATTTCATTAAGATCACCCAAAACCAACCATGGGTCGTTTCTTGTCACACTGATGTCCACTAGCTTGTCCCAAACCAATTGGCGAAATTGAGAAACCGGATCTCCATACACACAAGAGATATAAAAAACTAGTGAACCAAGTTTAACCTTGACATCAATTATTCTTGAATCGGAAAATAGAACTTCCACATTGTAGGCGGTCTTCCAAAACAAAGCAAGACCCCCACTTAAACCTTCTGGATTAACGATATGAGCATTCTCATACCCCATCCATCGCTGAACCTTAATCACGTGACTACTGGAGTTTTTAGTCTCCAAGAGGAACAAGAAATCCGGGAAATGTTCACGACGCATTTCCTTTAAAGTGGGAATTGTCAAGGTGCCCCCCAACCCTTGACAATTCCAGCTCATGAAGCTCATTATTGACTCGGCAGTCCCTCATGCGGGACCACCTTACCATCATCGCCTTTAGCAATTTTTGATGATACTTTAGCTTCATCAGTAGCTTTTCGTTTTGTTGGTGTGCCTTCCTCAATAGCAGTGGATGGTGATGGAGCACTTGTAGCTATTCTTTCTTGTAATCTCTGAGCAGCTTGCGCCTTCCTCTTCCATTTATTAGGACGTCTCCGCTTCTTTGATAACTTTGGATCATTCCCGGACAGTCCAACTGAGAAGTTGTCCTGTAATACCGTAGGATCCAAGTCATGTGTAGAAGCCGTAGCAAAGGAAGCCGAGACAGACTTCACCGGCTGTGAGTGACAAATCATAGCTTTACCAGCTCCGATAACTTTATTAACTTGCTGGTCACCTGACTGCGGCTCAGAGCTAGCTGACTGGAAGTCCATAACTACACCTTTTCCTTTATTCATGTTCGTTGTAAATTGTACTGGTGCTTCCAGCTGCAGCAGCGTTTTCTTACCTTGTGAATCTCCTTCTAGATTCCAGACTGATCTTCGAACCCGCTCAATGCGGATTTTCTTTTCCTGAGGATCAATAACAGAGAGGTATTGTCTCATCTCGTCGAGTACTGGTTTTGCAATTTTCGGTCTACCAGTACTGTCGAGACCTACATCATCATCCGTTAACACACCAAACAGAGGGTCATCTTTGCTAATTTTGGGAATTAGACGAGCTGGAACCATTGGTGTTATCTTACCCCCTCCCGAAGCAACTGGTTGCCGGTTTGAGGGGTTAAAAGGACACCTCTCTTTGTCGTGAGTTAAACGGAGACATTGGTAACACCTTTTACGAATCCTTTCGTATTCAATTCCGATATCAACAATTTCCCCTGTATGCAACTGCAGTTCTCTGCTATTCTTCAGAGGTTTGTTTATGTCAAACAAAACCCTGACCCGTGCATAGCCTTTACTTTGAGGCTTCAGTGGATCAAAAGCCACATGAGTGACTCTCCCAATATGATCTGCAATCTCCCGTATAGTTTCTGCGGTGTTATGGTTCACCGGGATATTGCGTAGTCTGATCCATATCGGCAATACTTTCAAATAGTCAGCAGGTGGATTCTCAACCCATCTTTCCAACGTGAGGCTCCAGTCATTAAACGTCCACGCACCAGCCTCCAAAACTCTTGATAGATCGGTCTCCAAGTCAAAGATGAACTGAAACCTATCATTCGGTAGAGCGATCCCTCTTGCTCTACTAAACACTCGCCAGGTTCTTGGCATCTCATGAATCATGCTGGACATCTTTTGGTTCTCCGGACACAACAACTTTCCGATGATGCTACAACCGTTCCTTTCACAGGAGCTAAATTTAGGATGATTCTGCAAGACGATCGGCTTATCCTCTTCCAGAGACATCTCTTGCAGGGCTTTGTCAAGGGCATACTCCATACTCGCGTTTTTCTCTGCTACACGAAGAGTAAAAGCAGTGACGGCGCTAGAAGGAGGTATGAACTAGGTTAAACTTTTCTTTAATCTTCAAAGATTCTGGCAATATTTTGGTCAAAAACAGGAAAATCTTAGCAAATCCGGCGAAAAAAGGATATTTCCCGGTTTTTTCCACGCTTCCTTATTAGAGATGAAACCCTCTAATACAGAAAGAGGTACCTAAGCCCACTCTTGGGGTTTGGATATTTTACTTTTATTTTTTTGGTTTTGTTTCAATTTTTTTTTGTTGGTTAAAAAATGAATTAAATATCATTGTAAAAGCTTAGTTCTAAATTTTAATTTTATAGACTATATGATATATATCTCACATTGTTTTTTGTTTTTTTATAGATTCATTTCCATTGTCAATTTTAGATTATCATCGTATAAGTAATCATTCTCTCATCCTCTTCCACTATATTTATGTATCTATTTTGATTGTTATATGGGTTCAAAATAAATCAAAAAATCATTGTAAAAATTTGATTCTAAATTTATTTTAGAAAATATGATATATATCTAACATTGTTTTAAAAATTTATTTTATTAACTTATTTTTTCTTTCATTTTCATATTTTTAATTTAAATTTGCATATGTAAAATTAAAGTTTTGATGGCTATAACAAAACTTTCATGTTTATTGGTAATGGAGAGTTAGAAATATTAAATTCCAAATTTCCAATCATCTCCGTTATCTACTTTGGATGTTTGACTATTCTCTAACATATTCATATACTTGTTTTTTAACTATGCAATACTTAATAAAATTAATTCTTATAATACATTTATCAAATAAGTTTTTCTTACATTTTTCTTATCTCAAATAAAGTGTTGTAATTCATTTTTAATATATGTATCATTATATTTAGTTTTTTTAATCTAATAGATAATTATATAAAGATCATTATATGTTTATTTTATTTAAAATTGAGGATTAAGTGTTTTTTGAAATGAAAAGAGCTTCTTCAAAAAAAATTTGGTCCTTAACATTAAAAATAATGAAATCATATGTTTCATGATGAAAATTAAATTTAGTTAGAAAGAAAATTAGAATGAGACCTACCACTCATACTTAAATAGAGTGAAATATAGAAAGAAAAAAAACTATAATTAAACCAAAATTATGTTATTAAATCCTATAAGGATGAAACGATTAGTATGAAATCTAGCAATAGAATTTAAATTGATGAGTGAAATTAAAATTTAAGAAAAAGATAGAAGCTATCCTTGGAGTTTTAAAAAAAAATTAGATTGAAGTTCATGTGATTTTTAAGAAAACGAATTTAGTTTGTCATTTACAAAATAATATGAATTTGAACTATTATGTGTGAGTTTACATAAACACACAAACAAATTACGTGTGAGTTTATATTTTGTATAAGTATTATATAACATGTGTTTACTATACAATACATTTATTTTGTTAAAGTAGTATACAACATATATTTGTTAATATATACATACATAAATAACATAGTAAAATAAAAACTACTAAAATATGAGTAAATGCAAGATATCGAATTTTAAGAGCTTTTTAAATTTCTTCTAATAATACTTATATTGAAACAAAATTATTTTATAAAAAAATCTTTGCCGCGTAACGCAGGTTTTTATGTAGTAAGACCTTCACGAAGCCACACGTCTTATGATCCAAGAACCGCCGTTAACTTTCGTCAAACGTCTTCACCAAGTTCCGATCATCCTTCGTCAATTAAATCTAATGCGATTGAAAGCTTTTTCCCTTCTATTGATCTCAATTCCATTCAAAGAAACGCCGAAAGACTAACATGAAAACTACATCAAATTTCTCAAAGAATCACCAACTCCGGGAAAACTTTATCACCAACTACACGTAATTTCTGATGTAGTCTTTTGTTTCCAAAGTCATGAGCAAAAGAAAAGTGACGAAAATATTACTCCTCGATTAATTGGAGAATCAAAGAAAAATAAGAGTAAAAACGATGAATCGACGAAACTGAAGTCAAATTATAAAAAACTCGCCAAAAGCGAGAAATAAATCCGGTCATGATCCGGAACATAAGATTCGATTTATAAATCTGGTAAACCGGAAATCTTTCTTTCTTTTTTTTTTTTTTGAAAGATGAATAGTGTGGTATGAAAGTTAGTTGATTTTTTTTTTTAAATAAAAAACTATAAGACTAAAAATAATAATATAATTTTTTCCGTTAATTTTGCGAGATTCTCAAAATATGAAAAAATAATATTTTTTCATTTCTTTTTTATGTCCTTCAATATTTATCTGAGTGTGAAAATAATAAATGATCAATGGTTTGAATCACTTGGATCATCTTTTCTTCTCCTTGTTCGAGCTTTCGGCGATTCAGTTTCGACGCAGGCGTCGGCATCTTTGACAGGTTATTTGAACAATTGTCTACTTTCGTTGCTTGCTTCTCTGATTTTACAGCTGAATTTTTGTTGTGATTTTTGTGTATTTTTAGGGTTTGTCATTGATCCATCGTTGCTAACTTTTGTGTCTATGAGTTGTGTTTATGCGTAGTAAGTGTTCGATATAATGTCTATGAGATCTGCAGGTCGTGTCGTCGGTGGATCTGAGCTACGCAAGATATCTGAGCAGCTTGGGAAAACAGGTACGACTTTGATCTGTGGTAGACTTTTCGATTTGGTATTCAAAGAAAGGATCTTTTCCTACTTTTGATGAGGATCCTTTAAAAGTGGAGACAAACTAAGTAGACTTTCTCTGCATCTCTATCAACAACATGGATATAGAATAAAGTCTGTAGATTTGGAATTTGGGATAGCTGCTGATCATTAAGATCTTTTTATTTCTACTTGTGGCATTCACAGAGGCAAACAAGTCATTTGCATGCTGTTTTCCAATAAAGTTAATTCTCTAATCAAAGAAGTTTCGAGATTGGATATTGACGACGATATGGGCCTTGGAGGTAGTGAAACAATGGAATGTAAGTGTGGTATGCCTCTGTGCATCTGTGTAGCTCCTTCCAAATCAACGGATAAACCAAACCCACCGGTAAATACTCATTTTCGGGTACATGTTTTCCTTACAATATATATTTTCTGAAGATGCTTTTGGAACAGGCTACCGTTGCTCCTGTGGTTCTCCCTCAGTTAAAGTCAGAGACTTCAGCAAAAAGTAAAGGTTCCACTTCCAGCAGCAATGCTAGGTATGTTAGCATTTAGTCGTAGTATCAAGGCAAAAGTTTGTGTCTAGAGTTAACTACATTAGATTTCATTTACTTGATTATTGCACGGAAGTATCAACGAGAAATTTGCATGCTCTTGCACTTCAACTGGACCGATCAAATCACTCATAGTTTCCTGTGTAATTGGTTCTGCTTTTCGTGCAATTGTGTAGAAAACTTGCTTTCAATATTTGTTCTTGTGGCTACTGACAAATGATATTTAAAATTCACTCGCTGCCATCGAGAAGTTTCTATTCTTTTTTAGTATTTTGATATGTAATTAAGCTGTTGAAAATCTCAGATCAGCTCTAAATCCTGGACTAGACACCCCCCAAAGAGACTATGAAGCCAGTGGGGAGGTAACTCTCGACATTTCATTACATAAATAAACCATAGTTTATTTTTTGCTGACAGAGTATTCATTGATTTTGTGGAATTTGTTTGTAAAAAGGGATTAAGAGAAGCGATTAAGAATGGTGACATTGCTGGTGTGAAAAAGCTTTTAAAAGAGGTACTTAATCTCAAATTAAGATGCTGCGCTTAATTAAGTGTATAAGAGAGGCTAAAACTGTAGGAGTTGCAGGGCATAGATGCAAATTACCGCGACAAGCAGGGAATGTCAGTGCTTCATTTGGTAAACATACCGCTCCTCATGTGTGATTGATTTGCTTAGGTAAGTTTAAATATAGTAATAACATAAAATTTGACTTCCTCAGGCTGTCCTTTTCAACCAAACTGACATTGCGTTGATGTTGATGGATCATGGAGCAAGCCTCGAGTACAAGAATGCACAAGGTAATTCTCATGCTACGCAAATCTTGCCTTCATGATGTGTCTAATCAGTGACCTGTAAAAAACATTTTGACGAGAACAAGTGTAGTTAGTTGTGAATACTTCCCTTTCACATGGAAACTTCTCTGGTTTCGCCTAAAGTATATAAATTGTTATGCGTCACCAGGAGAAACACCGCTAGATTGTGCACCCGCAACACTGCAATACAAGATGCGGGAAAAGATGAAGTCCACTTAACAGCAGGCATCATACAGAGGTACAAATCATTTTTTCAGATAAGGAAAAGATTTGTAATGAGTTTGTTTGTAACTTTAGTTGCATTCTGTGTGCAATTTTTCATGTTATGTGATCTTTGAACCATGTCTTCTTCCGCTATGACATAAAAACTCACCTTTTGTGGCAAGCTAAAAATATAACAGTTATTCAATTTGCTTTGCATCCAAATGCAGCGTCTGAATTAATACGCTGTTTTATTTGTGTTACATCAACCGAACATCCGAATGCAGAACCAAAGACCACCATTGTTAATAATATCACCATACTTTGCAACATTCTTTTGATTCGTTGTCTCCAACAATCGCACAAACTTTGTCTTCAAGGTGGTCTTCGTCGAGAAAACTATATGATGAAAGATGAAAGATGTGTCGGTGGCTCATATTGGGCCTCGAATCCTCTGAAAGCCCAAATTGAGGGACATGTGACACGTGAATGGTGTAGAGCAAAATCAGAAAATCAGTGTGAACCCTATCTATCTATCTCTTGAAATCTTCCCCTCTATAAAATCTATCTCTTAGTAGCTAGTTGTAGCATCATCACTCAATAAAAACAAATGAAGTTTCATTTGCTTGTAGACTTGTGTAGTTCTAGTTTTCAAGATTATATACGTTTTATAATCTAACCATGTTTGTTTCTTTGCTTGTTCTTTGTTTAGTTACTTTTTGGTATAATTCATTGATTGATTCCATCAACTCGTTCAAGCACCAGCTCGAAGAAGCGTAGCTAATTCATCTTAAAAAATCATGGATCTGAAAAAGCTACGCTTCTCGAGAAGGTGCATGAACAAGTTGATGCATATTTTGATCTGCAAAGACCAAAATTGAATCTCACATGTGATGTTGTCAATTTTATCCAATTCAGGAAGTACTAGCTCTGTGAACTTGTTCTTTACTTTTTATTATACTATTGTTGCTAGTGTTTAGCTAGAGAAACTATATGGATTTGGTTAAGAGATTAAACTGTAAGTTTGTGGATTTACTTTGATTTATCACTTTATATATGACCATTAACACTGATATTTATGTAGTAAAAGTAAAAAGCAATTGTTTAGAAGCCTTGAGAAGTTGGTTGGATTTGTGCGGATAGAGAGGATTCTCGTTTGTTGTTTTTCTTCTAATTATGTGAAAATTTATAATGTAAAATACAAATGCATTTGTGCAGATGGAATTAAAGTAACTTATTTTTGTGGTGTTTTTTCTTACGTCAAAATTTGCCAACAAAAGTGATCTTATCCCATTAACTTTGAGTCATTGGCCTTATCTTCTGTCGCATCACGTTTACTTAGTCAAGGTTTATGTGGTTAGCTCTCTTTGTCCGACCTTTAAAAGTCTTGGTCTTTTATCATGTTGCAAAGAGAAAAGCAATGACAATAAGATGGTTTGAAATTCTCACTTTAATGAAACTACCAAATAATTTCTACTTACCATAAACCCATTATCGTTTTTGATGACCTAATTGCATGTGCGTATACTTATGAGTTATGAATACATTGATTTTCAGTGTATCAATGTACCATAACCCTCTCACCATTCGAATGTGGTTGTTCTGCAGTGCTAAATGCATAGGACAAGCAAACAAGAACTCACTCAACAATTCTGCATCACCTATGATGCAAAGGAGTAATCCTTCCTCTTCCCTTTACGTTGAGCTTCAAAGCAAGCGACGGCTTAAGGGTCATTACTTGGATGGCAAAATGAGTTTGCCCATTTTCAGCTGCAATGTGTAGTGGCGTCTCACAAAAGGGCATTTTATCAAAGTAACCTAGAATGTTTTCATCTGCTCTTATCAACTCATAGAGTCTTTCTATATCTCCATCTTGAGCCGCCTTCTTTAGTTTCTCTAAGATATTATCATTTCTACTCAAACTCTCACAGAGATTTTCATCTTGAGCTACCATATCTGATACTACTCTATTTTCATCTTTTTTTGGAGACACCATACTAAATGGTGAACATAATGTTTAATTAGCCTTGGATACTAAGTTCATATAGAAATGAGAACGTGTTTTTGGGTATTATTTTAGTAACATTTGTATGAAAGTTTTATTTATTTCATTGATCAAGCAATATTCATCTCATTTATTGTATTTACTCTTCATTGATCAATTATTCATTCATTTACTCAACAGCATATATATTCTCTTAAAATTACACCGGGACATTAAAACTTGGTAAAAGAAACAACACCACAAAGCATTTGTACAACAATTTTCAGAAATTTGAAATGCCCACCAAAAAAAGCTTTAAGCAATATTGGGAAATAGGTCCAAGGAAGATGGCAGAGACGCTTCAACTTGAGCGAATGAGGCCGTGTAAGTAAGCTCCAGTCATCACAAGTGACACCACTGACACAACTCCAGCCGGTATCACTTTCCTCGTCCTTAGGTAACGTGATCCCATCATCCCTGTCAGTGCCGCCGACCCCACTGCATATTGTTTAACATACTTGAACTTTGGACTCGATTTGCCAAGAATGAACAGCAAGTATGAATCTCTTACCAATGCCAATGGAGGATGCTAAGACTGGATTTCCTGGGAGCTCCGTGTATACATAATAGAACAACGCCGCTGATCCTCCTCCTGCGACTAGTGATATTTTGCTTCCGCGTTTCAGGTAACCCATCAACCCACCAGCTGCCACAACAATTTCCAGGAGTCAAAGCATTATATGTTAGATGAAGATGACGAACTGGAAAACAAATTGCATTGGGGAAAGATCTAATACACTCATTAAAGGATGGAAGAAACGTATAGTATAGATACACACCATTATTGAAACATTATGACCAAGAAGTCACAGTACAAACTCCAATGATGATGCCAAACCTCACCACCAGATATTATCGTTATTTACCACAATCCAAATCTAACACTCGCATTTCTGGACAGAACGAGACAATAGAACCAGTTTCTATTGTGAAGTTAACAACTAATACACTTATATTAACACAACAACACATGCTAAACTACAATCAGACTAGTAACCACGTATTACAAAGCCTGGATAAATAGTACTCAAGACAGTGACAATGAAAGAGATGTGAATATCTCGTGAAGTCATGGGAACCAAACTATCTAATGGTTCCTCTCCTGCACTACTAGCTTTTGTTATCGATAGTTATATTTAATTTGTGTACTTGTCCTAAATTAGTTAAGCAGATAAGATTAACAAATTGGATTTATTTGGATGGCGTTACCGCTGAACAATGGTCTAGACTCATTGTTGAGTAATTCTTTGTCTTCCTGATTATCTGGTTTTAGAAATGTTATGATAGCAATATTCACAATCTCAGTCTAAATTCGTATGCTCTCAAATACATTATTCAAATTAAGTGACACAGAAGACTTAATCTGTCACACAACAAAAACACTCTCAAAAGCAAAAATCAAGCATATAAAAACTACACACATAGTGAATCTATAGTTTGTGATTCGCTGTATATATACAAACTCAAATTTGTTAATTCCATCAACACAACGTTCCTATATCCAACGTTCCTAGAAGAAAGTATAATCAAAACTCAAAACCTAATTGTATAAAAGCTGGATCAAGTCAACGAAACCATTTGAAAACTTGAAGAAGGAAGCGAACAGATTCAATACCTCCGAGGAGAGAAGCATAAACAAGAGTGAACTTCTGCGACAAAGATGACTCCATTTTCTTCTTCAGCGACGATGATGCTCTCTGCTTTGGAGACGAAGCAAGTCTGGTCAAATGAAGCTGGTCAAGAACGGCGTCATGACTTGACGATGACCCTTCTTGGGCCTGGTCCTGGGCCGGACTTATTGACGGATTTTGAATCTGGTCTATTTTAAAACAAGAAGTAGGCCCATAATTTTGACGATTTGGGTTTTATTTGAAATAAGGGGATATGACGAGAAAACGGTTGTAAAATATTAAAAATTGTAGTTGAATATCATTCAACCGGGTTCTTTTGTAAAAAAATGTACAATGAGTTGAACATTTTTACTATATAATTTGTTTAATTTTTCAGTTTTTTAAGTTGAATAAGTTGAATTATATCTTCAACTCTTTCATCTCAAATGGTAAAAAGTTAACGAATGTTCATTTAACTCTTTCAACTTTTTCATTTAGATCAACCATTTGCATCCTAAAAAAAACAAGGACAAGGAGGGTAAAATTCATGAGCTACGTAAAACTTTTTAGCGTGTATGCTTGTTCTTCATATGTCTTAATTTTTTTTCTCTCTAAAATTCGTTTTTTTAATATTTATTTGAAATTCATCACTTTCTAATGTGCTTTTTTGTATAGGAAATGTGCAAGCTTCTTTTTATTTTTGATTATATGTGAATTGGTAGGAAAGACGATAAAAAGTTTGAATTTCTTACTAAATATGAGAAATCCCACATTTTAAATTAAAAAGGGGATATGTATAAATGAGAACTAAGAAATATGTAATTGATTATTTAGTTTCTTTTGAGATTTCAATAAGAAATCGATAGAATTCTGTAATATATCACCAAATTTAATGATGTGATTTTGAGCTTTGTTTTTCTCCTTTGCATATATATCAGCAATGTACTAAATTTGCTTATGATGAAAATTTTTGTAGCAGACAAACGACAATAATAGATTATAATTATTTCAAATCAATCTTATTGCTTAATAGTTTTGGAAACAATCTAACAAAAAAAAGATGTCCCTCATTTCATACTTACCATCGTCAAAATCAAAACACACCAATAATTTGCAACCGTCTAATTTGAAACTATTTATCATTATCAATGAAACCAATGAATCTTGCATTTTTGATATATGTTCGTTTATCTTTAGATTTTGAAGATGGAAATTGCGTTTGGTTCGAAATGTATGAATTATGTAAAAAAAAATTTCATACGTCTTTTATAACAAAAGATAATATATATAAATATTTCTATTAGAAATTAGAGAAATTGTTAAAAATGCCCCTTTTTCAATACCCCTTTTCAAAAATGCCCCCTTTGAGAGTCCATTTTTAAGTTTGGCCTCTTTTAATTTTTAATGACCATTTTACCCTTATTTGAAACAAAAATAGGTCCACAAAATACAAAATATTTTTTGGCGGGAAAAGTGATCCCGCAATTTTCCCGCCAAAACACTTGTAAAAAACCTTTAAAATACCTTGTAAAATTTTCCCGTAAAATTTTTTCCCGCCAAAAAATTTTCCCGCCAAAAAATTTTTTTTGCGGGAAAAGTGATTCCGCAATTTTTTTTTTGGCGGGAAAATTTTTGGCGGGAAAAATTTACAAGGTATTTTAAAAGTTTTACAGAGTATTTACAAGTGTTTTGTAAGGTTTTACAATGTATTTTAAAAGGTTTTACAAGGTACTTATAAGGTTTTATAAGGTATTTATAACTTGTAAAACCTTATAAAAAACTTGTAAAACCTTATAACTTGTAAAAACCTTATAAAATAGCTTGTAAAATCTTATAATATCTTATAAATACCTTGTAAATACGTTGTAAAACCTTTTAAAATACATTTTAAAACCTTATAAATACCTTGTAAAAAACCTTTAAAATACCTTGTAAATTTTTGGCGGGAAAAATTTTCCCGCCAAAAAAATTGCGGAATCACTTTTCCCGCAAAAAAAATTTTTTGGCGGGAAAATTTTTTGGCGGGAAAAAATTTTACGGGAAAATTTTACAAGGTTTTTTAAAGGTTTTTTACAAGTTTTTACAAGTGTTTTGGCGGGAAAAATTGCGGGATCACTTTTCCCGCCAAAAAATATTTTGTATTTTGTGGACCTAATTTTGTTATATTTCCTTATATATTTGTGATATCTTTTATTAAAAGAAGGGTAATTTAGTCATTTTGTACATAAAAAGGGGTATTTTTAAAAATGGACAGCCAAAGGGGGCATTTTTGAAAAGGGGTATTAAAAAAGGGGCATTTTTGTGAGTCTCCCTTAATATAGAATAAATATAGGCTATCGTGCTTTATACCAGGTTCTGCTGGAGAAATGAAAAGTCGATTTCTTGAAACCTTATCAAAGAAATGCATGGGAGAGTATGAAGTATTAGTTACACGTTCATACCTCAATGCCAAGAAAGAAGGTTCCTTCTTGTCCTCGACAAGTTTGTGAGGTGTTCTTCGGCATCGGACCATCTGATTCTTTGTAAGATCAATATCATACCACTTGTCTTTGTGGGGAAACGTTTTTTCCTCGGTTCCAAAATTCTTTTTCATACTACTAATAAGTTGTTTAATTGTAGTGTTCCTACCCTCTCAACTATCCGGCTCTGTGTGAAGATATGATTATTTTGTGACAAATGGAGATCCCTGTTGAGTATGAAACCCGTTTTGCTACATTAGATCAAGTAACTAAATGTATATTCTTTCATCTTTACTCTACTATATATTATAGGTTAATTTGGTCATGACTGATGGTCAAAATGGCATGTCAAATGGTGTTGTTTTTCAGCATTTGGATGTTGATCAGACACACTATATAGATCAATGTGCTACATATGACACATTTGTTTATACGTTTTTTTAAAAAAATTTGGATCCTCTATATTTAGACGGGGGCTATCTAGGACCTGTTTTTTCATAATTATTAATTTATAAAAAGTTGTTTTAATTGTTTTAGAATATAAGAATTTATATCAATAATTTTTTACAATATGTGTTGAAACAATTTAATCTAAATAAAATCAATGTTTTGTGATATAAATTTTATGTTTTCGACTCAAGCAAATTAATGTTTAGAAAAAAAAAATTGACGATAAATATCAAAAATTATAGGTGAATGTGCAAACCTCGAGAATACAAACATATTTGATAGATTCAAAGATTATAGAAATTCAAGGAGTCAAGGACAAATTCCAAGGACAAAGAGAAGAGACATTCACGGATGGATGCGATGTTTGACGCTGTTGAGGAAAGTGAATAGGCTAATATCTTAAAATCAAAGCTAGTCTCTAATTTCGATGATATTCGAAGGGGTAGAGAATCCAAGTTTTAACATATTATATTGGTGTAGGATAACATGTTGTAAATATAAGGTGTTGTCACATATGGCAAGAGATTGGATGGCTATACATTTGTCAACTATCACATGGGAATTTGTATTTAATGATGGTAAATCACCACTTGAGATCAGCCAAAATTTGGATGTGCTTGTGATTTGGTACATAATTATACTTCGATAGTAGTCAGCTGGCTCCATATTGCATCGAAAAAGGCTATGGCTTCGGTCTTGGCCTCGGTCTTGGCCTCGTCCAACAAACTTTTTATCCAACTCGGAGGCTTTCATTATAAGAATCCCAAATCTAGGACACTGTGGTTTTAACTTCTCATATAAGAGCAAACCCCACGACCGGATGTTGGGGTCGGATCCCACATATTTTTGGTAGGATCCACTTGGATCTGTCCACATCATTATTACACAATAATCCTCTCAGAGTTTAAGATATTTTGTTATAAGTATTGAACTTGAACAGTCGGGAGTTCGATACAGTCCACTAGAAGGGTTCGATCTTTGCCAGTATGGAGTTCGCTCTTATTCGATATACAATTCGCATAAAGAAAGGCCGAAGCGAGGAGAATATTGTTCGAGGCTCGCAGTAGCATCAAAGCACGGGAGTTCGGAGTCAGCAACAAAGAGTTCGGAAAGCCCATGTGAAGCCCAAAACAGTTCAAATTCAAGCCGTTTCGGTCAAATTGTAACTTATATGATTAATGCAGATCAATATGATTACGAGTAGTAAACAGCCGCATTAATCGTATTTTCTCTATAAAAACAACCTCAAACGCATGTGTTTGAGGGGCGAATCTTTTTTACACACTACTTCCAAGCAATACAACATACTTTCTCTCTTTATTATTCTCGCAAGGCTTTTTGTACTTCGTTCTTATCAGATTTCTTTACTTTCTTTTCTTGGTTAAACTTCCCTTTCAAATTCTCATATTCATTTGCTGATTTTACAAGAGTTTTTCTCCACTGAAATACTTAAAGACAATTGAGTGTGAATCCTACATCCATACCGGACAAACGGTTCTAGCAAAGGCTCTCGCAGCAGAGTGGTGGTCGACGGTTCTTGGGGAGGAGAAAACACATTCCTCACCCATCGCCCAAAGCATGAAGTGAGCTTCACAGTTTTTGGTTCTGGTGACCAAGCCCACGAGGCGCTTCACTTTCTTGGAGGTGATGTCCCACTTCTTCAACCTACGCTCTATCCGACAAGACGTTGTCTCGATGAAGTATGAGTATATCGGGTTTTCTGTTGACTCTTTCGCTGAATTTTCTAAAATAATGTGAAAATAAGAGATTTTTTATTTTAATGTAGATTTCGATGACTAAATGATGAATATACATATTTCAGCTTTACCGAAATGGACCTCTAAAGTTGTCGAGAACTAGATCGTTTTCAAAGTTCGCTGACACCAAAGACTGTGTGATATATCATGGTTTTTACGGTTTTTAGCCATGATATAAGTATTGCTTTTAGGGTCTTTTCATTATTCTACAGTCTTGTTTGAGTATTTCCAGGTGTTTACACGATCGGGATGCATTTGGAAATAATGGAGCATTTTGGAGAAAAGCCGAGAGAGCTAAGCTAAAGAAACGAATCTGGAGTCAGACCAAATCGACAGTGTTGAGCGACACCATTCACGGCCCAGACAAGTCTCGAGAATTAATAAGTTTTGAAGATTTATAGAAGACCCCATAAGACTTTCCTATTTGCAATATTAGTCTCTGTACGTTTTTAAAGACTTATAAATAGATTTTTGGGTCATTGTTTTAGACCTATCAAGTTTTTACTTTGCAATTCTCTTGGATTTTTAGAGCTTGGAACCCTTTAGAAAATAATTGGAGAAGAGCAATATTTCTGTTTAGCGTTATTTCAAGACTAATAATTTTCTGTGTGAACAAAAAAACTTTGTAGAATTCGATCCTTAAATGCTATTGACGATCTCATAGTTAAGAGAGTAAACTTGAGGCAATTTGACTCATTTCACTATGGAAGCTCTTATTTGCACTCAAGATTGTTATCACGATGATGAAGATTTAAACGTGAAATAATTAGTCACTGAGCTTGAGAATATAGAATCTAGTATTCATGTTTTTTTTATATATATCTTCTACTTTACGAACATTTACAACTTTTCATTTACTAATGATCGTTATCTTTTTATAGAAGAGAAGACTTTGAATTTATAGCCATGATCAAAACTTGAATGGATGTATGGAATACAGAGGAGGTAAAAATGAAATTGAGTTACAGTTTTTTTTAAGTTGGGTTGGCATTGTCCATATTTTGCAGTTTCCTATCATTTTACATATAATTACTTTGGCTTGATTTATAAATTTGGCATTTCAATAACAAAAAAACCATAAAAACTTTAAAATGTAGTTTGAAGTTTCAAATCCAAACTTCTTATGATTAAATTTATGAGTTGTTCTAACAAAATTCAACATAGTACATACGATTACTGTACAAACCCATTAAAGTTTCGTAGGAACTAAAAAGATCACCACAATAAATAAATTAAAAAATCATCATACCAATAATTTTTATAAAACTAACCTACCAATAACCCTCTAAAAACAGTTTACGTTGGGCTCTCTGCTTACTCACTTAATTTATTGCTACACAACTAATTAAGTAATTAAATAAGTTAAATTACATAAACACTGTTACTCAGCCGAAAGTTATGTTTCTTTATTATCGTGCAAGTACATTCTTATACACCTAAATTAAATTTATTATGTATCTAAATATAGATTGCTATAAAAAATAATTGTTTTACTTTGAAACATTAAAGAAAATACAACAACCATCTGTTCTATCAAACTAAAGAAGAGTTTTTTTTTAATCTCTCAAAGTTTATGAAGATCCAATAGAGAACAAACAAAAAATAAAACAAGTTGAAGCTGAACAGGACTCTAGCCACATCCATTTTTGTAGTAGACTTAGATACGAATGATCAGTAAATAACTCCTATCATCCAACCAAATCGTCTCCTTTGGTTGAAGTAATTAGAGATCTTACATGATTTAATTTAGAAGAATGATAATTTAGAGAGGCGCAGGGTAACGGTTGATACAATCCACCCAAGGATTGTTCCTAGTTGGCTTCTTCACCTTCCTCATTGCCTTCCACACCACACTGTTACACTTAAAACCTGACCCGAACGCGATCTGCCAAACCCTATCGCCTCTACGAACACTTTCCTTGGCTTCCAAGTAAGCCAGCTCGTACCAAATTCCACTGCTAGAAGTGTTTCCAAACCTGTGAAGTGTCATCCTTGAAGCCTCCATGTTCTCTTCACTCAAGCCTAGATTCTTCTGAAGCTCCTCAAGCACTACTTTGCTTGCCGCGTGGAAGCAGAAGTGCTCAAAGGCGAGCTTGTAGTCGGGGATGTATGGCTTGGACAGATCGGAAGAGGAAGACTTGATTCCATTTGTTTTTGCGGTGGCGGAAGTAGAGAAGGAGGTGGTTGTGGAGGTTTTGGTGGCAGGTGAGAAAGTTCGGCGGAGCAAAGCAGCAAAGAAGAGAAGCTGTTCGGAGAAAGGGAGGACAAGAGGGCCTAAGGTAGTGATGTTGGTCTTGAGAGCTTCACCTCCAACTTCCATTAAGTCTCTACTTATTTTCAACCCCTTGAATCCTTGTTCATCTTCTTCCTGGTACACACTCCTAAAAACCACACACAATTAGTTACTAGGTCGTCAAAAGATTGTAAGACGAATAAAAACCGGAAAAAATGAAACCTGAAGCTACGGTCGTCGGCAGCCTTATGAGTCCGGACAATATGCTCGAGACGGTACTTAGCATGGCGAAAGTCACGACGGCGGTTAGAGAGCATAACGGCAGAACAACCCATTCTAAAGAAGCAATTAGGTATAACCATTGACTTGTCACGTCCCACGTACCAATTATACCCAACCATCTCAGTACTCACAACAACAGCATAACTATTAGGGTTAGACTGAAGCATGTCACGAGCAAGATCAACAGCTATGATTCCAGCAGAACATCCCATCCCTCCAAGGTTGTAACTAAGTATGTTCCCTCTCATCTTGTAATGGTTAATCACCATTGCGGACAAGGACGGTGTCGGGTTAAAGATGCTACAGTTAACCACAAGGACACCTACATCTTTTGGTTTGACACGTGTCTTCTCGAAGAGCTCGTCTAGTGCTCCAAAGATCACTGTCGAGGCTTCTTCACGACCTTCTTTCATCGTTGTTATGTTTTCCGGTGAAGAGATGGATCTTGGGACGTATGTCTCGTCGCCTATGCCTGAAGCTTGTAAGATCCTCTTCTTGAAACCGAGTGTCTCTTCGTCGAACTTTCCTGATTTTCTCGCTAGTTCTATGAACTCTTCTTTTGTCACCTGAACCAAATCCAATGCAAAATAGATTAAACCGGAAATAACCGGAATTGAATGGACTTTTGTTTTGTTTGGTTCAGCTTCATTTAATTATCAGTCCGGTTCCTATCAATCTCCACTGATTATAGTCGTAAATTAGGTTTTCAAAAGAAAAAAAAGATAAATCCAATTAAATATATAAGTCAAGCCGGTTTCTTTAAATTCGGTATTTTAGTTTATCTGCTTTTTCATAATCCTACGAAACCATCCGGTTTTTGATTAAATAAACGTAACCACTATCTAAAAGTTTTGAAATATAATTACTTCTTTTTATATAAATTGAAAAATAATTGACCAAACAACACATGCAAAGGCACAAATTTCGTTTTATTTAGGCTGGTTTAGGCATCCCTAGCTATAATTTTATCCATCTAATTATAATTTCTAGGTACACTTAATTTAGACTATTTCCTCTATGAAAAGATTGGTACGTACCTTGAGTTCATCGGAGGGCTTGTAACAAGCGAAATCAATAAGATAAACAGAGCGAGGACGAGACATGAAGTAGACACAAGCGGTTAAGACAAAGACACCGAAGAATCCGATAACAGTTGCAAGATCATAGTCCCAAAGCTTCTTCCAAATCTCTTCTCTGCTTAAACTCCCAACTTCAGCACTAAACACCAGCACAAGAACCGGTATGGTCGCCAAATAAACCGCATGGTTTATGAGGTAGTGGTAACCAAGTTTGACGTACTTCAAGTTCACCGACTGAAGAAAATCAGGCAAACGTCTCCGGACCCTGACCGAGAACGTTGGTGAACCGGCGTTAGGACCGGATGGTTCGATCCCACGGTTAACGATCTCGGTAGAGAGTAGATCTTGCTCGTTGGATCTACCCATATTTTTTTTTAGGATGGTTATGTGAGTGAGATCTATAGGTTGATGAAGTGTTTATCTTATAAGGAGTTGTATTGGCAAAAAATGTAAATATGAATATGTGTAGTTATATGAGAGTAATGGTAATATTGTGGGGATTGGGTTTGGTGGTTGGTGAGAGGTAGTTAATGTCGCCAACTACTTGTACTGGTCGTAGTTGGAGTGAGTTATGTCACTCTTAATTCCTCCGTTCTAATAAGGTGTAGTTTTGGATCTTATGTTTGCATTTATTACAATTTTTATACTATACCAGATGTCAAAGCCTAAAGGTGACCTCTTTTTTGACAATTTGACAATTTGTCAATTTGGGTTTCTGGCTCAGTTCTGTTTTGTTATTCAATTAAGCTAGTAACTTTGGTTTGGTTAAAAACCGACAGGTTTGTGGAGAACTTTGGTTTGGTTTTTGTTTAGAACATGATGTCAAGACAATGTTGTAAATTCGGAAGTAAAGATTGTACTGAACTTTTTGGCTGTTTATTTGATGTTGTATGATTGCTTAATTTAATTTATGTACAATCTATTTGATCTCCTTTGTTTACTTTTTCTTTTTTTGTTGTAATGTAAAATTTAATATGCAACAAGAACACTTTTACAAAGTTATGTTTGTATCTAAGCTAAAAAAGAAGTGGAAACATAATTTTTCAGTGGGGATGAGAACTGCCAATAGAGAAAAGCTAAGCTGTTAATTTTTCATTAGTTGAAAAAGACGTATACATCAGAAATTTTGCAATACCGATTGTGTTCAACGAAAATCTATGTGTATTATATTTATAGTAGTAGTCAAATATCCTATATATTAAGTGAGAAGGAAAATAAAAATACAACTTCAATTTTTTAAAATTAATGTTTGTGCCACTGATTTATTATTAAATAAATGTTAATAGATTTATACATATATTTATATATTTTTGTTTAGGATCAATTTTCGAGTTCTCCGGACGGTTAAATCATTATAGGTAGTGTTCGTTCGAGAACACTAGTTTTTTCATATTTTGGTGAGCATGTAGAGAACGCTTCAACCGTTTAGGAGTGAGCTCAACTCCAACTGCCAAGTTTCGGGTCCATGACACAATTGTCACGACATTGATTTGGTAAACGTCCATATTTGTATTCAGGAAATGTCTTTACGTTGTGTGGACGCTTACTACAAAGAGCGTGACAATAAAACAGTACATGGTCAAGGTAGACAAAGAGCCAGAAGAGTTTACAACTTTACACAAATTCATCCATGGTTTAAATATAGCTCTAGACCCTTTTTTACATTGTATATTTATTTGTGACTGTTTGTATTTGGTTTAGACCAAATTCATTTATGATTTGAATATATATGTGGTAATTATGTTCACATAACCTTGGCACTTAAATTTGGCCAGAAGAGTTTACAAATGTAAACAAATTCTCAACGACTCATTTAATTATAATCAATAACTTTTGTTACCTACAATTAATCGATTGGTGGTGAGACCTATATATATGGGGGCGGCTACATTATGCATAAATGAGCTTTATTGTTTAAGACACTTTTAGGCAGCCTAATGCAATAGCAAAATGTAAGAGAAATAAATAATGACCCAATCCTCCGCATAAACTATAATACAACTCCATAAGATTTTAAAAGTTTGAGAAATGTGCATAAGACATACTAAACCATTTGTCATGTTTTTCTATACATCTACTACGCTTCTTATATGATCTTAACACATTAGTTAAACACAACATAATTTAAACATTCTCATCCTAGATTAACATTAAAAGAAACATATCACATGCTTAAAGAGCAATCCAGACGTTTCCTACTTAATTGCTAGTGAGTGCTTAACCAAAGATTACCATATGGTCAAGTGATAGAAACAAATTACCAATAATTTTTTTAAAATCAAAGATCAACTGAATAATTATCATTTGATTCGTATATAGACGAATTATCGCTTGTAATTTAAGGAAAGTAAAATAAAAACAGAGAAGTTTAAGCGACACATGCACCTATCGAATTGTTTGTTAATGGCACCTAGTTTGTAATAATATATCATGCTCCCTTATCGCAAGAGCTTGACAAACCACCATCTCACGTCGATCACTAACTCTATGTGACTCTCCTGCCTAAGTACCTGTGGCAGCCTTCCGATCACTGCCACATTTTGTTAAAGTTTTCCATTGATTAAATGAGGGAGAGGGGTTATTTCACACGTAGAATGTGGATAAACAACTAGTAATCTATTAACCTCTTAAAAGACTACATACGAGTGGCACACATTTGTAAATCATTACATAAGAAAACTACACTGACTAAAATTTTCTCTAAAGATAAATGTTTGAATTGGTCACATATGTAAAGTCAAAACTTTAGTTCATATTAAAAATAAAAAGCAGAACTGATGCATGTGACACACCAAGGACAACACATGCCCAAATGGTTTTCTTTAAGTGCGTGTGTTTTATATGGTTGAGTTACAAAAAAAAAAAGAAGGGAAAAAGTGAATGGTGGACATAATTACGTCCACATCGAAAAAATACGATGAACACTTTATAACATTTAGTTTTAAAATTGACGAAACATTATGATTGATATGATCGGATAAATATGGAATTTTAAAATTATGATAAAACCTTCGAAAAGAGAAAATAATAATCCACAAACGGGACACGACATCATATATATTTTCTAAATATATGATCAAAAACTCTGTTTAGGACTTGAAAAGGAAAAAAAGTAGTTGTTAAAAGAAGTTGCAAAGACGTATGGGAAATTGGTAATGTTGACAAGAGAGTTATGGATGTTGAGATGTTAATGATAATATCTAACTTATGGCTGTCTTCTTAAATGAGTCAAATGGCTGATGCATTTTACGGGAAGTAGTTGAAGCAACCCCATTATATCATTATTGCACATTATTATTTCCCTCTTTTTTTGTATTTAAATATATTAAATTTCAGATCGGTTAAGTCTTTTTGGACCATGAATTTTGTAGGCCATAAAAAAAAAAAAAGAAGTCCAAAGCAAATGAAGCAGTGAATCAACTTTACTAAAATAAGGTCCAAACACGTACGTGCATGCTTGAGTTTTGTTCAAAAATGATTGAAGAACTTTCATTTAAATGGCTAAATATTGTTTTCTTTTCTTTTTAGTTTTTGCCAAGCCACTAAAAGCTTAGGTAATCAACATAAAAATCCAAACTATCTTCATTTTATATGACATTTACTCATTTAGCAAAGAAAATGATTAATGGATTTAGTTTTTGGTAGTCACAGAAAAGCTTTGTTTCAAGAACTTGAACAAAAAAAGAGCTTTGTTTCAAGAAGAAGGGTCTATACTCTTTATAGTCTATATAGTGCAACAGGAAATGATCACGTGAGGTTGTAGATATAAGAGAAGATTATCGAACCAATCTTTAAGAAAATATCATACTTAATAGTTAATACTAATAGTTTTCTTACTAAGCCAAAAAGAAACGGTTTAAGAAGAAAATAAAACTATCCAACCTTATCCAACGAGTCAAGATGGTTCTCACTCCCGTTGACTTCATTACATACACACTTATAACCAGAGTCAACCTTAAGATAAAGATGGCTAAAACATGAAATAATTGTGGCCCTTCTTTTTATTTTTTCAAATATAAATTCACAAAAATCCAATGGATGAGGATACACAGAAAAACCTTTCATGAACCACAATATTAAGTAGGATTTAGTGGTTAGCGGTTTAAATTGATTTGGAAGTCTAGTCAAAATCACGTGTTGTTTATCAATGATCTCCAATAATCCTTGTCAAAAAAAATATAAATCGTTTAATAATTTCTAAATATTAATTAAAACCCGATGATATTTGTTTGTTGATTTATTATTGAATTTAGATTTGATTTCACATTCTAAAAAAATTGAAAGCTTTTTAAAGTTAATAATATTAAAGTTTAAATGTGAGGGTAAATTTTGTTATTTGAAAATCCAAAAAATAGTTGGATTTCTATAGAGTTTGTTGATTTTGAAAGTAGATATACTAATTAAATTTGTAGAGAGTTTTGTTTAATTTTAAAAAATTACTTATAAAATTTTTAAGAATCTCATGCACACCCATGGTATTTTGAAGTTGTGTTTAACGAATAACGTACACTAAATTTTTAATAACACTAGATTTTTTAATAAAATTACAAAATCAATGATCAACATATCAAACAATCTAGTGACATAGGTAATCGACGATAAACATAATTTATAAGAACTAAATATGTATCAAACATCTACTTCCTACGTTCTTTTTTTATTTAATGTTTTAGGAGAAATTTTTTGTCTTAAATTAGATGATGTTTTCAATTTTCAATGCAATTAATTAGTTTTTTTTTATTGGTTTTGACGATTTATATTCTCCAGATTGTTTTTTTTTTATTGGTTGAATCATGTTTGAGTAGATAATAAATGATGTTTTAGTTTAGAAATAATCAAAAATTAAATAATTTCTCAACCTGTGTGCATTCTACTAAAACATCAAATATAAAAGAACGGAGGGAGTATAAAACACATGCAATAAACCATTGTTAAATGCATAAATGCATAAATGCTACTCCCTTCGTTTCATAAAGAATGTCTTTTTAAGGTTTTATTTTTGTTTCATAAAGAGTGTTGTTTTGTATTTTCAATGTAGATTTTTAAATCAAATCTCAGTTTTATCCCTGTTTTTTCAACTTATTAATTAGATTGAGAAACGATTTTAGCATATAATAAAGGATAAAAAGGAAATTTAAATGTTTTTCTTAATTTGTGTGCAAAATGGTAGAATGACACTATTTGTGAAATAGAGGGAGTATTTTTGAATAGACAATCATCTTCGACATGTCGAGGAACGGCCTAGAGATCACAAATCCAAGGATACTTCTCCCAGTAGACATAGGGATACTTCTCCCATCAGGCGTAGAGATACTTTTCCCATCAAACTCAGGGATGCTTCTCCCACTAATCGCATGGCGAATTTCCCTCATCCTAGTCGTCATTCCTCTCCTCAGGGTGGCTTAAGGTCCCATTCCTATAATCACCATGAGCACCCCTCCTTCCAGCAAGAGACGAACTTTGGAGCATGGCTACAACTCCTCTCAATTCTCTGATGAGCATAGATCTAGATACTTCTCTAGTAGCTCTAGATACAAGCCAAGGAGAAAAGATAATCTCTCCTACAAAGAAACTTTGGGTTATTCTAGAGATCGTATAGACCCAGAGCGAGGCTCAAGACAGGAAGAAGAAGGAGAATCAAGTAGACCAATCTGCTCACCTTATAAGGCAGTTCTCAAGCTGAAGTGGATGTTGCGATGTGAGAATTAAGGAATGTTATGATCCAGTATGCAAATTATGACAGGCTGAAGCGCAAGGGCAGTTTGAAAAAACAGCGGAGCAAATGGTTAGAGCAAGTCTCAATATTCCATTGGGGAACAGTGCAAGAATGGCTTCCCCTGAGACATCCAACAGCCATGAAAGAATCCCAGTTGCTCTAAGGCTTGGACCTACAAATATCCCTCCTCTTCCTCCAAAAACAAAGAAGAAGAGAATAGTTACTAAAACGAAATGAGGGAGACCTCCAGGGCGCAATCTAAGTAAAACCCAAGGAAAGAAATCTGTCAATGTGATCCTTCCTAGGAGTAAGGCAAAAAGAGAAAGTTTCTACTTAAGCAACCTACTCCTCATCGCAGACTGAATATGGATCTCTGCTTGTGACAACTTTTTGGATACTAAAATAACAGTTCAAGGCAAGTTCTTTGTTGCCACTTTTGTGTTTTGTGTATGGAGACCCCGAGCAGAGCAAAAGAAAAAAAGTATGGGATGCCCTTAAGACTTTTGTAGTCAGCAGAGAAGATCCCTGGTAGTCCTGGCCGTTCGGATATTCGGGTTGGGTTCGGGTTTTTCGGGTTTAGAAATCTAAAATCCGTTCAGGTATTTTAAAACTTTGGGTTCGATCGAATTCGGGTCAGGTATTTCGGGTTCGGATTCAGGTTTACTCAAAGTATCCAAATATAAAAAAATTTGTATCCGATTCTATGCAAACTACTATAAAATACCCAAAAAATATACAAAACCCGGTATTTTTTACCCGAATCTACCCAAAAATAGCTAAAATACCCGAAAATATCTTAACATCCATATATTTTAGTCACTTAATTAGGTTATTACAACTATAAATATTACTAATAGTGGATGAAACTTGATCCACTTCGTATTAGAGGCAGTCTGAATATTTTTAAGAGCGTTTCTTCTTCTTCCTATTTATTTATTCATACAAATATTATAATAATAATTTATCTACTGATAATTTTTTTTTCAAAAATAAAAAATAAAACTCTAATTACCAGAATCATTTTGTTTTTAAATTATAAATTCCAAGTGTATGTCTACTTTTTACTTTGTATGAGAAAAACTTTTAGTTTATTTTTTCAATATTTATAATTTCTTCATCTATTATAGGCCTATGCATTCTTTGTTTTTTTTTAAAAATTCAACATTCCAAATATTTATAAACTTAATTAGAAAATTACATGTTGAAAAGATGGTAAATAAATATAACAAAATTTACTTTCATATAATTAATTTTAACATTGTAGTATTTTGTAAAATTATTTTATCTGTAATAAATTTTATTTTAATAGAGTTTTTTTAGCATATATAGTTTATTTAACTTCTTTATTTACGATATTTTATATGAAATCAACGTTTTTACAATATAATTATTTTATCCGCACCCCGTGATCCGTATTCACCATTCAATACATATTTGAAGCGTTCGAACCGCTTGATCCGCACTTGTACTGCCAGCTCCACTTGATCCGCTTTTATTTTGCTTGATACGCTTGATCCGCTCCGTCCGATACGCTTTCTCCATTTGAGCCTATGTATGTGATGAATTATTTTTATATAAATAAAAATTGTTACTCGACACAATCATAGTTCACGTATGGAAACAATGCCTAAAAATAGAACAAAATATCTCAAAATACGAATTTGGCATTTTATTAAGCATGAATAAACTAATATACTTTTCTTGTTTGTTGTCAATTATACTAAAATTTATGTTGTGAGAAAAAAATTGTATACTCCATAAGATACTTAAAGTTCCAATTATATTTAGAACTAAGAAAATAGAAAAAAAAAACATGTAAGTAAGACTCAACTAACCATCTTCTTTCTTAGATAGAGGCTGCCCATCCTCAGCCTCTCATGCAGTTAATATCTATCAATCAGCCCAACCACTTAAAGGCAAATGAAATTTTTATCAATTTTGATGTGACCATCACATTTAAGTCGTTGTCCCCTTACCAGAACTGTTGTGGTTTAACCCTATAAAACGGTAACCCTCCCAATAGTTTGAAGCACCACTTCTTTTAAAAACCTCCTAGAAAGATATACGGTTGAAAATTTCTACACCACTTCTTAGGCAACATGCCTCTTCCCACACCTCCTCCAACGGAAATGTACCTAGCTATCCAATTGCCTAACCCTATAAACGTTCTCATCGATTACCTTCCCGTTTCCCAGACATCAATCGAGACGCTAAAGACCTTGGTAAACTCTAGTGACGTCAACGCAATCGTTATGGATGAGTTTATGACATGACCTCACTTCATGCAACCCGAATCGCCATTTCGTCTGTACTAGACAGGAGAGCTGCTGCGGTGATCTCACTTCAAGCAACTTTGTCATAGTAGCACATGGGTTATCGCTCCTCAGCTCGGTCTCACAGACCGATCCTTATGCATGCTTCACCAATGATTTATTCCCATCAATGATATGTTCTGGGAAATGATCAGCCAGCTGCATATTGAAGGACCTCCTCTGTGGCAGCGATCTTGGAGGTTTGTCCACACTCCAGCCTGTGTTGGACGTTGTACATACGATCACTGTTGTCGGGGTTGTTTCTTCTACTGGTATGCACGAGAGATGTGCATCTTCTATATAACACCTCTTTGTCTATGTGTTATTCACAATTCACAATACAATATTCTTCTCTACTCTAAAAACACTCATTTATCAAGAACGCATTCACCGATCCGATCTATTTGCACAAGTAAGCTTCTTTTTTTAACACACATATATACATACACTAGATAAGGGCCGCCTAAAAAGGCGGGTAATAGCACAAAACTAATCCTCATATTATTTTCTTTTAAAAGAACATATAAAAAGTAATAATATTAAGTGATAATTAAACTAATCCTCATATTATTTATTTGAGTTTAATTTTTCAATTAGAAATATGTGAGATCAATTTTTTTTTTCCTTTTTGTAATATTTTTTTACTTAACTGTTTTTTTTGTTTGTCATCAATTATGATTGTAGTATAGTTAGATTGTTTATTTCAATTTCTCTTTTCATATTTAAATTATCAAAGATTCATATATCATTGTGTTTATAATTTTTTATTTTTAGTTTAACTGTTGTATCTTTAAATTATTTATTTTGGTTTCTACGTTGAGTTTAAATTATATAAGATTTATAATATATCATAGTTCTAATTGTTGGTGTCGGATCCCGCATGGGTGGTTCGGGACCAACCAAAGATTGCCACGCAGGCAGGACAGAAGTCCATAGAGGATAAGGCCCGATGGACGTGTAGGCCCAAAAGTTTAGTCGAGGTGGTAATACTACGAAGAGGGATCGGAGTGATCTCACCTCGAGAAGAGTACGCAGTCGAAGTTAAAGATCATTTCGGTTCGGGGATTTTGGGCTAAAGGGCAAAGCCCATGAAGATCGGAATCAATTCAAATTCAAACGTTGAGCATTAAACTCGAAGACCAAAAACGGACACATTTAAGAGAGAATAATTGCATTTAATTGAGAGTTAAATGTGTCCGTAGGTTAGTATAAATAATAGGGTCTGAAGCCTTGTAAGGGATATACGCAATTTTTCTAGCAAGTACACTGTAATCATTTTCCATTGCAATTCATAGCTTTTTCATATCATATTTTTGTCCTCAAGAATAGTCATTCCCACTAAATAAACAAATATTCAAGTGTGTGAATCCGACGTCCACATTTTGGCGCCGTCTGTGGGGACTAGAAGATTCTTGAGTTGTCAGATTTCTCTCACTACATTTCCGAGATAAGCAGCAATGTCTGGAGCAAGCATCCCTGACTCGTCAGTAGCTGAAACTCTCAAGGCCATGCAACAAACCATGTCAGAAATGTCGCAGAAGTTCTCGGATGTGGAAAAAGCTGTGGACACACTTAAAACAACCCAGGTATCTCTTGGTCAAAGCGTCAATACTATTCAATCCCGTGTTCGTTCTCTAGGTGCAGGAAATACTATGGGAGTCCGAAGAAGTATGTTCAATACGCCAAGCTCCCGTGTGCGAAATGAAACCAACGAACAAACAACTCCTGACCCAGCAATTCAACCGGTGGAAGAAGAGACGCAGCTTGAAGATGAAGACCAGCTTGTAGATCAGTATGATCAAGAAAGCTTCGACCAGCTCGAAACCATGAGAAAGGTTAGCCAGGAACTAAAAGAAATGAAGTCAAAGTTCCACCAGGCCACTAGTTCGGAGCCAGACATCAACCGAGTCATCGAGGAAGCTAGGCGAACTCCTTTCATTCCGCGAATTGCAAATTTGAGAATCAAGGATTCTCGGAAACTCAAACTGGACCCTTACAGTGGATTAGAAGACCCAAAGAGCTATCTCGCAGCTTTTCTGATTGCCGCTGGAAGAGTCGAATTGGATGAAGCTGACGAGGATGCAGGATACTGCAAACTCTTTTCGGAAAATCTTTGCGGTCAAGCACTAATGTGGTTCACCCAGCTGGAACCAGGCTCAATCAATAACTTCGACGAGTTGTCGGCTGTGTTCCTGAAACAATATTCTATCCTCATGGATAAAAGCGTTTCGGATGCTGACCTTTGGAATCTAACACAAGGGCCAAATGAGTCACTTAGAACTTTCATCACCAAATTCAAGGGGGTGCTGTCAAAACTCCCAAGAATCTCGCAGCAGTCAGCTTTATCTGCCCTGCGAAAAGGTTTGTGGCATGACTCAAGGTTCAAAGAGGACCTAATACTCCACAAGCCAGACACGATTCAAGACGCACTTTTCCGTGCAAATAACTGGATGGAAGTAGAAGACGAGAAAGAAAGTTTTGCGAAAAGGAACAAACAAGCAAAACCAGCAGTCACTTTCCCTACCAAAAAGTTCGAGCCCAGGGAGAACCAAGGACCAAAAAAGTTCGGATCGCAACCCCTCAACAATACCGTAGGGAAACAGTTTCAAGGAAAAAGAAGGTCGAACACTTGGATCCGCGATGAAAGTTTGTATTGTGACATCCATAAGGTAACCGGACATTTAACAAAAGACTGTAGTGTCCTCAAAAAACACCTCGCAGAGCTGTGGGCCAGTGGAGATCTTTCTAAATTCAAGATAGAAGATTTCGTGAAGGAATATCACGAAGCAAAGGATAACCCCAAAGATCAGAATTTAAAAAGACCTAGGCAATCCAACGAAGAAGAACCTAGGAGTTTGAAGGGAAAAATCAATGTGATCCTTGGAGGATCCAAACTTTGCCGAGATACGATCAGTGCCATAAAGAAGCATAGGCGAAATGTTTTACTAAAAGCAAATTTGGGCGAAGAAATTGACTTCCAAGGCGCGTCAATATCATTTGACGAAGAAGAAACACGTCACCTCGAAAGGCCTCATGATGACGCCCTAGTCATTACCCTAGACGTTGCCAACTTCGAAGTATCGAGAATTCTCATTGATACGGGCAGTTCGGTCGATTTAATCTTTTTAGGAACTTTGGAAAGGATGGGAATCAGTCGGGCAGACATAGTGGGACCTCCGTCTCCTTTGGTGGCATTCACAAGCGAGTCGGCCATGTCTCTCGGGACGATCAAGCTGCCAGTCCTTGCCAAAAATGTGTCAAAGATAGTAGATTTTGTTGTTTTTGATAAACCGGCAGCCTATAACATCATCCTTGGGACTCCGTGGATTTATCAAATGAAGGCAGTCCCCTCGACATATCATCAATGCATCAAATTTCCAACTCCTAGTGGAGTGGAAACAATTCGAGGAAGTCAAGAAGCTTCACGAACGTGTTATCTGACCAGTCATCGACTGAAGATCCAATAGCAATTAACGAAACCTGCGAAGAAGGGAATAATTCCAAGATTTCCTAGTAGGCAAAAAGAAGATGATGTAGTAATCGAAGTAGTATTGGAAGAAGACAAACCAGATCGGAAAGTCCGAATTGGAGTCACTTTGACTGGCGAAATAAAAGAAGCTTTGATTGAACTTCTAAGGAAAAACAAGACGTCATTTGCATGGTCAGCGGCTGATATGCCCGGCATAGATCCAAGCATAATTTGCCACAAATTGAACGTGGATCCAAGTTTTAAGCCTGTGAAACAAAAGAGAAGAAAACTCGGAGTAGAGCGAGCAAAGGCAGTAAATGATGAAGTGGACAAACTATTAAAAATAGGATCTATAAGGGAAGTACAATACCCGGAGTGGGTAGCAAACACTGTTGTGGTCAAAAAGAAAAATGGAAAAGACAGGGTGTGTATCGACTTCACCGATCTCAATAAAGCATGTCCGAAAGATAGTTTTCCGCTCCCGCATATAGACCGGCTCGTGGAATCTACTGCTGGGAATGAATTATTAACTTTCATGGATGCCTTCTCGGGTTATAATCAAATAATGATGGATCCCGAAGACCAAGAAAAGACGTCATTCATCACGGACAGAGGTACTTATTGTTATAAAGTAATGCCTTTTGGTTTAAAAAACGCAGGTGCAACTTATCAACGGTTGGTCAATAAAATGTTCCATGAGCATCTCGGGAAGACAATGGAAGTCTACATAGACGATATGTTGGTTAAGTCTTTGAAAAAAGAGGATCACATTAAGCATTTGGAGGAGTGTTTCGAAATTCTCAACCAATATCAAATGAAGCTGAACCCGGCGAAGTGCACTTTCGGAGTTCCATCCGGAGAATTCCTTGGTTATATTGTGACAAAAAGAGGAATTGAAGCTAATCCAAACCAAATTAATGCCTTTCTAAACATGCCATCCCCGAAGAACTTCAAGGAAGTACAGCGTTTGACTGGTCGAATTGCAGCCCTAAACCGATTTATTTCAAGATCAACGGACAAATCTCTACCTTTTTATCAAATTCTTAAGGGAAATAAAGGGTTCCATTGGGATGAGAAGTGTGAAGAAGCTTTCGGACAACTTAAAGCATACCTCACTACTCCACCAGTGTTGTCTAAACCCAAAGTGGACGAGAAGCTCTATTTGTATGTTTCAGTGTCAAAACATGCAGTTAGTGGAGTCTTGATCCGGGAGGACCGCGGAGAGCAAAAGCCGATTTACTACATAAGTAAGTCAATGACAGACCCAGAAACAAGGTACACAATGATGGAAAAACTCGCACTTGCAGTAGTAACTTCAGCCCGGAAGCTACGCCCATACTTCCAATCTCATCCAATCGAAGTGTTAACCAACCAGCCACTTCGAACAATACTTCATAATCCAAATCAATCCGGACGATTGGCAAAGTGGGCAGTGGAACTGAGTGAATATGATATAGAATATAAAAGCCGGGTCAGCATGAAGGCTCAGGTTTTGGCAGATTTCCTAACCGAACTACCAGTGCTGGGCACACCGGAGCAACCAGAGAATCAGACTTGGAAACTGTATGTAGACGGATCTTCATCAAAACAAGGATCTGGAGTAGGAATCAAGTTGGAATCTCCAACATCGGAAATTCTTGAACAATCATTCCGTTTATTGTTTAATGCTTCTAACAATGAAGCAGAATATGAGGCACTAATTGCCGGACTTCGACTGGCACAAGGGGTTGGAGCTGAAGAAGTGGTTGCTTATTGTGATTCACAACTGGTAGTTAATCAGTTCAATGGCGATTATGAAGCAAAAGACCTAAGAATGGAAGCATACCTCGAAGTAGTGAAGGGTCTTTCCAAAGACTTCAAAAAATTCAAACTAATTCGCATACCTCGAGGAGAAAACACAACCGCGGATGCACTTGCCGCATTAGCGTCAACATCAGATCCTGAACTAAAAAGAATCATTCCGGTTGAATGTATCGCGGAGCGAAGCATTAAAACTGACAAAGAAGTCCTCGTTGTTACAAGGTCTCGAGCAGCAGCGCGTGAACGTGGCGAGCCCGAAGTCGAGTTGCCACCTGTTAAACGGAGAAAGTCGAAAAAGCACAACAAGGAGCCAGATATACTTCCAGAAACTATTATAGAGACGGAACCGTTAGTCGAAGACGACCATTCCGAACCTGACCTTGAACCAAATGAACATCCTGAACCGGAACCATGAGTATTTCACGAGATTGACCAAATTCCGGCTAAAGTTTGGGGGGCTGATTGGAGGGAGCCAATAAAGCACTACATCATGACAGGTGAGCTCCCGAAAAATAAGTGGCAAGCCAGGAAAATGAGAATCGTTAGCGCAAAATTTTGTCTATCGAAGGATGCGTTGTATAAGCGAGGTGTCAGCTACCCCTACCTATTGTGCATTTTTGGGCCCGAAGTCGAAATCGTCGTGAGAGAAGTACACGAGGGTCTGTGTGGGAGTCATGCGTCTGGAAGGGCCATGGCTTTTAAAATAAAAAGGATGGGCTATTATTGGCCCACTATGATCACAGATTACGTCAAGTTCGCTCAAAGGTGTAAACGTTGTCAACTCCATGCACCGTTGATTCATCAACCTTCGGAGTTATTCTCCTCCATCTCTGCCCCGTACCCATTTATGAGGTGGTCGATGGATATCATTGGACCATTGCACAGATCAACTTGAGGAGTGCAATACCTGTTGGTCTTAACGGATTATTTTTCAAAATGGATTGAAGCTGAAGCATATGCTAGCATCAAAGATTCGGCGGTGAATACTTTCATTTGGAAGAATATCATATGCCGACATGGGGTTCCATACGAGATAGTTACCGATAATGGGCCACAATTCATTTCGCACGAATTTGAAGCTTTTTGCTCGGAATGGGGAATCAAGGTGAGTTATTCCACTCCACGGTATCCACAAGGAAATGGCCAAGCCGAAGCTGCGAACAAAACAATTTTGAGTAATCTCAAAAAACGCTTGAGTCACCTAAAGGGAGGATGGTATGATGAACTCCAACCCGTCCTATGGGCTTATCGAACAACCCCTAGGCGACCTACTGGGGAAACTCCGTTTTCTCTAGTTTACGGCATGGAAGCAGTAGTACCGGCTGAACTCAACGTGCCTGGTCTTCGCCGAACAGAAGCACCATTGAATGAGGAGGAGAATTCAGCAATGCTCGACGACTCGTTGGATACCATTAATGAAAGACGAGATCAAGCCTTAATTCGGATACAAAATTACCAGCAAGCAGCAGCTCGATACTACAATTCCAAAGTCAAAAGTAGGCCATTCTTTGTAGGAGACTATGTGCTAAGGCGAGTTTTCGACAATAAAAAGGAAGAAGGCGCAGGCAAACTCGGCATTAATTGGGAAGGACCTTATATTGTTACCGAAGTGGTTCGAAATGGTGTTTATAGGTTGAAAGACTTAAAAGGCAGTCCAGTCCAGCGACCTTGGAACGTGATCAATCTAAAGAAGTTTTACGTTTAAAAATACGCATTTTATTATGTACATGAACTACGGTGTGGCTTGATCCCGAAATGGGTACGTAGGCAGCTCAAAAACGAGTTCAGCTATTAATGAAAATTTGTTTTTATTTCTTAAGAGGAAAAATTCGACTATGCGAACGTACAAGGCAAATAAGATTCGACTGGGCGAATGCGCAAAAACTGGAAGCAAAACATTTATTCAAACGAACAAGGCAAAGTGTCGATCTTCGCACACTTCGAGTTAGGAAAACCCTCCCGGAGAGCAGAACACTTGAACTCCTTGACCTGCGAGGTCAAGAACTGGCATCATACAATCCGGGATACGAGCAAAATCGGAGATTCCGAGCTCAATCCATTCTCCGGGGTGAGAACCAAGGATGTGAAGATCCCTTGATATCGCAGTGACCCTGCGTTGCATTCGATGAATCTTCTTCCGAAGTTTTTTCTTTTCCAGCGATAGCTTCCTGTGTTGAATTGCGAGCGCTTTGATAAAGGCCATTGCGATCTCCCGATCTCTATCTGGAAGGTCCTTGATCAAAGCGCACGGAGCTCGGATCTGAGATCTGAAAAAGCCGCGAAGTGGAGAAGATCGTCTACTTGGAACATCTGGAACATCTTCGTCTATCATTCCTATCCTGGAGAAGTCTGGCATAGACTCTGAACATCGAAGGTTAAAATCCATATCTGCAGAAGTAAGAAAAATATTGAGGAGTGAAGGGAAGTTGAAGCTGTAATTTATAGGGACGTCGTATCCCTAGCAAGCTGCGGATTCAGCCCGGAAATGGAGTGATTCGCGGAAAGATTTATGCCCTAAAACCGATCCTGCATTAAAAGACGTATCTCCAAGAATGATATGAGAATTAAAGGAGTTGCAAGTGTTTCCATAAATAAAAAGGGCCGAGGCCAATTACGAGTTCAAAACGAAAAAAAAAAGAGAGAAAAGAGAGCAGAGTTAGGGAACATTTATGGAAGGGGCTGAGGAACAGGCTCCTTCATCGCCGGTTTAATGTTCGAAGTGGATGCCTTGTTTTTGGAATTCACTTCGGAGTCATCCCGAACACGTTTCCGATGAGTGCTGGCCTCCTCCTCGTCTTCCTCTTCGCTATCAAGTGGGGCGGTATAAACTGGGGCATTCACCGGTCCCTGAACTTGACCCTTAGCACGGAGATACATCCGAAGCATCCTCGGGATCTCTGCGATAGAATCGAAGTTCCTCCACTCCCATTGAAAGGGGTCACTCTCTAAGGCTCTCACCTTCCTCTCCACTCGAGCAATGCGAGCCTCGAGTGTTTGCCTCTTAAGGCCCAGCCGCTGCCTCTCGTCGCACAAACGGCGATGTTTGTCGACAACCTGTCACCAAAAAGAGTAAATTAAAAGTGAAAGGCATAAGGTTTTGGTCAAGAAAGTTGAATTTTGACCTTGTCCATGAAGTCGTAAGCCTCTTTCTTTTCCCTCGAAGGGAAGTGGAACACATCATGAGGAAAGAGAACGCCGGCTGGCTCGAAGCCATCGCCGGACAAGAACAGAGGGCTGCCAGGATCGATGGGAACCACATTTTCGTTCTCCATTGTTATAGAAATTATCGAGAGAATTTTGGGGTTCTATGGAAAAAGTTAGAGGCAAACTTCCTCTATTTATAATAGGCCTAGGGTTTATCTTGAAACCGTAAGTTTAATGATGGTAGCGTATCCGAGTGATTAAAACTGTTTTTTGGAAATAGAGAAAAGGCAGTTACTGCCTTAAAGATGTGCGGCTTTTCCTATTTCCCAAGAAAGGGAAAGAACAACCGTCGCATTTAAGGCAAGAAACCCATTAAGCACAAAAGTTTTTAAAGGCCCAAGCCCAACGAATTCATCGAGTTGACTAAACCCGAAGTGGGGAACTCGCGTTAAGCCGAGATCAGCTCTCGCATTCCAAGAGAAGGGCCTGATCAGCCTAAAATTCTCAAAAGACATAGCCACAAGGCCAAGAAGTGTTAAAAGCGGACTTTGCAAACCCGCATATAATTTTAACCAGACCCCCTCGGGATCATAACCTTAAGGAAAAAAGGTTTAAAGGCCTCCTCAGGCAAATATCTTGTTCAAAAGAAACTGATAATAAAGCCTCCTTAGGCAAAAGCAAAAACATAAAGATTTAAGTTCAAAAAAAAAATATAATAATGGGACAAGCCCCAATTCGGAATGGACGCAGCCATTACGGGTCAGCAGACACCTCGGTCTCCACTTCAGATGTCAGGGTCTCACTCGCCTTTTCAGCTGGGACTTGCTCAGAAGAGGCTCTTTGCTCGTTCCCGGCTGCGCAATCATCTTCTGGGATGACAACCGACGCAACAGGGACTTCGGATGAAGCGACATTCCCCGTCTCATGAGAACCTAGGAGGAACAGTTCCAGTCAGCCAAAAGTTAAAAGCGGGAAAAGGGTTAGTGTTAAAAGAACATGGACTTACCAGCCCAGTCTAAACCGGATTCGCTTAAGGGGGGTGATTCGGTGAAGAACTCCTCAAACTGCTGAGGATTGAAGGAGGAAGCAGGGATGGCTGCGAGGCGACTTCGTTTTTCAGCCAAATTGTTCGTTAGCTCGGTCTTTTCCTGCTCTTCGGAGAAACCTTCCTCGTGGATTTGTTCCAACAAGAGTAAGTTGCTTTCGTACTCCTTGATGTCCGATTCCAAAATCGATCGTGCCTTCTCGGTTTGCATGAAGCGAATGGCACCTTGGATCAAGTCCATCCCATGCCCCTTGACCTCTTTCCTAGCCTTCGACGCTGACCTCGCCAACTCGGAGTCCCGTAATTCGGTGATCGCTTTATACTTAGCATCAAGCTCATCGAATTGGTTGGACAGATTATAAGCAGCTGACTCGGACTCGGTCAATCTGTCCTGAACACCAGAAAGTTCCCCCTGGAGTTGGTAATTCCGATCCTGCTGATCCTGCAGTTCGCGCTTTATTATCCCGAGTTCAGATGTGAGACTGCCGACTTGATCCTCCAGTTGTTGCTTGGAGCCGGAAGATAAGTGGAGGTCAGCTTCAACAGTAGTAAGCTTGCCTTTCAACGAACTAATCTCCTGTAGTTGGCTAAGCAGCAGTCCCTCGTAGTGCTCAACCATATCGTTAAGTTCGCTGTTTGCCTGGCATTTCATATAAATTCGGGATGGAGAGTTAGAATAAAGGGTAATAGCAAAACTAAAAAAAAAAAAAAAACTTGGTGGAACTAACCCGAGATGAGTGATGCGCATGAAGCAAGTAGCGTTCACGAATTGCAGGACGCCACTTGTCGAATTCTGGCAGAATTAGACCCGACCTGGTCTTAAAGCATCGAAAGACGCTACCCTCTTTCTCCATAGCTGTAAAGGAAGAAGAAGGGGAATTGTAATATTTTGAACTAGGATGGAGTGAAAACTCTTAAGAGTGCGTAAATCGTTACCTGTGAGCGATTTGATCTGGGGGACAAGAGCAGGTTTTGACTTCGGAGAAGCATCTTGAGATCCAGAACTTTCCTTCTGAGGAGATACGCTCTGAGCGGTCTTCTCGCCATCATGTTTGGGAAAAGAAGACATGTCGACAGGAGCAGGAGGACCCATTGGTTTAGAAGGAGGGGTCAGTCCGGGCCCTCGACTTCTCCCTGTGCGGAGAAGAATCACCCCGAGATGACTTGTCTCTCTTCCTGCGAACCAAGTTCTTGAGTGGTTCATTGCTAAAATCATCCCGGGGAGGACGAGGAGAGTCACGGTAAGGAGATCGGTCCCTCCGAGGAGAGCGATCATTACGACGTTCACGACGAGGTGTTAATCTGAAAGCAACGACACATCTAGCCCCCTCGGTGCTGTTGTCATCAACCAGTAAAGTCTTGCTGTAGTCTTTCTTATCGATGGCGGCTGCAAGGACTGCCTTGTTTTCATCACAAGCCTCCGCTATCGGCTTGGAGAGCTTCTTACGCTGGGCAGTGAGGGCCCGAGCTGACATTCCCTGAGTTGAAGGAGGAGGCGGAAGACGATGAAGGTGATTGGGCGGACTCATCCTGAGTTTTCGATTGGCTTCAATGAACCGATCGAGAGTGAAAGAATTCCAAAGGGTTTCCCCTCTAAGGATTGTCTTGAAGAAATTGACGAATTCTTCAGTCGGAAGAGTCGAAGCGATAAAAGCTGCGAAGTGAAACAACGAGTTTTGTCAGTAAAAATAAAGCTACCAGCAAAGAAATTTACAACCTAGTTTCTACCAGGCTTTGCAGACCACTTCGATGGGAGTACATCGGAAAGATTTCCAATCGAAGTAGGAGTTTTTTTAATCAGGAACCAAGGATGGTGCCAGTTTTCATCCTTATTCGGGAGGTGCGAGATGATGTTCCTGTTGGCATTTGGATATGCCGAGAAGTATCCTGTTTTCTTTGACGAACTTCTCACACTTAGAAGTTCGTTCAGCTCGGGAACCCCAATAATGTAGCCAGCTTCCGTCGCAACGGTTATGATCCCAAGGATGGTTCGGAGGAGATTGGGGGTTAGCTGAGGCAAAGCGATCTCAAGAGCCGCCAAGTACCGAACTAAGGCCTCGGGAAGGGGGAAGGTCAATCCACAGCCCTTGAAGTAAATTTCATAAACGCAAAAGTAGCCGTCGCGGTGGTTTTCCGGAGATTCCGTAGGGTCGGCTATCTGCGCTTCTGCTATGATTCCAGGGGGAATCTGGCAAAGCCCCTTTAATCGTTCTAGGGATTGAAGAGTACAGGTGGATCTATAGTGTGGACCAGCAATGTCGTTGGGACGAGTGCATTCATCGTTGCTAGAACGTCTCTCGTCATAAGACGGAGACTCAGGTCTTTCAGAGTCAGAAGTCATCGGAGAAAAAGAAAAATTCAAAGGTCCGGCGAAGGAGAGAAGAAAGAAGTTGTGATTAAAGCGTAAAAGTAAAGAAATGATGACGAAAAGATGTTACCTTTCACAAGCTAAATGATGGAACCGCCTCGGAAGTTGTGTGGGAAGTGGGAAGGTTTTTCCCGTTTTAATAGTAATTAATTAATATACGGTCATAATGGTGACAGATGTCACTCAGTTAAAAAAGGCTAGTGCCGAGATTAAAGGGGTGATGAGATTTTCGGCAGGAAATCAGAAGATCCTTAGGCGCAATCTTTGGTCGTTTCAGCATTAAAATCTTCCGAATTGAGGTAGCACTTCGAAAGACTTGGGCTAATTGTTGGTGTCGGATCCCGCATGGGTGGTTCGGGACCAACCAAAGATTGCCACGCAGGCAGGACAGAAGCCCATAGAGGATAAGGCCCGATGGACGTGTAGGCCCAAAAGTTTAGTCGAGGTGGTAATACTACGAAGAGGGATCGGAGTGATCTCACCTCGAGAAGAGTACGCAGTCGAAGTTAAAGATCATTTCGGTTCGGGGATTTTGGGCTAAAGGGCGAAGCCCATGAAGATCGGAATCAATTCAAATTCAAACGTTGAGCATTAAACTCGAAGACCAAAAACGGACACATTTAAGAGAGAATAATTGCATTTAATTGAGAGTTAAATGTGTCCGTAGGTTAGTATAAATAATAGGGTCTGAAGCCTTGTAAGGGATATACGCAATTTTTCTAGCAAGTACACTGTAATCATTTTCCATTGCAATTCATAGCTTTTTCATATCATATTTTTGTCCTCAAGAATAGTCATTCCCACTAAATAAACAAATATTCAAGTGTGTGAATCCGACGTCCACACTAATGATTTTAGATAGCGACATGTCTCATGATTTAAATTACAAATTTACATTATTTATATCAATATTATTTTCTAATTAGAAATATGTGATGATTTTAAGTAAAGTTTTATATTGTTTTATTTGAAATTCTTGAATATGTAGGAAACATATATGCTTCTTTCTTGTTTTTGATATTTTGAATTTAATTATACTATTTCAAAATTGTTTATTTCAATTTCTATGTTCATATTTGAATTATATAATATTCATATATCATCGTGCTTATAATTTTTTGAATTTATTAATTTTTATTGATTGATCATAAAGTTATTGCAATCGAGTATATAGGAATCGAACCCGCAACATTAGCTTGGAAGGCTAAAGAATTTAGTCGATTTATCATCTTTATATTTTTAACGTGTCTAATTAAACACCACTTTGGTTTTATTCACCAACTTTATGATGAATATTTTTAATTTTTGTTCTTCATATAAGTATACCATGAATTATTGTTATGTGATATATCTTTCATTCGAAATAATTTTGAATTAATAATTTTAGTGGTTAAAGAAACAAGGCAACTGTGAAAAAGTAAATATTGTTTTTACTTTTGAAAGAAAATTTCTACTTACAACGTTGTTAATTAATTTTTTGTTAAATTTGATTTTAAGTTTTTTAAAAATAAACCCGTCCATCGGACGGGTCCTTATCTAGTATTCATATAATTCGAATAGTGATGTTTAAAGTCTTTTTTCTAAACGTTCATTTTGTTTTTGATTAATCTAATATTACCTTAAAAAAATTAATGACGGCCATTTACATCGTTGATAAATTATATCCTTTGCTTTAGTAGATTTTTGATGGATTATCTATACATTTTTTATAATAATTTTTCATCGCTAGAACTATAAATTTATTGCTATATTAGCCTTGGTGTCCATATGATATCGACACATATAGCCGACTTGCAAAAGAACTCACCCACTATCCAAATTCCATTATGCGAAAAACTTCGTCCCAAACTTCATTCAACGAAGGTCAATCAGTTGGATTTAGAGAGATATGTAATTCTCTTTTGCCTCCTTCAATTTAGCTAATGAAACTCTCCATGGCAGATAAAATGATGCCAAAGTTCAAAATTTGATTTTCATTCTAGTTTTGCTTGCACAACAAAAAAAAATGAACAAAACCAGAGTTTGTATTGATTTTCAGATTATTAACCACCGGACCCAGATTAACTTTGTATTAGGTTTCAGATTATTAATCACCGGCCCCAGATTAGGGTTTTTCACAACAAAACAGAAGAACCACTTTGAACAACAACGAACGAGAACAAACCTCAAATCAGGCGTTGGGACGAGGACGAGGTGTTTTTCTGAGTAAATCTTTTATCTTCTTTAACGGAGCATTACCAAACTTCTTCCACTTCCCCATAACCGTCTCGTTCTCTCTCTCCTGCGCCGGATACCAAAGTTATATATGTCATGCTATATATACGAACATTTTAAGCCAACAACCATACGAACACAAGAAAGCGTGATACCAAAGCTATATTACCAAAGCTAAATTTTTGAACACTGGTCTTTGGCATAAGCCATACAAACAGAGCTAGTCATATTTAGAAATATAAAATTATTTTTAAAAATATAGGTAGTTTGGTGTGTATATTTTGTACACTTCATTTGTTTATCATTTTAATGAACATTTTTCTAGATAAGGCCCGCCCAAATAGGCGGATGTAATATATAAATATAAATTTCTATCGATGATATTTAAATTTTGAATAACAAATAGTAATCCATACACTTTCCCTAATATTTAATGATTTAGTATTTTTTTGGTTTTAAACAAAAACTAAATATTACACATTCTATTTTGCTATACATTTTAACTATTTATTTGATCGTAATAAACTGAATTTTAATTTTACACACTCTTTCGTATTGATGATATTTAAATCCTAAATAATAACCCACATTTTTTATGTATTTAATTTAGTATTTTTATTAAAACAAAATATCTTATTATATAACTAATATGATATATTTTTGTTTCTCAAAGTTAGTAATTAATATTATCATGAATCGTTATCAGTTAAAGATATATCATATTATATTAATTATTTTTCTTATATTAATTACTAACTTTCAGAAAAATATATCATAGTAGTTATATAATAAGATATGTTTCCTTTTAAATAAATTTGCCTGATTTTTTTCTTGTTTTAATTGAAATATATATATTTTTAATTATAAGAAAACGTATAATTTCCTTATTATTATCTTTTGACATTTTTCAAAATTGTTTATAGGAAAATTCAGTTTTACACGTGTCAAAATCTAAGATCGATAGATTTGCCACGTGTCACGATCTTGTGAATTGTTTTCCATAACTTTTGTGGATTTCTATTTTTTTTATTAAATGTTTTGTTATTTTTTAATTATATTTAAATTTTTAATACTAACTAAGATATAGATTTAATATGATATATATACGATTTTGATACAAAATTATTATTAGCAGTTTATCTATTAAGATGAACTATGAAGACTTAAAATCAAGTTTATTGTGATGTTATAAATAGTTAAATTATATTGCAAAATGGAATGTGTAAGTTTGAAATTTCTATATTAAACTAAAAAATAAATGAGTTAATAAATGAGTTAAAATTAATAAATAACTCACTAAAATATAAATATATAAATATATATATATATATATTAACTTTCTCATTAAGTAATCAAAAATTCAATCATATAAGCCATTTTCCCAAATATTTTTAGTTTATAATTATGACTACATGCACTAAAATCCTTAAAATAAAATTAAGTATAACCACACTAATTTTCTTATCAAATATTCAAATATTCGTTTGTTTTTATAAGCTCATTATTTTTTGTAAAAATTTTGTGTTTTCATTTGACGAATAAAAATACGATGATAAATACAATTTTATCCAATTATATTAATGTTAAATAACTTATATTGTTATTTAAAACTTCAACCGTGATTTTTTATTTGTTAATATCCATACTAAATGATTTTATAAAAAACAATTAACATATGCCAAATCTAATTGACCAATAACACATGTAGAGAAATTGTTAGTTTTCCTTTTTGGCTAAGAAAAAGAAAGTTATCAAATTTTAAAAATTAGATATATAAATTAGTATATGTAAATATTCTTTTTTTAGTTTTCCTATTTTGTTAATAAAGAAAATTAAATATTTTTTGACACATGTCAACATCTGATCGATAGACTTGTCACGTGTCACGATCATGCGAGTTATTAACTTTGAAAACCATACTTTATATAATAAGATATGTTTGATTACATAAGAAATATTATATACTTATATTTAAAATAAAATAAAAATAAAAAGCTCTCCACATCCAAATATTAAAACTAATTTACATTTTTGATCTTAAGATATAATAGAAAATTCTAGTAAATAATATATACGCTAGTAGCAATCTTAAACATTTATATAATAGTATCGTAACAATGAAAAAAACAATGTTATGAATAATGTGATATTAAATTATTTTAATAGTCTATATATACATTTTTGGTGAAGATTTGGCTTCAAAAATCCTTTTACAATTTCAATATTGTACTTTTAGTCCCTACAAATAAAATCTGGAAAAAATATATGTCTTAATCAAATTTACAAATCAATAAATAAACTCTTAAAACATTTCCTATTTTTATGATTACGAGATATCAAATCCTAACATTTGGAAGTCAAATATTCAAAATTAAAAATCTTAATCACCATAATCTCGTGATTTACCTATTAAATATAAACTACTAACAATAGCTAATCCTAATCAAATCTTAATTACCATGGCTTGATAATGCTATTAAATATAATCTTAATCATATCTAGCAAATGGAAACTACTAAAACAATAAAATCGTGATCAAATCTCTCCATCAATTTTCGCCGAATACTTTCTAAAATCCCCAATCCGAGATTTCTGCTTTCATTTAATTACTCCTTGCATACAATTTTCGATATTTCTTTCTCTCCAAGATCTCTAACTAAACGATTTTTAGAAACAAACTAATGACGCATCTCCACAAAAATCTCCGCGTTTCTTTTCAAAATAAATATTCCGAGAAATCTTCAAGAAATCGATTTCTGGAAACAGATTTATGACTCAAATTATATATTGATAGCATATTCCTATATACAAAACTCTTTCAGAGATTTTATTCCAATTTAGTTACGGTATGGAATATTTTATGCTTTGCGATCAAGGAATATTTTATGCTTTGCGATCAAGGAATTTTTTACCTAACTTATGAGCCTATAAATACTCCTTATTCTTGACGTCTCATAACATCATCAAGCACACAAAATCAACGTTCTAAAAATATCAGCAAACACACCTTAATTCTCTTCAAATGGCATTTAAGACCGAACAAGTGCTTGCGCTTGCAAGAACCTGTGGAGATGTTCATAAACTGATCCGCTTCGAAGATGTGTTCTGTCCGAATCCAAAAATTGAAAACCCAGAATTGAAGATCAAGGATCGCAAGGAAAATGAAGAAGATGAGAGATGAGAATCAGAGAACGTACCACAATAGAAACCACGAACCGATATTTTGCTTTGATGGGTCCTAAAGGTCTTTTTTGCGCCTTTCTTTTTACTTTTATATAAAGTAACATCTCTTTACTTTTACAACAACTAATTTTTGTTGGAAACGGATCTTTGGTTAATCAAGTGTAAGAAAAATTGGAAGAAAAATTTGAAAGAAGAGTAGAAAAAAGACTAGAAGAAAAATCGTGCAAGGAGAGAAAGAAGAGAAGAAGAAAGAGAAGTCCGCATCATCGGTTGGGGACTTACAACTGACCCGATTTGCTTGCTCTGTAACCAATATCCTCAAAGTAGAGATCACCTCCTCTTCGACTACCCATTTAGCTGGTCAATATGGGAAAGGATTAGTGTAAGATGCAAGATCCGACCGATCAGAAACTGGATTATTTCTTTTGAAGCTATGCAACAACTATCGGGATCGAAATCGCAGAAAAAACTTACTATCTTGGCTTGGCAGTGCTTGATTTATTCAATCTGATCGGAAAGGAACATGAGACTCCACCGTCAGCAATTTCGTTCAGTCAACTCCATCCTCTCTTCCATGGACGCGACGATTAGGAACCAGGCTTCAAGCTTTCGAGAATCAAACCCTAAACTAGCTTCTGAGTTGCTCCTGAGTCGGTTCTCAACTGCATCGCTTCCCTGACAATTTATTACTGAGATCGGACTCCTATATTCAATCAACTGTTGCATTGATGCTTCGTCTTCTTCCATGGTTCGTCGGTGAGGTTTCCATCGATATAATTGATGTTGTTCGATTTGTTTCTTTAATTTGGGTTGGGCTATTTAATGTCTTAATTATGGGCTGGACTTAAAAACAATGTTATTGTCAAATTATCTCCACGAGCATGTGATCTTCCATGTATTTTTAATCTACTCTTTGTTTTTTTCGTTTGATGAGTTTTAATTGTGTGTGGATATCATTGTTGTGATGTAGTCAAAATTCCAATAACGACTATGGTCGTGGGTTGATGATATCAATTATGAACATGTAAGTATTTTTTTTTTAATTTAGTCCTAATCTGTTGTCTTTAATTTAATGAGTCTTTTATTTTATTTTGATTTTGATTTTTTTTTTATTTTTCTTTTTCCAACAGTCCTTTGTGATAAATATGAATTAAAAATATATTTTTTTTCCTTTTGATATTGGCTGAAAATCTATATATACTTTGTTGGAGAAGATTTTGGGTCAAAAATCCTTTTATAATTTCTTATTTATACTATTAGTCCCTACAAAATCTATCAAACAAAAATATTGTCTTTAGCAAATTTTACAAAACAATAAATTAACTCACAAAATTTCCTAATATTGAGATAACGAGATTTGATATTCAAAGATATGGAAATCAAATATTCAATTTTAAATGCTATTAAACATGATGTTATTTAGCAAATTTCGGATCCTAATAATTTGAGACATTCCTTAAAAAAATATTGACGCAAATAAATGATTGATTTAGTAAATTTATGTAGTTATAACAAATATATATTCGGGATGCTAATCGTTTTCTAAATAGGTGCTAATTAGTTAAGTGCAATTCACATTTCTTACCTAAATAAAATGAACTATATTAATTCCGTATTCAATCCACCTAAAAGATTTTGGAAATTTTCTCATGATAAACGATATTATCCTTAAATGGTTAAGAATATATGTAGCATATTCTAAATTTGTTACGATTTAAAGATTTCGAATATAACAAAAATTTGTTATAATTAATGAAAGATCTTTTGCAATAATCTCTATTCTTTGTTTCTAAAATTTCGATTATTTTATGTGATATTAACTAATTACTCCCGCATAAAATCGCCTAAAATTGCGATAACGAGATTTGATGTTCAAAGATATAGAAATCAAATATACAATTTTAAATGATATTAAATTGATCCGAAAATAATTCAAACGGATTTTTGATAAGATTTACCACAAACGACTTAAATCATTAATGAAAAAAATTTAATGAGAAAATCAATAACAAATAATCAATTATAGTAACAAACTTAAAGCATATTCCTTAAACAATCATATATTAATTATACGGGACGGTATATTACGGGTAAAATCCTAGATATAATAATCAAAATACAATTATGAAGTTTGGATCGATAAAATATTATATATATTGGAACTTTATAAGAAAATGACAAAATAATGTTTAATTTCACGAGACGAGGTTATATGGTGGGATAGGTTATAGTCAATATTAATACGGGATGGTATACTACGGGTGAAATCTATAATTAACAATCAAAATACACTTATACAATCTTAAACACTAAACAAAACAAATAATATTAACAAAACAAATACAACTTAAAATTTCTTTTTTTTTGTTATAAAATATCGTCCCGCGGTGTACCGCGGGTCAACCACTAGTTTAATGTTATTTTTGTATTGTGTTATTAAATGTAGGTATATCGTCTAGAAGTCGATCAAGGGAAACAAAAACACAAATGTTCCCACCGAAACGACATCAAGGGTAAATTTGGTTATTAAATAATTTTCTTAAAATATTTTTATATCAAGTATAGTTTTTGAAAATATATTAAACTAATTCTACAAAATTTTTAAAAATTGTAGACAATACATAAGCATAGATGGACTTATGAAGAAGAAAAAACTTTGATTGAGTTGTTTGATCATGCAATTTTCATAAATAATTACACTCTTAAAGGTCCTACGCCTCTTGGTCGAGAGTAGATGGTTGAGAAATTTAATCTAGTATGACTAAAAATTATTTTTTTTCAAAAACAAACTTGATGAGTTCAAAAAAGCATATAAAAGGTGAAAAGTTCTAATGACTTTTACCGGTGTCTCGGTTGATCCTGAGACATCCATGATTTCTGCACTTGACGTGTGGTGGAAGGGTCATGAATTGGTACTTACTTATAACCATTCTATTAATATCTAATATTAACACATACATATTATAATAAATAATATGTGTGAGTTTTATAGGGATGCAAAATAACTATTAAGTTCAAACGACAGGCACCAGAGTTTTGGGATGTGATGCAACGATGTTTTGGATTACATGATATTTTTTTTCCAATCACAACTTTCTTCGCGGCAAAGAATAGAAGAGCCAATGAACCATGGACGAGCTGATGATGCCATTCATGGTTGCTCGAACACTGATGGTGGTGACATGTCTCAGACTAATGTTCCCGAGATCAAAGAACACACCACCAAAAGCTCAATATTGGGAGGACACAATCAAATGCTTCTCAATGGAACACACCACCAAAAGCTAAACATTGGGGGACACAACCAAATGCTCTCCAATGGAACACTCCACCAAATGCTCAACATTGGGGCACATAGTCCAATGCGCCCCATTGTAGTGACCACCAAATGTTCAACAATGGGGCACACAACCAACTGCTTCGGAATGGAGTTCACCACGAAATGATCAAAAATAGGGTTTATCACCAAATGCTTCACATTGGGGTCTTCAACCAAACTTTCAATCTTGGGGTTCACCATCATTTTCAACAGGGAAGCTCATCTGCAACGACTCTAACAAATATTTTTAATGGAAAGTCAAGAAGAAAATTTGAAGAATACTCAACAAGAAGGTTCAGAAAAACCTAGACGATCGAAAAAGTCTATTTAATATATGGGGAACCTTGCAGAGAGAAAATACAAGTACAAAGTAGGATAATCAAACAGATTCAGAAGAGGATCATTAGTTTCTAATAGATTATTATTCTCGTTTATGTTATAAAATAGTTTATGGTTTTTCTTACTTATTTTTTTCGTCTGTTTTTTCTTAATTTTTTTTTTACGCATTTGGTATATTTGTATATTGTAAGTTCACGTATGGCTAATAACTTTTTCATGCATGTTTATAAAATTTCAAGTTTTTCGTATATGTTAGTTGCGATCACAAAGAATCCATAATCTAAGTTACGAAGAGAGAGTTGAAACCTAAAATTTAGAAAATGAACAATTTGAGGATTGCAGTTAATAATCTAGCTAACTTTGAGTTACTATGATCGATATTTCCAAAGAGCACCAGCGCAAACCGATGGAGGTTTAGGATGGAGAAATATTTGGCATCGACAAAACACCAAATTACGGTATACAACCAACACTAAATAAAAATATCGAGGAAAGTGTGGCTATGTTTTTTACGAATATGTGGGCACAATGAAGATCAAAGAAATGTTGGTTTAAGATTTGGACGAAATCAGAAGAACATGAAGAGAAAATTTGGGGAAGTTCTTACGATAACTGAATTACTAGCATGTGATTATATTAGAACTCTAACAACTTAAGATCTACATCGAATTCCTGAGAGACTTCAAGTAGATCAAAGATATTGGCCATATTTCAGTGGATTTGTTGGAGCTATGGATGTGACTTATGTTTGTGTAAAAGTGAAGCCCGATTTACAAAGAATGTATTGGAATCAACACGATAATGCTTCTTTGAACATCATGATAATCTGTGATTTGAATATGTTATTCACATATATTTGGAATGGAGCACCGGGATCATGTCACAACACAGCTGTTCTTATAATAGAACAACAAAGTGATTATTTGTTTCCCTTGCCTCCGCAAGAAAAGTACTACGTCATTGATTCTGGCTATCCAAACAGGTAGGAATTTTTAGTTCCTCATAGATCATAAAGAGGCAGAATTTTGAGGTATCATATATCGCAGTTCAACTCTAGACCACCTCCAGGAAATAAAAAAAAAAACTGTTTAATCGATGTCATGCGTCATTACGTTCAGTAATTAAGAGAACTTTTGGATTTTGGAAGAAAAAATAGAGGGTTCTTTGTGATTTTCTAAGATATAGTATATTCATGTATAAATGAGAGTGGTAATGGCTACAATGGGATTATACAATTTTATCAAAATTTCAAATTTTTCAAATGCTGATTTTGTAGAAGTAATGATAGAGACAGGAATAAACATCACAGATTGGAAGCCTAAGTTAGATGACATGAAAGCAAATGAAATAGCAAATGGAGAACATATGACTCAAATAAGAGACAATATTGCATATATGTTGTGGGAAAATCAAAATACTCGTTAAAATTGTTTTGTTTAAATTATATACTTGTACCGCTTATTGCGGTTTTCACCATTCACTCATATGTATTGTACCGTATATCGTTTTTTCACCATTCATACATTGTCTCGCACTTTTTGTTCCGCACTAACCACACTTGTTTCACATACTGCGTTTTATTCAACCGCACCGCAGTGAAACCTTACCGCACCTCTATAACCGCTTGTCCCGCACCTCCTAAAACGTAGTTACCATTCGAGTCTTAAGTCTTCTATTTTATATATGATGTTTATAGTTTTGTTTTAAAGTATAATGTTAGGAAAACCTATTTAATTAATTTATTATAAAATAAACTTATGTTAAGATTTTATTTTAAAGGAAAGAAATAAAATTATAGACATAATATAGAAAATGTGAATTTATCTATATACATAATTTAAATTGTTTGTTCAACATAAATAATTAAATTAAATTGAAAATGATAATTGTTTTAGGTTTGTGACCAATAAAAATAAAGAGAAATGACACATGGCAGATAGAGTGATGACACATTTCCTAAGAATATAAGCCACATGTCACGAAACTGTTTATTTTTTCTTGGAAAAAATCATTGATAATGAACTGAATACATAGAATCTAAATCAACATAGATTAATTTAGCCAATATGGAACAAAGAAAAACAGATTACTTATATCTTGAGATTGAACGCTTCCGAGGATATCAAAAATAAAATCTTTTTTAAAATTTTGTTTGGTTTGGTTTCTTTTAGTTTTTTTTCATAAAAAGTTTAGTTCCTTTTTAAATTGAATTAATCGAAATATTTAGAAATATTTAGTTCCAAAATAGGATAGATCAACACAAATCCAAACAATGTTTAATGCTTAATTTTGTTAAAAAGAGATCGACATCAAACCACATTCATACAGAAAAAGGCAAAACAAAAACATATTAAACTATTAAAATTTGGGAAGGTCAAAGTATTAGACGTTGTTAGAACTCATCATAGTCTTAAATTTTTCAAAGCTCACAATGTCATCACTATCAACATCAACGGCTCGAACCATCACAACAAATTCTTCCATTGTATGCTTCTCTCTAAGATGTTTTAGTACCACGTGAATCTCACTCGCATATATCTTCTCGTCACCATTAATATCATACAAATCAAAAGTTTTTGTCATAAAAGTGTTATCATCGTCTTTTTCACCTTCACCGCCAATCATTAAACACGAAGCAAATTCCGCAGCATCGAATGGGTTATCACCGTCGACGTCAAGATCTATGAACATGTTATCGAGTTCTTCAGATGTTATTAAAGGAGAAAATGCGTGAATCGCTTCAGCAAATTCGTCCCATGAGATTTTTCCATTTTTTTTGTGGACTCTCTCAAAGATCTCTGCGACAACCATTCTTCTTATTAGTAAATAAATGTTTTACATGATAAGAAAATAAGATGATGATGATATTGAGTCAATGAAAGGTTTGTGTAAGGAGGTCTCCTATAATTATAGGAGAAAATCTCGATTGTTGTTTGGATTCCTACAAAATTTTGGTATTGGCATGTAAGATCTATGTGCCTTTATGAATGGATTTTTTAACCTTTTATCTTCTTTTTAAAAATCTTAAACTTTTATGATTTTGGAAAAAAAAAATTTCTTTATTTTCTATTCTATAGTCAAATCTATAAATTTCTTTTATCTTTAAACGAAACATATATAGCACATGTCGAGACAATAAAAAATAGAAGCAATGTACAAAATCTTCTGAATTCACACAATGGTAGTATGTGACTACAACTTACAAGACGCTTGCCTTAAATTTTTGTTTTAGATAATTGTGAAACAGTACTGTAAGACTTGTGTTAATTACTCTCCTTTAATTTTTGGTTTGGATGATTAAAAGAAGTGGTAATGGTTTAGGCTAATTAATAGATTTTGTAATTAATAAATGTGCTTATCACTATAGGAAAAATAGATATTCTTAGCACCCGAAAAACGTTATCTTATGATTCGATAGCGTTAAAAAAAACGCTATGTCATCACCCGCGATAATAGGTCCAACACATTAGATAGCGTTTTGTTATATTGCTATCGAATAATCATTTAATATAGCACTTTCATGTCTGCAATCATATCTTTTACAATAACACTAAGATTTTGCTATTAATAACAATTTGGGAAAATTTTCAATTTGAATTTTGAATTTTCTGAAATTTGAATTACAATAATTTTAGTTTAAAAGGACAAAAAGTAATCAACAATAGTAATAGTAATTATAAAAAATTTACAAAGACAAATTCCTTTTAATAATACTAAATGTATAACTAAACAACTTTGAATATCTCAACCTCTTTTTTCTTCAGCTTCTTAGACCATGTACATAGCAGATTTTTTATGGGTATCAGAAGCCCAAAAATATTAAAATAATGGATAAAACAACTGATTTGGGCCTGAGCAGTATCACTGGAGTGATACTCTTGATACCAGTCTCTGATGACGTGGCGGCTCGGGATTTGTCGGGAGAAACGCGTTTTTGTGGGAAAAGAGAGAAAAAAAAAATCATTCTTCGTTTTCGCATTCTTCTCTCCTCCTTTATCATCATGTTTTTTTCAGTTTTTTTTGAATTTTATGTTTTATTTTGTTTAAGTATATTCTACGTTTTTTTTTTAATTGTAATATTACCTTTTGTAATCCTATGTTTTAATATATTAATTTTTGATTTTGCAATTTTTTATGATACTTAAACTGGTCTCACCAATGCAAACATATTTAGTAGGAGTATCACAAAAAATCTCAAACAATAAACAAACATTATAAATAATACTAAAAAATTCCTAATGATACTATATGAGTATCACCCATATACATGCTCTTATCTTTGCACGTTATCATCCAGTCTCATCGTTCTCTCAAGCTTGTTTCTTTGACTTAATCGTTTCTCTGATACTTCACTTTCTATCGTAAAAATAACCAGAAGCGATGTGGACGAAGACACGCCGACGTATCAACTTCATCAATTGTTTCAAATGATAGAAAACCTGCCCAAAACAAAGTAAAAAGTTTCACAATTTCAGCGAACTAACAAGCCAAACAGCGATTCCACCCATGAATTTGAGATACATGTTTTTTGTAAAGAAAAAATCTTAGATTAAAACTCAAAAAAAATATAACTAGCACAACCTGCAATTTCAACCAAAAGAACTTAGATTATTTTAAAATCAAAACTAATTCATGGATGTAACATATTGAATCAAAATTGGAAAACTATCAAGGAATAAAAAAAAATCAATTGTCACGGTTTCAATGAAATGTGTAATAAGGTCAGACATGATAAATCTCGTGTGATAGAAACATTGAGGACTTACCAAAACCATTGCTCAGACGGAAAAGAGACGAACTTGGAGAATTCTGAGCTCAGATCTAGTACCAAGAAAATATGAAGAAATTGAGAGAAGCAAATAAGGAGAAGTTGATAGATTTATTCTTAGGAGAGAGCTTCTGCAAATCAACAACACTAAGAAGAATTTGGAATAGCGCAAGACTCACCAGCTTGGATAAGGGCCATATCATATGGCGACAGATCTAGAAAATGGCGGCGAAGGCATAGAGTGAGACTCACCGGCTTGGAGATGGCGACAGATCTAAGAAAGGGCGACGGAGGCGATGTGGACGAAGACGACGCGGACGGACCTGAAATCTATCTTGTCGTTGCCCCAATGTCGTCGAGATCTCACTGGATAATGCATCGGAAGACAAATCGATGTTACCGAGACGGACTTGAGATCTATTCTTAGCTGTAAAATTAAGGTTTCCAATCCTTGTATAGATCAGTGCTAGTAGAGTTTGAAGAGAGAGGGAGAGTTAGAAGAAGATAAAGAAGCAGACAGAAGAACTAAAGAAGAGAGAACAGGGGGAAAACGACCAATTCCCCCTGAACTTAGTTGCTTTATCGTATTTATACACGAAACTTTAAAGTGTGCTTAAAACTACATGAACTTAACTAAAATTTGAATTTTCTACACGAACAATCTTAATCCAGTTAAAACCATCAAATCGAGAAACGGTGTTAATGTTCCGTTAACAGATGATGACTAGGATGCCACGTTTGCATTTTACAGTGCCATGTGGAACCACGAAACGACGTCATTTTATTTAAATACAAAAATATATTTGAAGTAAATATCACGAAATCTGGATTCGAACGTGTTACCTCTTATACATGTGAACAAACTTAAAACCAGCTGAGTTAATGTAGATTCTCTTCCTGTGCTCAAACAAAATGTAAATATATTAATATAGATGTTTCAGTAATTAAAAAAAAAAAAAAGTAAAACAAGGAAACCTCTCGACTCCTCGCCGCTTTCTTCTTCTCATATATTCCTCTTTGACTCCTTCCGATTTGAATCTCAAACTTTGTTTTGATTTTCCAATAATAATTCCATATCCGATTTAAATCTCAATCTTTGATTTGATTTCCTATAACAAAATCCAGATGAACTATTTAGGATTGGATTTGATACACGATTTTAATCAAATTCGTTCTAATATACCAAAGAAATCCCGATTCTCGATCCAATCTTTTGCCTGTAACGAAGAGATGAAGAGGATTATAATTGCAGTCACAAGACGAAGATCGGAGAAGATGAAAGCAAAGAGAGAAAAAAGTCTTCGTTATTTTAGTTTTATTATTTTAAAATTATTGCATCATCTATATATATATATACGTTTGATTTTGGTAACAAAATTGTGTTAGCCGAACTGGTATTACGTTTCATCGTGCAAGTTAGAGGTCACTGGTTCAAACCCAGATTTCATAACCAAGTTAGAAAAACGACGTCATTAACACTATTTCTCGATTTGTTGATTTTGACCAGATTAAGATTGTTCGTGTAGGAAATTCAAATTTTAATTAAGTTCATGTAGTTTTAAGCACACTTCAAAGTTCCGTGTATAAATACGATAAAGCAACTAAGTTTAGGGGGAATTGGCCGTTTTCCCTGAGAACAGGTAAAGAGAAAAGATATAGAAAAAATAAATAAATAAAAAAACTTAATCATTTTAGGTCAAGTGTTGAATAGTTTTTGGAACTTAGGATTTTACTTAGGCGGGCTTTAGATATTTTTCCCCCTCTAACTTTTCTATAACGTTTTAAATGTGGTTTGTAGTATTAAAAGTATTTTAGATCTAAACGTAATAAGCGGATAACAATTTTTTCACAGGCTTATAATATTATAGCGTTTTAAAGAATGGAAACGCTGTGAAAAAATTAGTGATAAGTCAACTATAGCAAAACCATATAAATTGCTATACTCTAATGCTATTGAAAGCCAATATTCTTGTAGTGATATTTTAAGGAAGAAGATTCTACAAAGATTTTTATGTTAATATTTTTATTTTTAATGACTAATTTGTTGAAGTATCATCTTTTATCACTATTTTAAAACACTGACTTTTTTATCGCTTTGTGCAACAAATAAGAGTATTACATCGATTTAAAAAAGGATAACTCTTTGTTGTTGCATAAAACAAAAATTTATTTAAAAAATTGCATAAAATAAAAGATTTAATACAAAATACAAGTGCTTAAGATGGAAAATGATATCATGAACTTTTTCATAGTTTATTATATAAGATAACATTAAGAGAGTTGTTTATTCAAAAAGACGATTTATCTTTCATGTACATTTATCCTAATATTAAAGAAATTTTTATCTAAATGCCTCCCAAATTTGAAAGTCATATAGTTTAAACATATAAAATTTATAACTTGTATGTTATGTCTTCCTTCAGACTACCAAAAGCGATCACTTCTAAACTTACAAGTGCGGTCGCTAAATTCTGGTGGAGTTCGAATGGTGAATCGAGAGAAATGCACTGGATGGCTTGGAACAAGCTCTGTAGTAGTAAATCAGACAGTGGGTTGAGATTTCGGAATGTAGATGATTTTAATTCGGCTTTATTAGCAAAACAACTATGGCGTTTGATTATGGTTCCCGATTCACTTTTTGCAAAGGTTTTCAAAGGACGGTACTTTCGGAAATCCAATCCTCTGGATACAATAAAATCATACTCTCCTTCCTATGGTTGGAGAAGTATCATGTCAGCTAGATCTCTGGTTATTAAAGGAATAATTAAAAGAGTCGGTTCTGGGGCGTCAATCTCAGTTTGGGAAGACCCGTGGATTCCAGCTCAATTCCTGAGACCAGCAAAAAGTAATGGTTCAACTATTGACCCATCTTTGAAAGTCAAAAATCTTATCGACAGCCGGTCAAATTACTGGAACATTGACCTCTTGAAAGAGCTCTTTGATCCGGAAGATGTCGGGCTGATTAGTGCCCTGCCTTTGGGTGCGCCAACCAAGGAGGATACCCTCGGCTGGCATTTCACAAAATCTGGAAAATATACAGTTAAATCTGGTTATCTTACGGCGCGGCTAGAGAACTTAGAAGCCAATTTATCTTTTTTTGGCCCAAATTTTAAATCTCTAAAAGCATATACTTGGAAGGTGCAATGTCCGCCAAAGTTACGTCATTTTCTGTGGCAAATTTTATCGGGTTGTGTACCGGTCACAGAGAATCTGCAAAAAAGAGGTATAAATTGTGATACAGGATGTGGCAGATGCGGTGCGACAGAGGAATCAATTAATCATACACTTTTTGAATGCCATCAAGCGAGACAAATTTGGGCACTATCTCAGATTTCTACGGCGCCGGAAAATTTTCCAACAGCTTCAATTTATGCGAATTTGGATCATCTTTTTTGGAGAATTCCTTTAGAGGTAGACTCATCTTCATTTCCATGGATAATTTGGTATATTTGGAAAGCTAGAAATGAAAAGACCTTTGAAAATGTGGATAAAGATCCATTCGAGATTTTACGTTTAGCGGAAAAAGAGGCGCAATCGTGACAGTTAGCTCAATTCGAGTTAATTTATGAAAATCATCTTTCTTCAAGCTGTGAAACTCGAGATCGAGTGAGAGATAGTTCTAATGATAATATCTACTCAGGATATCGTTGTTTTGTGGATGGATCCTGGAAAGGGACTGATAAGTTTTCAGGAACGGGATGGTTCTGCACATCGTCAAATGGAGAGACGCCAACTATGGGAGCTGCCAATATCCGACGAAGTCTCTCACCTCTACATACCGAAGTGGAAGCCCTTCTCTAGGCGATGAAGTGTATGATTGGAGCCGACAACCAAGATGTAGCTTTTTTTACAGACTGTTCAAATCTGGTGAAGATGGTGTCTTCCCCAACCGAATGGCCGGCCTTCTCAGCGTATTTGGAAGATTTCAAGAGTGACAAGGAGGAATTCTCAAGCTTCTCTTTATCTTTAATCTCTCGAAGTGCAAATGTAAAAGGGGATAATTTGGCACGAAAAGTTCGTACCGAACCGCATCATATCACGTATATAAACAACATTTCCCAGGAATGCCTCTTTTGAATTTTAATTAAAAGTTGTTGACAAAAAAAAAAAAAAATTATAACTTATTGGTAACTTCCAACCGCCTCGTTTCTAAATGAATTGTCTTGAAAATTATGAGTAATGGAACAGTTGGTAGAGGCGATTGGAAGAAGTGGTTGGAGAAGAAAATATAGGCAGTCATCACTTTTAGTTTGATATTTTGGAAAATAATATTATTTTGTTAAGGAATTTGAAAAAATAAACACATTCAAATATTTGTCTTCTTCCTCTATGGTGACTTCCTTGGCACTATGAGAGAAGATGTTTTTTAGTTTTATTTGTTAGTTTTTTCGTTTGTTGGTCTATTGTCAGTGGTTTCCGTGGTGCTCGAGTCTTTGTTGTTTGTTTATTAGAGATTGATGAATCAAAGAGCCTATATTGGAGTTTAGATTTATGTGGTTGTGGCTGGCTTTGGTCGAAGAGAGGCGAAACTAGGTAGATGTGAGTTTTGCTGGATATTTGGCTAAGGCTTTCGGCAGCGGATCTGATTCTGATATAGACTTTGGATGTCTAGATTAGAAACTAAGTTGTATTAAATTTAGTCGGGCATGGAGAGGTTGTGGGTCTCGACTACAACTATGGTTGATTTATTTGTTTCCAATTTTTCAAATTTTTCTTCTCTTTCGTCAGATTCACTTTTTTCTAATGGTTCAATATCGGGTCTTCCAGTTCCCTTTTTGGCGGTTTTTATTATCTGGATTGCTTTTGTTCTGCGGGAATCTGTTTCATATAATTGGCCGGTGCATGAGGCTGATAGGAATAATCTAGTGTCGTGTGTCCTTATTGACAAGATGACATAATGTGAGAATCGAGATAATCAAGGGCTAGATAATATCGTGTATCCTAATTAGGATTTTGTATCTTTTATTTTTTAAGAAATTCTAAATATACTTTCTAATTCTTATAGAATATAAGAAAAAAATTTAAGAATACGTTTTCTAATATTTTTAGAACATGACTAAGGGCATGAATGTTTGGGAGATTTTAGAGGGTTTTTAGATTTTAGATTTTAGTTTTTAGATTTTAGATTTTGTTTTTGGTTTTTGGATTATGTAATAATAAAAAGAAAAATAAATGGAAAATTGAAAAAAAAAAATCACGTAGAGGAATTCTCAAAAACCCATTAAAATGAGATTATGGATTTTGTTAAGAAATTAGTAAAAACTCTTAGAATCTAGATTCCCTATTTTTTAGGGAAACCACTTTTCTCAAAATCTTGAATGGTTAAAAATTGGATTTTTGGAAAAACTAAAACCAAAAACCATTTGAAAAACCACAACCATTCAAGGCCTAAATATTAGAAAACATATTCTAATTTTCGTAGAACAAAGAAAAAAATGTAGAATATGTATTCTAAATTTTGTAGAAATTAGTATTCTAAATAGCGTAGAACATAAATTACTTCTAAATTTCGTAGAACATGTAGAGTGTGTAGAACATAATCTAAAGATCTTAGAATATGTATAGTGTATAGAATACACATTCTAAATTTCAGAAGGTGTATTCTTAAACTTTATAGATCAAATTTTATCCATCCAAAACATCAACAAAACCGACATATTTTTGACATTTTATATATCCTCATGTCTTCTTCATCATTTTTCTACAAATATTTCTTAATTTTTTTTAAAACAATTGGATCAATTTAATGCAAAGGGTAGTTTAGGAATAGTTGACATTTATTCATAGAATAATATATGGACAAATATTTAAATATATGTCCTTTATTTCTAATTTTTCCTTTAAAATTTATCAATCACAAAAGTTTTATCAAAAGTCTTACTAAAAATTTTACTCTGAGTTTCTTTTTACAACTTGCTTTCTCGTACAACACTTTCTTACAGTTTTGCATTATTTCGAAAAAAGCCTTACGGTGAAAAATTAGAAAGCCCAATATATTTTTTTTCGAACAATAAAAATAGATTGGAAGAGAAAGGTGTGGGGACGCATCACACACCAAAGCACTGTTTCTCCTGAAAACAGCTTTCAAGCTCTCTCTCAAAGGTAATGCTTCTCTGATTTCGCCATTTTTTGTAGTCGATTCAAAAGTTCACTAACGACTTATTGCTTTTCCGGTGAAGACATGACGCCGGAAGCTACGGAGACGGAGCGATGGTGCGTTGTTACCGGTGGTAGAGGATTCGCGGCGAGGCATCTTGTTGAAATGCTCGTACGCTACGAAATGTTTTGCGTCCGTATCGCCGATTTAGCTCCGGCGATAATGCTTGATCCTCATGAAGAGAACGGAGTTCTCGACGAAGGATTAAGATCTGGTCGTGTTCAATATATCTCCGCTGATCTTCGAGATAAATCTCAAGTCGTTAAAGGTTTTTGAATCTAAAATCATGGATTGTTATTGGAGTTTGAGATCTATGCATTTTTGTAATTACTTGTTCCCTTTAGCTTTTCAGGGAGCTGAGGTGGTGTTTCACATGGCAGCTCCTGATTCTTCTATCAACAATCATCAGCTTCAGTATTCTGTTAATGTTCAAGGTTAATAGAAACTTCAATCTTGCAAACTGAGAATTTTGTTAGTTCTTGTGTTTATGTTGTCTTTGTTTGGGGTTTTTAATGTACAGGGACACAAAATGTGATTGATGCTTGTGTTGATGTTGGAGTAAAGAGGCTTATTTACACTAGCTCTCCTAGTGTTGTGTTTGATGGTGTTCATGGTATTTTGAATGGTAGTGAATCAATGGCTTACCCAATTAAGGTATTAATTACGCTTTTGGTGTTAATTTATTGAACTGGTGCCTTTGACATTGATGTTTTATCTTTCTATTGTGGTACAGAACTATGGCTTTAATAAGATTATATGAAACTCTGATGATTCTATGCTTGTTTTGGAGCTTGGTTACTTATATTTTTTCATCTGTTCAGCACAATGACTCATATTCAGCAACTAAAGCTGAAGGAGAAAAATTGATCATGAAGGCGAATGGTAGAAATGGACTACTCACTTGTTGCATACGTCCAAGCAGTATTTTTGGTCCCGGTGATAGATTATTGGTTCCCTCACTTGTTGCTGCTGCGAGGGCTGGAAAATCCAAGGTTGGGTTATTCTCTTTGTCTATCTCTTTTCCCGTCTATCTGCTGCTGACCTTCCTTTTACCTTTCCTCTTCTATCTGAAACTTTTGTTATTCTCACAAAGGCAGCTGCCCCTTTATTGAAAGTCATGATCATGCTATACATATTGTAGACAGCTCTATACTATGAAGTTTTTCTCAGAAGTCAGATGATTGACTCTCTGGAAAACACAGATTAATTCATAGGGAATGGAGAAATCTTTTTGGTTACAGTAGAGCGAGGAGAGAATAATTATGTTTGTTTTACTCAGAATTTGGGGTATTGACTTCGCAAAGTTTTTTAATTTGAATCTTTAAGCTACATATCTAGAGGACTGAACTTTCTATATGTCTGGACAGCATTAGGATGTGAGATTTTCTTTGGAAACTTAAACTAGGTGGCATAGATGCAATGGTCTTAAAAGTAGCCTAACTCAAGATACAAAGGATGATGGGGATATTAACATTCTTATGAGTACTTGAGAAATGATTTTTGGGAGGGTTCCTGGTTGCACGGTGCGATATTCCTTCCTAATTAAGAATTATGGCTTTGCATAGTAGGAATTTATTTGGTCTTTATCTGGCATTATTTTCTTAGGTTTTTGTGATTCATGTGCATTCGAATTCTCTCTCTTAGAAATGGTGTGCTGCTAGTTAAGAGGTGCTTTATATGATCAGGGATCTCTCTGAAATGAATTTATTGGTTAAGATGCATTGTTTGCCTGGATTTCTTCGTTGACATAAAATCTTTCGTAAACTTTATATTTGATATGACTGTTTTCTGCTTCTTTAATGTCCAGTTTATTATAGGTGATGGGAATAATCTGTATGATTTCACTTACGTTGAGAATGTTGCACATGCCCATGTTTGTGCTGAGCGTGCTCTAGCTTCAGGAGGAGATGTTTCTACAAAAGCTGCAGGACAGGTATTTGTTTTCAGTTGATTCCATGTCGTAGTTTTCTAAGGTGGATTTTGGTTTCAGTTGCATCTCATTTTATGTGGTATCAATAGTTTTCTAAGGGCATTTTCATGTATGTTGTTTAGGCATACCTGAAGCATCAGAGACGTTTTAGACATACCATGAAAACTGAGCCAGAAACTGTGTTCAATCTAATATTATGTACACTTTGAAAGAGCCTTGCTGGTTGTTTCGCTTGAGATTGTTTTTCTTTTCTGTTGTGTTTAGATGAGATAGATCCGTTTGAGATGTTTTCCAAATTCTAACATTTACATTTTTTATTGCCGTATTTGAATTAAAGTTAAATCTCTTGAATAAATAAAGTGAGATGGTAATTTATTTACTATGTTCTAGGAAAATCCTAGTTGTTGGCTAACCTGATAGTTAATGGATTTACAGGCATATTTTATTACCAACATGGAGCCAATTAAATTTTGGGAATTTATGTCACAGCTCCTTGAAGGACTTGGTTACGAGAGGTATTATACTTTCTCTTTTTTTGTTTGGGTTTGCATCTGTGTCCAGAGTCTTGATCTTGATTTTTTTTCTGATCTTCGACATAGGAAGATAATTATGCTCATACTTCAAAATAGTTGGGTATATCCAATTATTTTTGCTTACATTTTTGTGCCTGGCAAGTTTTTCTGATTTCATGAAAACCATTTTCTTTGGGATATAGGTTTAGGTTTCTGAACCTTTTTTTTTACGGCTTTACTATATAAGAATGCATAGTACTAAACCCATGCCTTTTACTGTTCTTCCTAATTTATTATATTTTTCAGGCCAAGCATAAAGATCCCTGCGTTTGTCATGATGCCGATTGCGCATCTGGTTGAACTGGCATATAAATTGTTGGGACCATATGGGATGAAAGTACCACAATTAACACCTTCAAGAGTTAGGCTTCTCTCGTGCAGCAGAACTTTCGATTCCACTAAAGCAAAGGATCGGCTAGGCTATGCTCCTGTGGTGCCACTTCAGGTTATACAATATTTGATTTGAAACCAAGAAATATTTGAAGCCTTTTATTGTTCTTTATATAATGCATGCCTCGATGATCCTGCAGGAAGGTATACGGAGAACGATAGACTCATTCTCTCACCTAACAGCTGGAAGTCAATCGAAAAGAGAGGGCCCATCTAAGGCTTCTAGGATCCTTGGAGGTGGAAAGGGTATGACCATATATATCAATTAGCATGCTTGTCCTCTCAGCTGATTGTCTCTCACATGATAAGATCCTCTGTACTTTATTTTTAAATTGCATCACTGGATATTTTCCTTTCATTTTAAAATCTTGGGACAACTTCGATTTGTGCATGGCTCCTTTGAAAATGATGGTGTTAAGTTTCTACTTGCTAGCAACCATGTCAGTTGTGAAATTCTTAGGATGTTAGTAAAAGTAGACATGTATTTTCAAATCTAGAAAAATCTACCCTGGTCTTGATTCATTTGTTACCATGTGATTTTGCAGTTGCTGATACACTTCTCTGGAAGGATTTTAAGCAGACTCTCATTGCCATATTCATTCTAATTAGTATCTATTATAACTTTGTTGCAACTGGGTCTACGATCGTAACTGCTCTTTCAAAGGCTCTATTGGTAGCATCGGTATTTTTGTTCCTCCATGGCATTCTACCAGAGAAAATGTAAGATTTCTGAAATGCCAACTTTTGATAGATTTTCATTTATGTGCAATATGAACTACCTTTACCTAGTTCTCTGATAATGGAAACAAGAAGGTATAATCTTCAGTATAACATCTTCAGTCTCATGAAACACATAATTTATCATCATGTTCATGTCCCAGTAGAAGGGAAAGATGTATGTGATGCATTTTTGAAACACTGTGTCTTGTACTCTTTAATCAGGAACAAATAAAATAAGCAATTGCTGTCTATTTAGATTATGGACAAATGAATATTGATGCATATTTTGCAGATTTGGTTATACAGTTGAAAAGATTCCTGCATCGCAATTTCACCTCTCGAAAGACTCATCACATGACGTCTCATTGTCAGTGATCTCTTCATGGAACACCACTGTAAAAGCTTTAAGATCTCTTTGCCAGGGGAATGATTGGAGCTTCTTTTTTAAGGTATTTTCGCCTTGAACTACTTATCTCTAACAAGTTCCAGTCTTACAATATATCTCAATCCCTACCTGGAGCAGATATGGGGACAAAATTTGGTCGTGAAACTCATCTTAGTTAATTTTGTATAACATTGGTTTGGTGTTTTTAATGTCATAGGTGGTCTTCGTTTTGTTAGCATTGAGTTTGGCTGGAGCCATATCTCTTCACAGCATATTTGTTATTGGTACACTTTTTCTCTCTATCTATTTTTACTACATGCCAACACTACGGTTTCATGACAATATGTTGTTCTGTTTTTTTTGTTCAACAGCACTGCCCATTGCCTTCATTGTTTTTATCGTGTACGAAAAAAAGGAGCAAGAGATCGACTCAATGATGGTGAGTTTTAAATCTTTGGCATGCAAGCGGAAATCTGATGTGTATGAGAAACTGTTCGGAAGCAAGAAACATGACTAAGAACCCCTTTCTCTCTACTTAGCATTTGTACCATTCTTTTGTTTCCAATGACCTGTCACTCTGGTTTGAGCTTTTTTCAGGTATTATTATTTGTGAATCTCTCTTTTACTGATTTTCTAGTGGTTTTTGGTAACATGCTTGGAGGAAAATGGATGTTGCTAGCTTGCTTGGTTTGCAAGATGCCTATTAAGCCCCCAGCATTTGTCCTCTAACATGAAAGTAAGCATTAAAAATTGAATGAATTTGAGAAAAAAAAAAAGGAGAAGAAAGATTCGCAAGGCCTATAAAGTCTAGTGGCTCTATGTACTGTACGCTCATCTACTAAAGCCCATGTCTTCAATTAGTGCCTTTGAATATAGAATCAATTGATAGATTATTAGAACAAAAAACAACTTAAATATTGAATCAAATGACATATTAGTATAAACCAACTTTATGAAGTGGCAGCCTTTTTTATCTACTTCTAGTCTCTGTTTCTCGAATTTTCCTATCCTAATATCCAAAATGTATGTCAATTGCGTTAATTTTCACATCCTATATTCCAATATCATTAAAACCATAGAGACGAATAATCGTGATTTGTACAATCTAGGTCTATGCCATGTAAATCATTCTCCACCGTTCGGAAAATGATTAAAATGTAGCTTTAATAGCACATAAGCAAAAAGAGAAAGTATCAATCAAATCAACTAGAGCAATGCTAACATTGCAGCCAGCAAAAAATTATATATATATATTAGACGAGAGGATATGGTAGATAGATGATGCATATGGTAGAGAGATAATGTGTGGAAAAAGAAAAATGTGAAAATGAGAAATTGGTTTACAAAATAAAAAAAACAGACTCTTTTTTTAATAGGAGTTTAAAGAGGTGCAAAAATAAAAATAAAAATTAAGTAGTGGTAACTAATAAGTGTAGGATAATATAATACCACTAGTGTACTAACCCGTGCAAAGAGATGCGAAGTGGAGATATCAAGATCGTGGAGGAGGCGAAGAAGATGTAAAAGAGGATTATTTTTTTTTCTGTCGTGTATTTTTCTTTAATGAGAAAAGTAAAGTTTAATTGTTTTAAAAAGTAAAAGTAGAAAATTTGGGATTTAATCCACGTGTCAGATGGATAGAGTTGCAGTAAAGTGACTTGTGAATTATTAGATAAGGATTCATAAATATTGTTTCCAATAAATTCCATTACTAAAAGTTTGTCTGTCTCCACCAATAGCATTTTGGTCTTCGTGACTAAAAATGAGTACAAATACTAAAAATTGCACACAATAATAAAATAATATTGATGAAAATATTTAATTTTGTATGAATGAATAAAAAAAACAAATCGGAGGTAGATATGTGTATTATAACGAAACAAAAAGCTACTATTTATAACAAATGAGTGTAAGTTAATAAGATTTTCCAAATCCATGATTTAGGTTTGCAATTCATACGTTATAGAAACAATTGCTTGGCCTTAATAACAATTGAAAGCTTTTACCAAAAAAATAATAGTAATTGAAAGCTGCATAATTTAATTGTTAATTAAAACAAAACGTAACATGATTTTTAATTTGCCTTGATAAAATTATTATATCAAGTGTGCTTTGAAGAGATATATGACTAAACCGTTTATATTAAGGTATTGTATATTAGTTGCTCAAAAGTCAAAACAACTAATACGTATAGCTGGGAGAATATCATCTGGATTGATTTTTAGAGAGATTGTGGGTAACCCGCATCCACCACTCTCAAGTCCTCTACCACTACCTTCACTTTCATCTAGCGCAGGCTTCAGCAAATCTAATTTAAGAAAAGTTTACCCATTCAAAACTTAATGATAATTCGTACAGATTTAGTCTTAATCTATAGAGTCTATTGAGTATTACATCGAAATCAGTAAAAAATAGAAAACGATTATAAAAAAACAGAATTGTGCCTCCTCTTAATTTTTTCTTTAAAAATTAATCATTTACTTAAGCCGAAACCATAGAGAAAAAAAGAAGATGAAGAAAAAAATCATATACTAAAAATTCCAAGTTAAAGTTTTTTTTTATCTCTCTCGAGATTCACCTTCTTAAACTCGGTGCGATATTTTGAAACCTTTCTTTTTCATTTTAATGGCGTTAATTACAATTAATCGTTTTCTCTTTTATAAGATAAATGTTACCATCGTTCTTGTTTTCTTCTTGTGTAAATATTTCTTGATATAAGATCTTTTAATTACGTTTTGAGATATATCATTTATGTTTGTTATGGTATTTATGCGTTGGAAATAAAAAATTCATAATAAATATCTTTGAAAAATAAACATCTTAGGAGATAATAGAAAAAATAGAATAGTAAATATGAGCAAGATTTTGCTTCTTTAAGGGTTCCAATCTTCATCTCATGTTTCTCCCGATGAAGAAGATGGAGCCATTAACTACTAAAAAGATCAGTATGTCAATATAGATATCCACAAATAATGAATATATAAATCATGTAAACTATTTATTTTAACGGTCAGGACAATCAGTCAGATTGATTTCCGAGAAGGTTGTGGGAACCGACCTCCACCTAGCCTTACAGTATAATATTAAAAAAAGCTGTTTGAATTTACTAAAGTAATTTGATTTTAAGATATTACTTTAAATGATAGAAATAAATCATATCGAAAAATATGTCTCTAGCTAGATAAATAATTTTTTTAATACAAATAATTAAATTAGATTTAAAATGATTATGGTGTATTTTAGATTTGGAGTCACTAAAAATAGAGAAAAATGACACATGCCAAAAGAATAGAAGTCACGTGTCAACGTTTCAGAACTTGTGTTTTGTGAAAACTTTACTTTATTATATTTGAAAGGTAATCACACAAAGATTAAAAATAGAAATGTATAATGGGCTCTCCTCCATCTAAACCAAAATCCTACAAAGTATTATTTTGCTATTAATTTATTTAAAAATTAATTAGTATTACCACTCTAATTTATTTTAGCCTTTTATCCTATCAAAAATAACAATCGTTCATACAAAGCCAAATGTTATCTGAAGATAAATAATCATACAAAAATAAAAAGAAATGTTTAATTGGATCTCATCCATCTAAAACAAAATCCTACAAACTATTTAGCTATGAAACTAATTTTTAAATTTACAATACCACCACTTTATAAACTTTTATTAAAAAGCCATAATTACAAGAGTTTTGCTATTGTAGTTTAATAATGGGAAAAATGTCGTTAAAATCCCCAACTTATTCAAAACGTTGATTTAAATCCTCAACTCATGACGAAACGAAATAAATATCAAACTTATGTCTGTTAGCTCACTTAACGTCATGCCTAATATGGCCAAGTCAATGAAAGTTTGGTGTTTATTTGGAAAGTCAACATAAGTTTAATATTTATTTGGAAAGTCAACATAAGTTTGATATTTATTTCGTTTCGTCGTGAGTTGAGGATTTAAATCAACGTTTTGAATAAGTTGGGGATTTTAATGACATTTTTCCCGTTTAATAATAAGAAGTCGGGCCGGGTCAGGTAGGGTTTAGGGTCAGGTCAAGCCCAACTATTTTTGAATGAAGTTATCATTTGCATTTTGCAAGAAGTGGTAAGCGAGTTTGAAATAGAGTGGTCTCATTCTCCAAATTTGGAATCACGCCGATAAAGCCAAAATTAACCCCACGAAAAAGCTCCGACAACCAAAGTAACCATCTTTTTCCGAGGATTCCATTGCTAAAGCACCATTTTGTCCACAGTCACTAAACCCTAAAATCTTTTTCACCTTTGAATCCTTTTCATGCTTCTTCTTACATTCCCCGATTTCTTTTTCCTCTGAGAAAGTGATTTCCTTTTGATTTTGATTCTTTTTTTAGTCTTTCTGCAATGATTCCGTATTTTGAATTAAGGGTTTATAATAAAGCAGAGATTGGAGTTTGGTTTGTTGTGTATCAACTATCACAATGGGTGCTCTTAGAAGAAGAAATGTTGGTTTAATTGATTCAAAGGGTTGTTCTAAGTTGTTTCCTGTTTTACAATCTCCTCCTCATACTACTCCAATGTCTCAGTTCAATGGTCCATTCTCTTCTCTTGTCATTTGTGTCACTGGTTTATCCAAAGGTAAAAGCTTTTTTGTCTTTGGTCGGTTTTATTTGAATCTTCTGATTCTTTTCACAATTGAGAATCTCTTCTTTGTAGTCTGATGATCAGTGGGATGTTATATAAGCACAAGTTTGGATATTTATGTTCATATAAGACTTTGCAACTACTTTCTTGACTTCCATATAGTTTTATGTTTATGAATTGGGTTTTGATGTATGATATGTGATTTTCCTTTGCTTTTTAGTTTGATGATTAGTGGAATGTAATATAAGCAGAAAGTTTGGAGATTTAAATTCATCAATCTTTAAATTTCGTACTACGAGATGTTGTTCTGATCTTGTTACGTATATAGTGTTGGTTTTAAGTTCAGATATTTGGGTTTTGATGTTATGCTGTGTTATTTTCCTTTGCTTCTTTCATAGATGCAAGAAAACAAGTCAAGGAAGCGACAGAGAGACTTGGAGGCGAGTACAGTCCTCATCTTCACCTGCGATGTACTCATTTGGTTGTCCAGATATCCTTTTTTTTTCTTTCATTTCTATTCATTTTTCTTGCAACTTCTTGTGTTTGCCTATGAATACTGAACCAAACATGATTGTGTTCTAAACCTTTCTTAAGATAGTTTGTGTGGTTGTTACGTATATACTACTGTAGTATGATTCTTTGCGGATATAATTTATATCTTATCACTTGATTACATTTTATCTGGGATGCTTAACGAAAGCTTACAGCTCTTGTGGACGTAAGTTTGAGCACACTTTGAAACATGGGGCAAGAAATGGTCTATTTGTTGTTACGATTGGCTGGTTTGTAGATAGCGTCAAGAGAAACCGTAAGTACTCAAAACTGTTTAAATGATTTGCTCAATGATTTATAGGTTAGCCAGGGAGTTAGTAACATACATTTGACCATTCAGTTTTGCTGGTTACGTATAGCAGTACAAATTTGTGAAAGCTTTGCTAGCATATCCGTGGACCCTTGGCTCTTTGTTGACTATCATCAGCATGATATTGGAATATTCTAAATAGCTCCAGTTCGGTTATTAGTGTATCAAACTCAATCAGAACAGATTTACTTGGGAAAAGAGAGCTCATGGATATTCTAGCTGAAAGTTGATAATTTTTTTTTTTTTTTGGTAAAAGGTTATGAAAGTTGATAATTTTTTGTAATGTTGTAGTCAGGATGAGCGAATCACTTTACAATGTTAAACAACTTGGAAAAAATTGCGAAAAGGGGGATGAGCATAGCCGGCTTTTTGATCTCGAACCTATTTGTCGTCCTCGGCAAATTCAAGCTGTACATTTTGGCACATCAACGAAGAACCACCAAGTATCTTCTTCTGGAACAGAGTCTGGCACGAGTGTAGACATGACTCTTGCTGACCATTGCATGTATGTTGATTCAGACATTTCAGATGAACTCCGGCTTAAGGTAATTTATCTCATTGGGTGCTTTCAACTTGATGGCCAGATTGCAGTCTTTTCTGTGAGCCTGTTTAAATAGAATGTGGTCTGTTAAGGTGTTAAAGGTTGCTGGAGATCAAGGAGCAAAGGTCATAGATTCATGGTTTATTGGTTGCAATGCAAGTCTTGTTGTGTGTGAAGGTGCTTCTGTCCAGAGATATCTTGGCCATGCAAAGACCATTGTCTCAGTGAGTTCTTCTTTATGTCATTCATGTATAATTGTATTGTATTCACCAGAAGGTCTACTTCCTTGTTTTTTTTTGTCTATTAACATCTGGAGAATTTGATATTCAAAGCCCACGTAATGTACTTGCTTTGTTTCCTTGTCATACAATTGACCATAGTGAGGTATATAGGAAAGGTAATTCTAGTTGATTAACAGATTTTTCGTGATGACCTAAATATGCTTGCTATTGTTTGTTTGTTTGTTTGTTTGTATCAGCCACTATGGGTTCTGAAAACAGTGGAGAAGCATCGACAACGACTTGTACACATGTCACCTGATTTAGCCAGACAGTTAGGATTAATGCTTGAAAATATTGAAGATGGTGCTACAAATGAGGTACTTTATCTTTTCGTATGGTGTGATTTTCTACTGTTCTTACAAGTTATTTCCCATTATCTATCCTTGCACGTAATTTCACAGTCTTCCTACTTTTCCTTGTCCCGTCTTGTAATCTTAAGTGACGAGAGTAAATAGTTGCGACCTTTCTCTGTATAAATGTCACAGAAAATTTCCGAGCAAGGTAATTCTCAAGATGCTTTTAAATCCAGAATTTTATCAAAACAAGAACGGAAAGAGGCTGTAAATATAGCTAAAACTGGGGTTAGGAGACGACGTGCTCGCCATATGCAGGTTTCTGATGATCTTTCTATTTTCTTCCCTGATGTCTTAAAATCACTGTAATGTCTGAATTATGTTTGTTCTCTTTCTGGATGTCTCATAGACTTGTCAAAACCCAATAAGACGCATAACACAAAACAGCCTGCTGGAGAATATTTCCTGGACAATATCTGAAGCAGCTTCAACCGCCACTATTTTTACTGATTCTTGCAGCAGCAGTCGTGACATCAGTGAACCCCAGCCTTCTGTTGTACAAGAAGGGATAGATCCAGTGGCTTCTTTTTCAAATTCAACCAGAGCACTCACCGAGAGGTACCGTTTCGCTCTTCTTACATCTCTTTTTCTTCACTCTTTAGTTTTGCATGCTGCATGATTCACCTGAGAAGTAAATTGCGTCCAGTGATAGTCTACTACTGTCTATTGTTGCCGTTGTTGCAATTGTGGAAATATCTCACTGTGGTCAACTATCTGTTTTCCCCGGGTGTTCTTCTGCAGCGAAAAGACGGAAGTAATATTTAAAGACAGCTTCCTTACAATTCTATTTCCAGCTGATCGGTTCTCGGAGATTGGACCTTCTTCACGGACTTATTTCAGTGATAGCGGTTTCACTTGCCTGCAAATCTTAAACTATATCCACAGATTTTATCAGGTATAACTATCTTGATGTTTCTGCAATTCAAATGGCCAATTCCTTCGTTTCAGTTCCTTTTGGTTGCTCTGTTATAGGTGGAGTTAGTCATTTGCCATATAAGTTTAGGTAGCAAAAATGGCTGAAAGGGGATCCTCCAAAATCAATCTCTTCAACTTAGTTAGAAATTTAGTAGTGATTACTATTTATACTCTCTGTTGAATCATTCTGGTCAGATGTTTTTATGATTCTAGGCCCATGTTCGTTTAGTTTCACAATAATCAGATGTTTCTTCCTTATCTGTATTGATTCTACAGGAGAACTTGCCGGATCATGAAATAGAGGTTGCGATTCACACAGACTCAAGGCACGCTGACCGTCTCAGAACAGTGTATTGCAGCAAAGAGACATCAGATGAAGGACACATCGTTTTCCCAAGAATAGAGTTACTGGGAAGCAGGAAAAGTTTCGAAATGCTTAAGCGTGTGAATGGAGAGAACAACAGTAATGTTTATGAGCTCATGATTAGAGCTTAATTTCTCTTATACAATACAAAATGGGACCAAGATGTTTTTTAAAGTACAAAATATCACCTTTGGCTTATGAATTCAAAACTTAGTGATGCACACTAAATCTAAGAGAATTACAAATATGAGAATTTCCAGAAGAAAGGAGTATAGCATGTAGAGTAAAACTGTAAAAAAAAAGTACAGAGAATCAACAAAACATCGTATAGATCCCGACAAAAAGATAGAAAGAGGATCGATCCTCTGATGCTACAAAAAGTATTAACTGAACAAACCTAAACATTTTATGCATACGCCTTCATTCCTTCCTTCTTGCAGATCTCTTTCCTAACACTTTTTTTTCCTTCTTCATTTTCAGCTAGTTTCTCTCTTTCTCTCTCTCCCCATGTACAGATCAGATACAACAAATGAATAGCGTGGTCACCTTTCGTCTTTTTTTTTTTGTTTTCTTTTCCGGTTGTGTATCCTATATAAGTACCTGGCTTTTGTCTGTCAGTATATGATGACTCTAAGGAGACCAGCCTGCGGCTCGGAATAGTCAAGGCCTTCTTCTTCGAGTAGGTAGCGCTGTACAGCAACTGGGAGTCTAGCCGGAGTGCGGGAACCCCTTGTGTGGTGGCCTGTCCCTACACATATGAAAACCTGAAGCCTTTCTTGCGTTGCTCGAGCTGTGCTCCTCAACACGCTCAGTTCGTGCTTCAACACCTGAAGAGCTTCACTCACATGTAACCCATGCAAGTCTATCATTCTCTCATTCCCTCTACTGTTTCCTTGACCCACTGGGTTCCTGTTTCATTTATTGCTCATAGGCAGGTTAGAACAGAAATACTGAGAACAAGGGTTTTAATCTTCGTTTATGGAAATAGCAGTGTGTGTTTTTGGGATAAAAGATCATGTCATAAGGGGATGCAATGCAGTAAGGTAAAGAAGTCAAACCTCTGGCGGTAAATAGCTTCTTGAGCTTTCCCATGAGCAGCCTTCATTTGCATGTTATGCAACTGTCCCTTGACACTTAGCTCTTTAGCTAAGGCCTTATTGCCAACAAGGTATGCTTGACGTGCCTACGCTCAACCAGAAGCAACATAGAATATTGAGCGTACATGACTAAAACAAGAAAGATAACAGGTTAATAAGATGACGCCGAGGTAATAGAACCAGTGAAAACCCCATCACTGATAAAAAGGCTTTGTAAACTATCATCTTAAATTGCATACAAGACTCGAAATACTTTATGATTCACTATGTCATACACCCGATTTATTTTTCAAAAATCAAACTGGACAATAGAGAGATCACCATCAAGATTAGGCCCCATTACACGGTCTTAACATTTACAGACAGGTATGGACCAAATGGAACTTCCCAGTTGTACAAAACAACATAGCTAGATAGTCTGCAGAAAAACTAGAGCCCACATAAACGAGTAAAAATGTCATTTCCAAGTATATTATACCTGTTCAAAGTACACATTCCGCAAGCGTGCATAGTCACGTGCTTCCTCGCGCAACTCAGAATACATATTGCCTGTTCATCCCCAGGAGAAAGAGAGCCAAAAAATGCAACATCGTCCAATAAGATAACATATGTTCAATACAGATGTATAACAAGACTGATATACCAACAGCATATGCGATAAAGTTTGTTATAAAGGAGAAATTTTACCAACAGCATCTCCGGTCTCCACCCAGACAGGAGCAGGTCGAGTTTGGGCTCGACTTTGCAGCTTATCAGAATATATACTCCTCCCACGACCACTTTTGTAAGCACCATCTGAAGCATGAGAATTCCTGCTAGAGCCAATAGATGAGTCTGCTGAATTGTTTCGTTCATATTTCCACATACCAGAATCCGGAGATGCTAACTTCCTGACAGCAGAAACATAATCGATTGAACCGGGCTGAGTAACTGATGGTCCCGACTTAAAGAAGAACATGTTATCCTTTTCAGGAGACTGGTAATGATTTCCAGTTTGTTGCAAATCATCCCCACCAAACTGGGCAGGAATACCATGGCTATTTGAGATGCTTAGGGCAGGAAAGTCCATGGGAGTTAGACTAGGAGGAGCATAACTCTTAGGGCTTATGTTCTGATTCAATCCACCATCCACTTGTAGCTACAGGAAAAAAAACATGGAAGCTAATAACCATTGAAACACACACACAGTCTTAAATAGCAAAACAACATGATAGGACATAACAGCTAAAAAGGACAATAACCAGTCTTAAATATTTTAACATAATGAGAAAAGGAAACATCAATGAAGCTATGCCATATATTAAATAGGAGAATACCTCAAGCTGAGTAAGCATCTCAACTGTCAACTGCAAATCACACCCATTAGCAAAATAAACCTCTGCTAGACTTTCAACGGCGAATCCGGGGAACTGAGAAGCAAGAAAATCCACAGGGTTCACTTCCATTTCCCCTGGACTCTCAGTAATCATTTCATTAACAAACCCATGTCGAGATTTCCCACTGAAAGGGTTTCTTTCCCTGTCATTCCCAAGAAGCTGCTCAGCATTCATAATTTGCTTATCCCAAGGCTTTGGACTCAAATGCATAAAACTCGGTCGCTGAGGATCTTCCCCAAATGAAGAAATAGGATATCTACTCTTCTCTCCCAAGCTATTACCATTAGCATTATGTGAAGCTAATCCAGTTTGGTCAGAAAATCCATAACCTCCACTAGCAGAAGGAAACTTTTCAGCTTCATTACCGTCAAACAACGACAAGCTAGCTAATGACAAACTCCCAGATCCATAAGAATTGTCATCTTGAGTCATTAACCCAAAATCTGGAGTTATATCATCAGGAAGTTGATGACTCCAGAACTGACGTGCTTCTTCATCCGAATGATGTGATGCAGATGATTCAGTCCGGTCCAAAACCGCTTTCCCAACAGAACTAGAAGAAGCTAAAAGTCTTGACGCCGCCACATCCAAAGTACTTGTACCTCCAGATGAAGGAGAACGTAGAGTAAACGGAACAAACTCAGCAGCATGAGGATTCAAAGTTGTTGGCTTGATACTAGTACCACTTATCTTTGGATCACTTGCTTTCTTGGTTAAGCTCATTGCTAAAATGGGACAAAAGAAGACTAATAAAAATAAAACCTGCAAACAAAAAAGAAGTTGGCTTTTATAACTCAAATTACTCAGAAAAGAAACCTGCAAAATAGTTTGCTTTAATCAAAGAAATTACTCAGATAAGAAAGTAATCACCTGAAGGTAATAGAGATACACACGTGCGTGGACTCTCAATTCATATTACCAAACCTAAACAAGAAAAAAAAGAAAAGAAGATACATTTTCAGTGGCTACAAATTCATAAGTCAAACCATTGCAGCTTTTTTATTTATGATAATGCAAAAAAAACCAACTCATAGTTCTTCTTACCAGACAAAGACTCCAAATTTGAAACCCAACTACTAAATTCTTAAATTCTAGCAAAAGAAATTGAATGAGGGTATCTTTAAATAACTGAAATAAAAGAAACCCCTTTATTAAAAACAAGATTTTTAAGCAAATCCAAGAAAAAAAAAACCAGATTTGTGATTCATTCAACCACACAAAAAGAACCCAAATCAAGATAAGAATAACCATAAAAGAAAGAGCAAACCTTTGGGGAAGAAATAGAATTGGATCCATGGAAGATAACAAGATCAGAGGTAAAAGAAAAAGGTAAAGGCTGCTGTTGAAAACAAGATAAAGAGAGAGAGAGATTTTGCAGTTTGGGGTAATCGGAGAGCTTAAAGTTGTAGTTACCTCCTTCACCTAGGGATTCGAGTTTTGGGGTAAGCGTCGTCTTCTTTCTTCTAGTCGAGTATTATTTTTGTTTGGGGTGTTGTTTGGCTAAAGAGGTAACACGAGCACCACAAGATTTTATTAAACAAGACACCAAACCTTGCGCCACTCGATTTGACCTTTTTTTTTTTTATCTATCTACATTTATTTATTACTAATAACACTTAATCCTTATCACTAATAAGGGTTTTAATTGTAAAATTTTGGGCTTTAATTATTTGCTTTGATTAGACTAACTTTATGTTTTTTTTTTTAGATTTCTCTATATTTTAAATCACCCGTATACGGAACTAGCTTATTATTTAAATAGTTTTAATAAATTTTTGTATAATTATCTATACTAATATTTTTAAAATATATTTTGTATCGGATGGGTTAAAAATTTATCCAAAATTTTTGATACCCGACCCGATACAAAATTTACTTCAAAATATTATACTGGATATACCATATTTTTCTTTAGATCGGATCAAAACATATCCGAAATTATGAATAAGATATTCTATGTTTAAAAATAGGGATAGATATTGGAGATTTGGTTAAGATTTAAAATTACGATTCTCCTATCTTCTTTGTTTGAACTTTCTTTTAACTATTTTGAGTCATCAAATAATACATAAAGTTAAAAGGTTTCAATTATTTTTTTCCTACATATATTGTGATTCAAAAATTTTAAAACGGATATATATTACTCAATTGATGAAAATGTGTGTATTCAACTTTCCATATTGGCTAAAATGTTTAGACAATGATTTAGAATTATATTATAAATAAGATCAAAATGAATTCAAATCCGAATGAACAGGAAGCTTAATATAACAAACATCCAAATTTAAAAGTTTGTATACCGTTTAATTAGTTTTTAGTTTAACTGCTTAATTTTACTGGAAATATTAAATTTTAGACTTCATTAAAACTTTAAATTATTATGAACATTTGAACATATACAATAATACGGGACGGGTTATATTGCGAGACGGAGTTATATGGCATGACGAGTTCTTAAAAAGTTTTAAATATTATAATTTATATATTTAAAATCAATAAAATGTTTATAATATTGAAAACATTTGAACATATATAAAGAGTTAAAATAAGACGAGACAATTATATTGCAGGTCATGGTTATATGACGAGACGGGTTTGAATCAAAAAATTTAAAATATCATTAACTCGCTGCTTCAATACGGGTTAAATTTTCATTTTATTATTTTAACACCATCAATATTAGACATATTGAATGATTTTGATTAAAATAAAATTGTATAATCCAAAAATTATTCCGTGGTATACCGTTACCTAATAAAAATTGTAAATTATAAAATATATATATCTTATAAAATGATACAATTTGTAAACTTTTATATATAATATATAACCATTAAATTTCAAAAAAAAAAGTTACTAATTTTAAAAACAAATCGTTAAAATCTAGTATAAGTAGTAACAGATTACTTTTTATAACTTCAAGTTTGTAAAGTTGTCACTTATGTAGCAATGCTGTTTGTATAAATTTGTGTTCGATGGTATGAGCCTATGAGGATTAAAAATTGGTTTATAATAAAATTCAAAACGTGAATATACATGACCTTACTAATTCAGTAATACTTTTTGACCCTCAAATTTCAAGGAGCAAGAAGCTTTGATCGCCTTTGTGCATAGATAAACCACTGATCTATGTAGTAAAGGAAAATCACCATTCAATATATAAATTTAGGTGACTAATTAAAGTTAACACAAGTGTGGTTTCTCTGCGGTTACATATATGGTTGGTGATTTAGTAGAGCACCAGATACAGATCATACAATAGCAAAAAAAAAGTTCCTCGTTAGATATATAATCAAATCATCGTTTATGCAGAAAATGTTATGTTACAATGGTTCATCATGGATACAAAGAAAAGAAAGAGACAAGTTAATTTGACAAAGCAGAGAATTAACTCTCGACATACTGAACAGAACCTACGGGTCTGGTAGGTTTGAAGAGAAAATCATAGGATTTGGTATGGAGATCATGTATCACCAGTGCATGGGAGGTATCACGACCTTGAAGCAATAACTTACCCTTGTCCATAATTGCTATCGGTGAGAGGGCAAACTCGGGTACACCAAACCAAGAAAAAGTTTGGGTGAGGTCTATGCAACACATTTGGTTCCATGTCTTGCCTGAAGAATGGAACGACCATATGACTTGGGTGGGCCATTTTTTCTCAGATACGCACAAGCGGTTATCGAGGATGCACATGGTCAGCTGACGAGGGTCACATGGATGGGCAAAGGGAGCTTTACATATGACTTGGAAAGTTTCAGTGTGAAAATCGAGAGATAGTACCTTGGGTTCTTCACAGTCGGTGAACCAATAAAGCGACCCATCTAAATATACAGGTTTATGGTAAGCATTGATCTGATAAGGAGAAGCAGGGACAACGAACCTCCATGCATTGGTGGTAAAATCGAAAAGCTCACAAGTAGTAGCATTGTCTAGGCCAAATACCGATGAATTATAAAACCAAACTGGCTTGTACGTGCCCGTAAATTTGTCTTTACCGAGTCCAAGCTTAGGACTTGGGAAGTTGACATGTTTTCTATCAAACCTAGGGATGTAGAGCTCTTGATAGCTACAAAGAGGAAAATTCTGATGCCATCCAGTAGCGGGATTCACCACAATACTCGGTGTGTGGATACCGTAGAGGCATATAATACCATCACAACTGCCATAGCAGAACAAGGGGCCCGAATAAGGGATCCTGCCTGTCCTAGCTACTGATGACCCGAAGCTAAATACTCGATTATCATCTCGTTTCAGAGTATTTTCACCATTGACACACAGGAAAAGGACATGGACACCTCGTGATTGCCTACGGCGCTGTAGACGTCGTTCCTTGAATCGTCGGAAATCGATTGTTGATTTCCACTTCTTGGATACAAACCTGGATACAAACAGAGCCTCCACGGGAAGTGTCTCGAGGATGAGCTCTATTACATCGTGGGGTAGCAATTCTTCTTCCTCACACGAGCGATGTCTTTTCAACAACATTGTATCATCTCTAAATTCATCAGGAGAGGCTATATCTATATATATATATATATATATATATATATATATATATATCTATATATATATATATACACACGGATTGAGTATCCGAGTCGGGCTTGGAATTTGAAAAATGGAAATTTCAAGTCAGTTTCGGAAAAATGGAAATTTCAACACTTTCTCTCTTTCTATCATTTAACTAGGAGAAGTGTTTTAATGTGGTTAAACATGTGTATTATTTAATGGGAAAAATGTCGAAAAATTCGCGAACTTTCAAATTTGGGACGAAAAAAGCATGAACTATCGAAATGTCATTTAAATCATAAAGTTTAGGTTGACTTTTTGACAAAATAGTGAAGTTTAGTTTGACTTGGCCATTTCGGGCATGCCGTTAAATTTCCGTTAACCAGACGATAACGGTGTTAAATTTCCGTTAGATTTCTCCGTTGAGTCAAAACGACGTCGTTTTGAAACACTGAAACGACGTCGTTTCATTAGAAAATAAGATGAAAAAACTGCATCTGTTGGGAATCGAACAACTGACCTACTGGACTAATGAGAGGTGCTCAACCGTTGCGCTACGATAACATTTTGATATTGTACCAAACCGAACATATATATACTTACAAATAACTATGTACAATTAATTAAAACAATATACAATTTATTAACAATAACAAAACTAAAAAACAATAACCAAACATATACAAATATTAAATATACTTCCATAAATATATATTTTGAAATTTTTACAATCCTATAATCCTATAATTTATAAAATCTTTATTCCTATAATTTATACAATCTTTGATCCTATATTTATGTGAGAAGAATTGTATAAATTTTATATTTATGTGAGAAAGATTGTATAAATTTTTTGTCATATATTTAATTTACTATATTCTATAAGTTTCATTTTTGTTTTTTTATAATTTAGGAAAAAAACCAATTTTCCAAATAAAGAAGAAATCTTTATATATAAAATTAAATATTTAAAAATTTCAAAATATATATTTATGGAAGTATATTTAATATTTGTATATGTTTGGTTATTGTTTTTTAGTTTTGTTATTGTTAATAAATTGTATATTGTTTTAATTAATTGTACATAGTTATTTGTTAGTATATATATGTTCGGTTTGGTACAATACCAAAATGTTATCGTAGCGCAACGGTTGAGCACCTCTCATTAGTCCAGTAGGTCAGCTGTTCGATTCTCGACAGATGCAGTTTTTTCATCTTATTTTCTAATGAAACGACGTCGTTTCAGAGTTTCAAAACGACGTCGTTTGGACTCAACGGAGAGTTCTAACGGAAATTTAACACCGTTATCGTTTGGTTAACGGAAATTTAACGGCATGCCCGAAATGGCTAAGTCAAACTAAACTTCACTATTTTGTCACAAAGTCAACCTAAACTTCATGATTTAAATGACATTTCGAAAGTTCATGCTTTTTTCGTCCCAAATTTGAAAGTTCGCGAATTTTTTGACATTTTTCCCATTATTTAATATACTAGCATTATGGCCTCTGCTATGCAGGGACAACATTGTTTTAAATTATATTTTGCTACAACTCTTAACTAAGACTTTTAAAATAATTATGACAGCATAAATATACAACAACTTGTTTGTCAATGACTGAAGAATATACAAGAGATTAAGAAAAAGATATAAGAAAATGTACAACTTATCTGCCTAATAGCGAATCAATCAATTGCGATACAGTAATAATTAATACTTAGAGAGCTTAGAAATATAAGAGAAGTATAAGTACAATAATTAGGCTGGGGTATATACATTTCCTCTTGTACTTACTCTCATTCTCCTGCTTTGATTCTTTTCTAATACATATTTTTTTGGCAGCCTGCACAAATTTGTTGGCGATATCCGGTTATTCATTAGCTCCAACCAATAATAATGTGTTCCTCATCTCATCATCAGTAATTCAGTTTGCAAACATTCCTTTACATCCAAAGCTTGAAAGTCTGAAAGCAAAATGTAAAATGTTGACAGGTAAATACATGACGCTGCCTTTAAAAAAGTCAAAATGGAATGAAACAAAAGGAAGAAAACAAATTCACATATGAAAATAGTAAAATTTTGATATCAATGATGTCACTTACCTAACAATACATACATACATATAAGAGAAAAGATCAAGACAATCTCAAACATTTACATGTCAAAACGTAATGATCATAGATGAACACAAAAAAATGCAATCTAGTCCTCTTATCAAACAGACCAATTAAACCATTGCGTCATTGAATGCAAGTTTCTAAGTTTGTTCCGCATACAAAATAATTGTGAAGTGCATTTAGCCTTTAAAGTAAATGAATTTCCCAATTTTAATTCAATCTGTATTTTAAAGACATTACGTTTTCTCTATAATTATAATGACTTATGCATCAAACATAAATGTAATATACTTGACAATAAATACACATGGAGAAAGAGGATGCTGAATAGAAACTCACAAAGAACTTATCAACTAATGGGAATGGCCATCCCATGCTTGGCTGTTATGTTCTCCCACATAAGTTTCAAAGAAACCAAACTGATAAAAAAAAAAAAGAGAAAGCAAGTGAGTAAGATATTGCTACAGAAGACATTGTTTTTGTTTTGCAGAATGGGCTATACAAAAACGAAATTGCATATATAAAGAAGTAAATAAGAAATAAAAGAAGAATTGTAAAAAGCCTGAGAAATAATTTTCCAAAAAAAAAAGAACTTGAGATTTGATTAAGATGCAAAACTCACATGGGTTTTAAGGCAACGTGTTGAGAAGCCAAAATTCGTTGGTGTTCTTCGAGTATTTGTGAGACAGGAGAAGCATAGGCATTGATTGATTACAGAAAAATCCTATGAAAAAAGATTTATGAGAGAAATCGAATCCACTCAGATAAAACAGAAACAGCGCAAAAAAAAAAACCATGGAAATATAGAGGAACGGTATATTACCTGATTTCTGAGAATAATCGATGTATGGTGTTGAGAAGACCATCCTTAAGATTTTATACATACAGTAGTAGTTCATGGAGATTTTGGAGGAGAAGAAGTGGAAGAGGTGGAGATCGTGGCCTATAAAAGAGAAAAGGGTTTTAAAAAAATAAAAAGATGTTGAAAAACTTGGTGATTATCCATCACTTGATTATATCAATTGACCTCATCTTTTTATTTGACCTTATCTATTAATCACTTGGGGACCAAGTGACTTAGTGACCAAGTTACTAATACTCATCTTATATTTGGTTCACTATATATACTTTGTAAACGTTGCTTTTAAGTGAAAAGAGAGAGAAGTTAATAAAGAAGAGAAGTGTTTTGTTTGTTCTAACTTTCTCCCCCACTCTCATTCTCTCTCTAATATATATATCAATACACATATATATATATATATATATATTTATTACGTTATATTTTATCACACGTTATCAGCACGATGTCTTTACCGCTAGAACGTTTACGAGGTAAGTTATAATTTCTGTTATTTAAATTCATTTATGTTTGTAGAACAAAAATATTATAGACATCGTGAGACTATGCCTTTTTCCGGTTTGATCGTTATAAATGGTAAGCTCTGCCTTCTTTACGATCAAATAAAAAGCTATGTCTTTTCCGGATAGATCGTTATATATGGTAGGCTATGCCTCCTTACGATCAAATAAATGGCTATACTTTTTCCGGATCGATCGTCATATATGGTAGGTTTTACCTTCCTAACGATCAAATAAAAATTTATATTTTCCGGATTGATCGATATATATGGTAGGCTCTGCCTCCTTCTCTACGATCAAATAAAAATTATGCCTATTGAATTCTTAATGGAAGGCGATGCCTCCTGAATTCTTGTATAAAAAGGCCTTTGTCTCTATATTATTAATTTTATGAATATATGTGTTTAATTATTTTTATTTATTTTATTCGTAAAGAATAAATATATGTGTTATATGAGATTTAAAGACTTTGAAATATGTCTTTAAAATCAAAAATATATTTCTCTTATGAGAATATATAAAGCACGTGTCAAAATATTTTTAGACAGTGTCAAAATATTTTTAGACAGTGCAAAATAATTGGAAGGTCTAGATGAGCTAGTCTCTCGACTTCCAAATGCATCAGATTCATAATAATCGATGCTTCGTGTTCTCCAAAGTCTCAAAGAAACTCGTGTAGTTTCAAAGACATTTATTTTTATAATTACTATATTGAGACTATAAATAAATGTGGTATTGAATGTCCAACCACAAATGGAGACACGCATATGTATGATTATATCATACAAAATAAAGATGGCAAATCAGCATTTTTTTTTAAGCTCATTATATATGATGGTTGATTTCCTCAATAATCCCCAAATTAAGCCCCAAATATAACCGATCTAAAAATAAGATTCGGTCCAAGATAAATAGGCTTAAAAAGCCATCATCTTGGGAGGGGTTATTACAAGTCCCACATTTTTATAAGGATTTAAGAATAAATACATGATCTGTATCGGATATGTTATTGATCCTAAAGTGGGATTCTATTCGAGATGAATGAACTCAAAGAGTTATCATCTTGAGGGGGAGAATTAAAGGAATCCCACATCGACAATAAATCGATAAACTTTGGTGACTTTGACACCCAGAACGAGAAAACTCTGGTGAAGTCATATCCTAAAATTTATCGACTTATATTGATAAAATGGAACATCTAAAAATGATGTTCACTCTAAAAATGAGCTTTAAGCGAATCGTTCATAACGCAAATCCAAGAGATTGCAAAACGATTCAAAGTGATTTAATCTCCATGTTTTTACATGGAACATGCAGTTTTGCATGTATTAATATTATATATAAGGCCAACGATTTATAAGAAATATTTCTCCCATGTTATATTTACATGATTGGAGATCAAATATTTCTAATTTTGAATTTTATGCGTGTGAGATATTTGTTATAAATGCTCTTTTGCACTGCATAAAAAAAATATCATCCAAAAAGGATGAAACATATAGATGCATGAGATGAGTCTCTGCTTTACAAATACTAAGCCATCTTATGAGAGATGTGCCTATTGCAAGATTTGCAAATCATCATGTTGATGATAAAGTTCCCCATCATTATAGGAGAATCATTGAATAGTTAAGATCTTTGAACAAATGACTATAATAAATAAGAACTTAAGAGTTCAAAAGTTCAAATAGATCACTATTCAGAATAAATTGCAAATCAAATGCAAAAAGCTGATGGATGAGATTTCATGAAATTAATGATCCTCGTATAAATACATATGAACTTAAAGTTCATAGGAAATCTCTTGTCCCAGCTTAAAATGCTCTAAAAAAAATATGTCTCTGGCGGATGACATATTATTGTCTATCACACGTAAACAAACATGGTAGACAACTTTGGTTCCAAATATAAAAAAAAAAATCCTCGAAAATAAAAAAGAGCATATTATTATTAAAAAGAGGATTAAACTCTTAAAAGAGGAGCATATAGACTTCTAAAGAGGAGCATAGAGACTCCTCAAGAGGAGCAAAGAAACTCCTAAAGAGGAGTAAAGAGACCGATTGGCATGGTTAAAGACGAAATCAGGTACCTGAATAAAATCATTTATAATGATTAAGAGATCTCGATTAACCATGTCATTACGGCAAACATGGAACCAAAGACAACATAATGTCGACAATAAAAATAATCTAGTGCACAAATGAGGATCATTAATCTCTGCTCTGTGAGCGTAAAGAGATATATATTGGCCAATAAACAAAGACGCAGCCAAGTCTATATTAATCTCGTATAAGAAACGAGTAATTTCTGGACACATGGTCCAAGCATAAAAAGAGTATTATGATACTCAAGACAAAACGGTGTGTCGCGCCGGATTTTGTCAAAATCACTCGATATTGAGTTGATGAATGAATGACTTGAATTGCGTCTCATGGGATGTCTGTAGGACTAATCCTAAAATATATGATATCATAATTCTATTCCCGGGAACTTATAAGCATGATGTTTTTGAACATCATCAAAACTCTTAAAGAGTTATTTGGGATAAAAGATCTTGGAAAGACAAAAGTGTCTCCAAATATTCCAACCAAACATCTAAAGAAACAGATGTTATATTAGTCACTTCTAAGAAAAGTCGACTCTATATATTTGATCATGAAGCACTATATATAAATGCTGACGAGTATTTATATATTTTGTGAATTGTAGCTAGCATATATAAATGTTGACGAGCATTTATATATCTTGTGAATATATTGTACATAGCATTTGCTATTGATCTACTTGCAGGATTAATTTATTTCCTCCGACTAGACATTGAATGAGTTCAAATGTGTCTTCCATTATCTGCAAGGTACGATTGACTTGGGCTTATTTTATTCTAGAAATCCCGAGTTTGGTTTAGTTGGTTTTGCAGATGGAGAATCTATATCAGATATATCTAAATATATATCGCAAAACAACAACTTCGTGGCGTTTCCAACAACAAATTTTGGTCGTCGCTTGCTCAAGCCATGCCAAAATTATTGCGCTCCATGAACCATGTCGAGAATCTGTATGGCTCAGATTGATGCACTCAACATATACAAGAAGCAAGCAATATAGGCATCAGTGAAGAGCCAACAACAAGAAATTATTGCAAATTTTTCCCAATTCAAAGGAAGCTACGTCAAGAGCGAGATGGCAAGACATATTTCTCCAAGATTCTTCTCTTGCACCCAAGAATCTGAGAAGAAGCAAGAAGTTGATGTCCAGTACATCCGGCCAAGTAACAATGTAGCAGTTTTAGTTCAAAGGTGCTGCCTGCTACGTCATTCAAAATGCATCTTTTGAAGATGACGCTTCCAGGGGGAGATATATGATGATGAGCGTGGCTGCACTCTTTTTCCCTTATCATGGTTTTTATCCCACTGGGTTTTTCCATGACAAGGTTTTTAACGAGGCAGCAAATAACACGCAAAAGATAGATCTATCTATCTTCAAAAATCTCTGTCATGCATTGACGAGATCAGAAGAAGCGAAAAGAATGATCGAGATGCATCATCTACGAAAGGTATAAAGAGAACAAGATTCGTCTGTTCGAGGGGGAGATTGTGTTACTGTACTCTTTTCCTTTATCATGGTTTTTATCCTATACGGATTTTCCATGATAAGGTTTTTAACGAGGCAGTACGCAATTTATCAATAGTTATGGATACTCAAGGGGGAGTGTTGAAAAACTTGGTGATTATCCATCACTTGATTATATCAATTGACCTCATCTTTTTATTTGACCTTATCTATTAATCACTTGGGGACCAAGTGACTTAGTGACCAAGTTACTAATACTCATCTTATATTTGGTTCACTATATATACTTTGTAAACGTTGCTTTTAAGTGAAAAGAGAGAGAAGTTAATAAAGAAGAGAAGTGTTTTGTTTGTTCTAACTTTCTCCCCCACTCTCATTCTCTCTCTAATATATATATATCAATACACATATATATATATTTATTACGTTATATTTTATAACAAAAGACAGATAAAGACGAGAAGGTATTTTTCTTTTTAATTTTGTTTTATTTTATTGTAAACAAAATCTCTCCGTAAGAAAAAAGAGTTAAGAAAATCGTACTAAGCTGATGTGTCAATCAGATAGTGCATCAGTTTTTTATAAAGTGACTGTTGATTTAGTATAATTAGATTAGGACTTAAACCTCCACGGGAGAAAAGATTTCAAAAAAATTTAAAGAAAAAAATATCAAACGAAATGTCATAATGAATTGATATAATAAGTTTCAAAACACTTTTTTTAATAATAAATAATAATATATTTTACAAAAAAAATGATAAAGAGACGTAAACCCTCAAAAACATTTTTTAAGATTTTTATTATTATTAGAAATATTATGGTGAAAAGATGTGATCATAAATAAAAACTATTAAACAAAAAGTTAAAATGAGTAGATGCAATTTTTCAATTTTAAATATAACTATATATATATATTCATCAAAATATTACAATAAAAAGACGCATTATTTTAAATTGTATTATGTTAAAAAGAGACAATCTTCAAAAAATTTAACAAATAACCAAAATAGATAATTATTTAGGAAAAAATAATAATGATATAGATAACAAAGTTTATACATGAATGCTAAATAGCAAAAAATGTAAATTTCTGTGAAAAATATGAAACAAAAAGAAATTATAAATTTATACCATTTAAAATATATGTCTATATATATATATAGAGTTAAAAATACATGAAAGTTTAAATAGAAAAATTGTTTGTAAAAGACACAATTATTGGAACCAAGTGTTTGTGATGAAAAACACGAATAAAACATGGTGACAAGATAATATTCTAAATGAACATATATAACAGATTGACAAAAAAAAAAATGAACATATATAACTTTACTTAATGCTTTGTTCAAAAAAAAAAAGCTTTAGTTAATGCTCTCAAAAATGTATTACAAAAGGTAATGTTGCAACGGTTCATCAAATATACGTAAAGTGGTAATAATTCATCAAATAAACTAAAGTTGCAATCGTTAATCAATTATATCAAATATTGTAACGGTTCATCAAATAAACCAAAATGTTCATTAGTTCGTCAAATAAACCAAATGTTACCATATTCTATTAAACGGTAGCAACATATATATTTATATAGTAATTTAAATTAAAATTTTGATGAAGAATTATAACCGAAAGATGCGACCGTAGATATCATATATAGTAAAAGTTGCAATTGTTTGTCAAATATATCAAATGTTCCAACGGTTCGTCCAATAAACTAATGATTATAACGGTTCATAAAACAAAACCAAAAGTTGCAATAATTTGTCAAATAAAACAAATGTTGCAACGGTTCAATTAAACGGTTACAATTTTATTTAAATACATTTTAGTAACTAAAATTGAAATAATAGTTTATAAAAAGTTACACCGAAAGGCATGACTGTAGATAATAAAATGTTATAACGGTTTATAAAATAAACAAAGAGTTGCGTTTGTTTGTGAAATAAACTAAATGTTGCAATGGTTCAACCAAACGGTTGCAACCGTTAACGAAAGTTAACGAAAAGTTACGATAAAAAAATGCAACCGTAGAAGATATTTATTCGGATCGCAACATTATAAAAAAATTAAACTGTAAAATATATATATTTTTAGTTTAAAAAAAAAATGTCTTAACAATTTATAAAATGAATCAAAAATTACAATTGTTCGTTAAATAAAGTAAATGTTGCAATAGTTCAACTAAACAATTGCAATTGTTTATGAGGTGTGACGATAAAAAAATGCAACCGTAGAAAATATTTATTCAGATTGCAACTTTTTGAAAAAAACAACCTTAAAATATATATTTTAGTTAAAAACCAAAATTTAAATATAATATGAGAGGTAACTTTAAATGAATAGATTCAACTATGAAGACACAACCGTAACTGAAAAGATACGATTGTAATTAAACAAATATAACTGTAAAAAACGTAAATATGTTAATGAAGAGATGCGATAAAAAGATACAACCGTAAATATTTCAACGAAAAGATGCGATAAAAATACACAACTGAAAAAAAAATAACCGTTAATATTTAAACGAAAGGTTCCGATAAAAAGACGCAACCGTCCAGAGGTGCAAAGGGCATTTATTGAGATTGCTATTATATATAGATTTGTATCAAATTTAATATAGTTAAAGTACTACAAAAATGTGAAAAAGTAAAAGTTGTATTATTTTGATATTGTAATTGTTGTAATAGTGTATTAAATTCTATTTCTTTTTTTGTTTATCATAACCAACAGTTTAATTTACTTAGTTAATAAAATTAAATAAGAAAATATGTTGTAAGTAGTTATGCTTGTTTTACATTTTTTGTATATTCTAAAATAATAAAAAATCATTATAAAAACAACATAAACAAAACTAAGATAATTTAAGTTTAGTGACATCTATACTATTAATTGGGAAGCATTTTGTGAACTACAACATTGTGAGGGTAGTTTAAGACTAACTAAATGAATTTTTACATGGGTAATTTAGTAAATAAACAACTACTATAACTAAATAAATATATTTGATTCGGATCCTTCATTAATTTTTTGCAAAAACAAATAACGAGATTAAATGATCCAATATATTCCGAGATTTGCTTCGTCAATATTTTTGGTATGATTTGTCTACAAAAACAAAAAAGGAAACAATATTAAATATTAAATAATAACTGAATATTCAACATCAATATATTTATTTAGAATATAAATCGAAATATTTTGTATTTTTCAATTTGTTAGAGATAAAACAAAAAAAATTAACATAAATCGAATGTCATTAATTGAAAAATACAAAATATTTTAACAATAAAATCTAAACTAAATTATTAGCAACTAAACTAAATTAATAATAGAAATAATATGTTTTTAAATAAAATTAAATATTTGCAGGTTGGTAAATACTAAAATTATAAATATTTATCAACGATATTATCAATTTTGCAACGAGAAATATTTATCAACGATGTTACCAATCTATAAAAGTTTATGATATTAATAGTGTAGATTTTTACTATTAATTGGGAAGCATTGGATAAAATATAACCTTATAAAAGGTAAATAATTACAAAGAATGCCATTGATATTTTTAAATTTGAAGAAGGAAAATTAATAAACCGAAACGGGTAATTATGTATATTTAATTCGAAATTGCATATATGTAAACTAAATTATTTTCGTAAGATATTATTAGATATTTTCGAAAATGGCAATCTAATCTAATAACAAATTATCATTTCGTTTAGATTTTTAAAATTTTCCTTAACAATACTATGCTAATTAATTCTGATTGGTACACATGGAAAAAAGATTTTTCAATTTTGAATTTCCAAATATGAAAAAACATTTATTATATCTGTCGTATATAATCTAAACAAGATACTTCCATCCTTTAAAATACAGCTTATTCAAAAACTAATTTTTTGGATTCTAAATTTGTTAATATCTAGAAAATATTTCCAAGATAGATTAAAATATTTAACATTTAATTAGAGTTTAAATGATATAAAATTTTAGAATATATTTTTTTTTAAAATGGGTAGTTTTCATTATTTTAAATATATATAACTAACCTAAATTTTTAATATATTTTTAAAACGTACTATAATAGTTACTATATCTCCAAATAAATTATTCAATTTCAAATCAAATAAATTATTTTATTTTGTATCAAATTGTTACAAGATTTTGGAATACACATTCTTCTAGAATTGATTATTTTCTTTTTCAAATAACATTAAAATAAATTTAAATACAAATGTTTAATTTTTAATGCAAATATTTCAAAATGAGAAATATTAAATTTAAGGAACTATTGAATATAAATCAAGATGACTAATTTAACTAATTACAAGCTACTTTTTAATTTACACAGTTTTTACAATTAATTCAAAATGATTCTCAAAATTTATTCACATTAAACTGTCTCTTAGTTTTATGATTGTTAAGATTAGTTTATAGATCATTTATTTTTTCAATTTGTTTTCATGTTTTAATTTACGGTATGTTTACAAATTTTAACAGAACATATGTTAATCCCCAAAACTTACAACCGTATATTGTATGGTGTTTAAAGATAAGCAAAAATGAACTCGGAAAATGATATGTAATGTAATATAACGAGAATAGGAATTACGAAACAGGAACGACATGGAAGGAGACAGGACGGGATAAAAACATAGATTTTAGACTGGAACAAGTTACAATTCAAACAAATTAACGTTTGCAATCAAATATGTAACATGTGTTTTCAATTTTTATAGCATAAAATGTTCAAAATAATAAACGTTATTATAGTGTGTTCTATAATAGTTAAAATTTAAAAAACAAACAAATGTAATTTAATATTTATGAACAAAATAAAAAAAAATAAGAATAAAGAAGTCAATTAATTTTGTAATATTTTTATTATATCATCATATAAAAATATACAATGAATTATATTTGTGTTTGTCCCAAACAAGATATCGAGAATTTTTGTTTCCGTCACGTCATGTTTCTAATCGGGAATACAAAATTTGTCTTATATTAGAAATGCATTCTCTTATGAGATATAAATTGGAGAACGGGTAAGATATAATGGAACATGATAAAATTGAATGGGAATTACGCATATCTCTAAATATTTCTATTTCTCGCAAACGTATTTAATCATTTTAACGGTTTTATCTACGGTTTGATAGTTTACAAGTTTAATGTTCACAGGTTTAATAAAAATCTGCCTGACCATTAATTCGATTCAGTTTGATCTTGGTCCGACCGTTTGATTGTTACGAATTTTAAAATACTATTAAAATCATTATTATTTCAAATATTTCAACCAACTGATATGAGTTTAGGTTATAGATACTATAACTATATAATATTTTTTTTACATCAATCTAACTTATATTATATTTCAATCTAAGATTTTTTTCTAATCTACTCTTCAGTTTCAAATTCCAAAAAATGACTTATGGTTGCTATTGTGTCATAAGCAAACATAAATAACATTTTATATTTTTTCTGTGTACATTATAATTTATTCAATACAATATATATCACTAAAACAACAAAATAATCACTTCACCAAAAAAAAAAAAAACAACAAAATAATCATATATTTAATAAAAATTTATTACAACATATTTCTTAAAATATGAAATCCCGCACGTATGTGCGGGTCAGGATCTAGTAAGTCTTTAAACAAAAAGAAAAAAAATCAACAAAAACAGAAAAACAGAACGACGTTTCTTACAAAATTATTTCTGATGTTATCTGAGCATCTAAATTTTCTGATCAGATAATCCATCGATCGAGCATTTATCTGGGCCGATTTAGATTGTTGGTAAGTCAATACCGAATTCAAAATTGACATGTTTCTTCATTTGTTGAGTTCTCATCTTTGTTTAATTTCCGAAAATCTAATCCAAATCAATTCTGTCTTCAATTGACTATGAATGATTTCCAAGAGAATCCGGATAAGACCATCTGAAGGTATGCATTGGGTTCTGATCGATATATGAAAGTAGATAGCAGTCCAAAACACTGATTGTCTTAATCCGGGAAAGAGTTAGATTTCGCTAATCGACCAGAAACCAATCAAGAATCATCTCTATAAGGTTAGCTTCTCATCTATTGTTTTATATTAAAATCTTTTAAATATTTGTTTGGTAAATTAGGGATAAAATTCAACTAAGCTTACTTACTTTTGTCCTAAATGTTAAAACAGACATTTTATTGTAAAGAACTACAATCTAGATTAAATCACATATTTTGTTTAAGAGCATTTGAGTGAATTGTATTAGCATGAATATGAATAAGAAACTTATATTGTGTTGCATTTAGAATCCTTTGACAAATCATATCTGAAGGTGTTATTTGAGCCTTCGGAATTAGAACTTTGTCTATAATTCTATCTCTAGTAATTACTATGGCTTCTAATATATGATTAGCCATCTGCGTTATCTGCAATCTAGTACCATTATATAGCCCGCCTTTAGGATCAATGCTTCTCAGTAACATAACGGGTGCACCAATCTTCAGAGTGTGATTTGGCAAACCAGAAGGCTTGATATTATTGAGGAAATTAGATGTGAAGACAGAGTGGTTCAACGAATCCACACCCTGAGGATCAATCTATATGTACTTAAGTTGATTCCTTTGAAAATCACATATATTAATTATCTCTTTGTTTATTTAAAGGTATTGGATTCATTAGGCAGATATTTTCTAATCTGATTCCAAACTTTACTCTCGGCCTCTAGCAATGGCACAACCATTCTTCAAGGTATATTCGTAAGATGTTCTCAATTGAAATTTTAATTTTAACTTTTATGTTTGAGCTTCTGTTATTACGAAGAAAATTAGACTTCTTCTTTTTGTCATTTTTATGTGAAGAGACAAAAATTTAGGATACACACACAGACCATATTATGTATCCTTTAGAAAGTTTTTTCATATATGAGGATTTAACCAGCCTTGGAGAGAGATTAGAATAGCTCTATCCATTCAAGTAACCATTGGTGATGAGAAGAGACAAAATTGGCGCTAAATACACAATTGGACGAAGAGAACATCCATCGGTTGATCCAATGGAGGAAGGGGCTAGGAAACGGCTGGCAGTGTACATGACGAGGATTGGTTAAGGGGTCGATGTTGAGGCCATGAAGGAGGAGAGAAGAAAGGGATGAGTTTGACGGTGAGTCCGTGACTTTAGGTTATTTTTACCCAACACAAGTATATTATAATCATGTTTTTAACATCTTATAATCATGTAACTTATATGATAATTTAGGAGAACTACTTTCCGCTGTAGCTAGATTCAAATTTTATTGTTTTACTTTTTAAATTATATTTGAATATTAGCTTCTAAATTAAATTACAAGTATTCTAATACACAAATTAAATACGTTACTCAAAAATTGTCATGAATTTATACTATTAATTGGGAATCACTAAAACATAAAAAAACTTTTTAGTTGTAAAATATTACATAGAATGCCATTAAGATAATTGCATTCAAAAAGTTAACAAAAAAAATTGTAAGAAGGTATAAAATAATTTGAAAGTAGTATATTCCATTGAGACAATCAAAACTAATATTTCATATATATATATATATATATTTCGGAAATATAGGAGAATATTCCAATACAAAAATCAATATAATTAACAAATTCTCCATAACTAAACGGATTAATATTATAACTATTCCATAACTACGTGAAATCTATAATTATGCTCATTAAATTAAATTTAGTTACCATAATTAATAATATACACCAAACTAAATTTTAGAAGTATCGGGATATATCGCATAGGGACGGGACCTGAACAGAAAATTCAAATTATTAATATACAAAAAATTAATTCTCTATAATTCAGAAAATATCGGATATGGGACGAGAACGGGTATTTAGAAAATGAAAATTACTATCCAAACTATTCTCGATAAAATCCGGGACGAGAATTATGGGTAATGGGACGGAAACCGAAATTTTGGGTAGCTAAATTCAATTCTCAAACTCTCACTAACATTAAATACACAAACGAAAAGTACATGAAATACGGGTTTTTCATCAAAATTTCATACCTATTTCCTTATCCGTTGGACTAAAATATACAATCCTAAACGAATAATTTTTTTTAAAAACGGTTATGAGATAGAAAGGTCCTGACATATATGGGACGGGACGGGACATGTTTTCTATCTCGAAATGGACATACCACATTTCTCTCATTATCTTTTTTTTTAGTGTAGTTGTCTCTTACTCATAACAAAACAAATTTGATTACTTTTTTTGTCTAAACCAAATTGAAACCAAACCGAATACTAAACTGATATGAATTTGGATTATAAATGTTATACCTGACAAATAAGTCTGTTACCATATTCCCGCACGAACGTGCGGGTCCGACTCTAGTATATTGTTAAATAACAAGTATTATGATTCAATCATAGATTAGAAATATAAATTTTTAACTATTTTATGGAATTTTAAACCGTGTTATGGTTTAACGGGTCGAATATTCTAATTTCAGATATGGATTAAAAGATCCAACTCTTTTAAAACGAGTCATGTATTCTTCTATTCTTTTTTTTTTGGTTAAGTCCGATCCTTTTTATTTTCTTCACACACTAATAAAATACACATACAACACTATACATCGTTTTTATATATTAAACGTAAATTTATAAACAACAGAAATTTTAAAAATATATCAACCTGCGGTGTACCGCGGATCAATCTTTAGTTTATTTTTTTGGTAATTAGGATCAATCTCTAGTTTGTAATTAAGCAATCTTCTTTATAAATTAATGCCAAAGACTAATATGCATAAATGTTAAATGACACTATAAACCTCTCAAACAAAATATTTTTGTCTTTCCTCAATCTTTTCATTTGGTTCACACAACAAATCGTCACAACCATCATTTAACCAACTTATCACTAAATTTGCTTTCGAGTTTATTTTAAAAAATAGAAAATATTGTAAATATTTCTATTGACATCGTGTTTTTAAAAAAGAACTGTAAACTTCTAATGTGCTTTCAAAGCGGATTTTTGGAGGATTCAAAGAAAAGAGTTTCCAAAAACTTCCAAATGCTTCTGATTCTGAAGCATGATATGCACCCCTGACGAAGGTTCCGTGCTACATAGCCGTATAAATAAGATTATCTTATTTCTAGAAAATTGTATGATTTAGAAACATTTATTTTATATTTCATGTGCATATATAACTCTTTTGTACAAAGTTTTTTTGAATTATGTAAAGGAAATCTAGAATACCAGAGAACTAGGAGACTTAATTACATCACCTTTCTTTCCTTCAAATTTATGGAAGAATGGTCATAACTTAAGATAAGAATTGCGTTCATAGAATATGAATGCTTAATAATTCCTATGAGAAAATGATGTATTTCAAACGCCGTTGTTTTGCTTTGCCTTGGATTCCTTGTAAACGAGAGAATCTGAATAAGCGATGTTCACACGTCTTTGGCCTTTACGGTGATGCCTAAACTTTTTTGTATCAACAAACTTTTTTTCTTCTTTATTGTTACCATCACGCTCCCTAGTCTCGACTTCTTGGATAGACTCTAAGACCTTAACCACCTCACACATCGTAGGTCTATACTTAGGATGTTGGCTTAGACACTTGTATGCTAGGGCAGCAGCTATCTGAGCCGCTTCTGTTTTGTACTGGTTCTCCAACCTTGGGTCAATTACCCGCTCTAACTTTCTTTGGTCCCTTAACATGGGCCGCGCCCATTCCACGAGACTTTGTTCCCTCCGTGTTCTGGTGTTGTCCATTGACCGTTTCCCGGTTATCAGTTCTAACAAAACTACTCCAAAACTGTATACATCATTCATCGTCGTTAAATGACCTACAACACATGTGAACCATTAAAGATACATATCTCAAAGCATCTCGCTTACACGGTAAAACAAATCAATTCTATACAAAATTGTTACCAGTCATGATATATTCTGGCGCAGCATAACCTTGTGTTCCCATCACTCGGGTTGTTACATGCGTATGTTCGCCTTCAGGTCCATCTTTCGCTAGACCGAAGTCAGATAATTTGGCGTTATAGTCCTGCAAAATCAAAGATTAATCAGTCGAAAATAACAATTTGATTTAATAATAGATACATAATTTAAAGAGGAAACAAGAAAAAACTCACGGAGTCTAACAATATGTTAGAGGTTTTGAAATCTCTGTAGATGACTGGTTTCTCTGCTTCATGGAGAAAAGCTAAACCTTTGGCAGCTCCAAGGGCTATCTTCATCCTTATTCCCCAAGCCATTGCCAAGCTATTTCCTGTCCCAATTCAAACACTTTTTAAAGTTAGTAATATTATTTAAATATTGTTTAAATTACAAAAGATATATAGTATATAGTTTTTAAGAAGTTATTAATGTAGTGTACGACCAATTAAATAAACGAAAAACTTGACGAAGTTAACGTGAAGCATATGGATTCTTTTTTTCAATATTTTGTCTTGATGTCATTCTATATATTAGGTTTAAACAGGCCATATATAGAATGGCATAAAAAAAAACAAAAAAAATTGTAACCTGGTCTAGAACATATATAACAAAAATTGAAACATTTTTTAGCAAGTTAGGTAAAAATTAATTAGATGACGTACTTCGAAAGAGCTGATTCTCCAAGCTACCTCGAGGCATGTACTCATAAACAAGCACTCTTTGCTCTTCTTCACAACAAAACCCTATTAGCTTCACAAGATGTTTGTTACTTAGTTGTCCCAAAAATATTATCTCCGCCTGCAAACAAAAAAGGGATCATTTAACGATAAATTTTGTATACATTAAAAAAAAATTATGAAGAAAATTCACAAAAAATATATTTTCAATGACACACTGCAAAATGGTTAAATTCATAAGTAAGAAGGAAAGACAAAAGGTAACCTTAAATCCTTCTAATGCATTAAAATTCAATGAATATAAAATAATCGGGACGGTCTTTTCGTAAATAAATTGGTCTCTTTTTTAATAGAAAAGTCTTGAATCTAACAAACACAGATATTAAAAGAGAGAGAAATGTTACCAGCCATTCTCTATGGCCTTGATGGCCATGAAGATCAAGAGCCTTAACAGCAACCGGTTGGGCTTCGATACCCGGTTTAACCTTATCATCAATAAACCCTTTGTAAACCGGCCCAAACCCTCCTTCGCCCAACATGTTACTTCTTGAGAAATTATGCGTAATCACTCTCAGCTCAGACAACGTGAACAAACGAAGCTTCTGAGATGTGAATGAATGAGAGAGATCATCCATGACCGACATGGGCGAGCTTGGATCGCTTATGTCCGATAAAGAAAGCCTCTTGAACGCCGGCGGACAAGTTCTTATTTTCATTACAGCCTTCTCCTCTCCTTCGTATTTGCTTGTGTTCTTTGCCTTGTAACACCCCAAGAACATGGATTTCAATGATGACTTCTTCTTCTTGATCACTGCCATATTTTCTTCTTCTTCTTCTTTTTTGTTCTTTGGGGAAAAATGGAGAAAGATAGTCTTTTACTCCTTTTGATGAATCTTTTGTAGAGTGCGTAGGTTTAGAAATTAAGGATGTTTTAGTTAACCTACTTGTCTTCAAAGTCCTGTAATTTATAGTAGTTGTTGTGTCTTATTCGTACTGACCGACCTTTGAGTTTTCAAACTATTTATATATGTTAAGTAGTTGCTTTTTTTTGTATTATTTGTATAAAAAAAGTTAAGTTATTTTTTTTTGAATTAGTGGATATATTTATATTGTCCTAACTTCTAAGCTCTATGGTGATATATGTTTTTCAGGAGAAACACGATTCCATGTTCACATTAATCCTCACAATAATATTGAAAAAATAACGCAAATTGTTTTCTTTTTATCACATCAGTAGATCTAAATATTAATATCTTTAAGTGAGTGAACGTGTTTTCACAACAATATTGATTCTAAATTCATTCAATTGTACTTAGACTTCATCTTACAAAAGTCTACGGACTAAATCATTTTGCTTATATTTTTCAATGAATTAAAAAATTTCTCTCGGTCTACATTCCACTAATACGATCTCTCGTCTCGTTTCATAAGAGTTAGTTCTGTACTTCTGTCTAATAGTTTTTATTCCAATAATTTAGGTAATTTAAAAATGATTTGGTGAATTTAAAGGTGTCTCTCTACATTCCACTAATTCGATTTCTGGTCTCATAAGACTAATTAGTTTTTCTAATAGTTTTTGTTTTAATAATTTAGGCAATTTAAAAATGATTTGGTATAAATTTCCGGCTGGCAAATATATATAACGCACAAAGAAGATATGATTCGCCTTGTTGAAAGGAGAATGAGATGATTAAGACATAATTAGATGTCCGTTGACCTTGTTTCTTCCATGATTAAATTTTAAGAAGTAAAGAACAGAAACAAATTTGAACCATTGATTTTGTTACCCTCTAATTAAATAATCATTTATTCAATAAATAAAGGTCGGTTGGTCTTCAGGTACGAAACATAATTTTCAGACATAACATTTATATTGCACCGTTCGTTCCTGTCGTTAGAAGTTAGTATCACACTGATCAGTTTTATATATATTTGCATTGATATTGTGCACAAAACATACTCGTATAAATTTACATGTGAGCCTGGGTTTGCTCTGTCAACAATATGTGATTGCAAGCAAACTTGTAAGCGTCTTGTAACCTTTGAGAATATCTTTTATCAAAAAAGAAAAGAAAAAAACACTCGTAAAAAAAGTGTTTCTACAATACCATGTCCATAACTCATTGAAGGAAATTCGAACACAAATTGCGTTAGTGAAATTTGAAACAAGCTAATACTAAAACAAATTAATGGCATATGATGATGTGAGCTAATTCGGGGTTTCTCGGTCCAATCCTTTCATTTAGGGCTTGATTAATTTTTCCAAAACATTTGTAAACGTAACATTTGCGGACGGTAGGGTAGCGATTGCGGTTGCTAGTGTTAACAAAATAACAATCACAAAATTTGTTTTACACTATGTTTTGGATCACTTTAGAATGCTAAATTACAAAAAATTCTTCCCGCGCGCTAATGTTTGCGGTAGTAGGTGGTTAAAAGAGAAACCGTTTTAAGTCTTAAATCCAAATAAATTTAATAACTTTCTTTTGACTCTTGGAGTCATGTTCTGAAGTTGTTATAAGTGCATTGCATGCGTCTAATCATTACCAATATAAATGTATTTTAATACTATCAATTAAATTCAAGTGTTGTTCGTCGCATCAATGTATATACGTACAATAATTATATAGAACTGTCGGGGAAATTGTGAATCATCACCAGCCGCCACATGAAATTATTTGCCTTTTGAAATTTATTAGCCTATGTTATAGTTTAAGGCTGGTAAGATTTTGGCGGCTATGGCCCTTGAAATATGGTAGACAAGATCATCCATATAAGATTATTCTTTTTCACTTCTAAATTAATTAATGGGTGACTTGCGCGATTTTGTATTGTTGTTTAGTGGCTAGAAAAAAAAACATTTAACGATAAATTTATTTTAGCAAAAATTATGTTAGTGTAGTTTAGCAACTTTGTATGTACTTAGTAACGTAAAAATGTAAAATAATACATTTGAATGTAAACTATTTGTACATATTAATGTTGTCCAAACAATCTGCAGTTTGTGAATATTTTCACTGTATTCTCGATCTAGTATTACTATAATACATTCTTCATCATCCAATATTATGTGAACTCACTTGCTGCTGCTTCTTGACCTTACAACTAATTCTTTTGACCTAGAAATTGTTTTTCTAATTCATCCAAGCATTTTGATGAGTTTTTCTCCATGGATGAATTAGTATCCTATATCTCTAAGATATCAATCTCCACAGAAGATCTTGTCTTAACTGATGTGCTCCTATTAACCAAACTCAAATAGGTAAAATTCATGGCCACGCTCACCATGATCCGACATCAGTCTTTTGAGTTCCTACCATAACTAGATCTTCTTGAAGACATCTGCACTAACAAGAAGATAACCCTAATTCCCATTTATTTAGCTATAGACAAACTTATAGAATCATAATGTTGTTTTTGTGACTTTTTGACAAGTTAATAAAATTGAGCTATAATATACCTTTGTAATACTTTTGAACCGTTTTTCAACTGAAACATGATCGTCTTGCCTTAGTAGTGAATATATCCTAGGTTAATCATGGATGATGATATTTGTTCCTTGACAACATCTGGTAAGATTAATGATTTATAGCTCACCCTTTTTATTTTCTCCGTAAATTTTCACGACCTTCTTATAAAATGTTAGTTAAGTATAAAAGATTTTGTGATTTACAATACTAAACCAATTATGCTCATTAAAAACGTGAATAAGACAGAAAAGATAACCAAGAAAATGAAAAAGAATTGAATGTTCAGGAAATCCTATTAGAACACAATGATTGACAGGTTTATTGGTTTTGTAGCTGGTGGTTTGAGTGGTTAAGGAAGCTATGTATAAAATTAATTGACTCATTACGGTTAAGCCCACCAATAAATATACCATCACTCACCAAGAACGTTCTTTATGGAAAACAATTTGTGAGAAGTTCACGCCGATGTTAATGATTGTAAGGATTTGACGGATGTGAATTTTATTGTTTTTGTAGGTTGAAGATTTAAAGTATGGACAATTCTTACAAAGTTGATGTGAGAATATTATAAACATGTTCTTTTTATGTGGTCTGCATGTCATAGTTAAAAGCATGATTGCTAGATTTGTGAGTTCTCGTGCTTTTCAAATTTCTTTCTTGTTCTTGTTTTTTTGTTTGCTTGTCCTCGACCAAAATACTAAATCTAGGGAGTTGATGTGTCGTAAAATTAAAGTATTTTTACTATAATAATCTCACTTAATATTTTTACAAAACATCGATCTGTGTTGTAACTAGACATGTTAATTAGGGCCAAAGCCCGCAGGCTAGCCCGGCCCAGCCATGAAAAACAGCGGGTTCGGGCTTCAAAATATATGTCCAGAAAAAAAGGGCCTTTCGGGCTAAAGGGTTTTTTGGGCTTAGCCCGGCCGGGCTCGAGCTAGCCCGAAAAACCCTTTAAAAAATATTTTGACCCTTTTTTTTAATACTTTCGTTCAATTGTAAGATTTGTTGTAAAAAATTTTTTTGACAGAGTTGAAAACCCTAAACTTAGTTTTTTTTTGTTGTGTATTACTATAAATCGAAAAAGCAAATATTAGCTCTACTACCTAATTTGAATTATTTTGATTTTATATTTTATTTAGTATAAGTTTAAACAATTTATTTGGATTATTTATTTGATTTTAACTCTCTTTTTTAAAAACTAAATTAGCGTTAGTGGTTATTTAAATATTGATTGACTCGTTTCATATATAGATTTTTTTTAAGAGATATTAGAAATTATAAGTTTTTTTTTTTGTTTTTGTCGGAAGAAAAGCCCAAAAAAGCCCGGAAAAGCCTTGTAGCCCTGTTAGGGCCGGGTCGGGCTTTAAAATATAGGTTCGGAATTTTTACGGGCCGGGCCGGGCCGGGCTCAAATATGTACGGGTTTTGCGGGCTTCGGGCCGGGCCGGGCCGGGTTAGCCCGCTTGACATGCCTAGTTGTAACACATACCACAATCTAGTATTTCGTAGAGTAATGTAAAAGAAGTTGATATAAAGGTTGCGGCAAATCGAAGTCTTCACTAATCTAGAATTATATAGGTAAACATTCGTGTATATAGTTTTAACATAATCGATTCGATTTTCCATTGTTGTGAACAAAGTAAAGATGAGTTTTCCTCCTATGGCTTTAATAAGAGTATAGAGGTTAGTATATCTCTTTATCCTCCATGTCCTCCTCCTCGGAGTCTATATGACGAGAAATGTAAACAAAATTCAACATGTTGTTTTGGGATGTTACTTTATATGCTTGATATAGTAATTTCTCTTAGAAAGTGACTGATTAAGCAACTGCGATTTAGATTAAATTAAATAGTGTGGTTAGAGTACCGTATTTAATGAATTAGACTCTCAAAATGCATGCGCATATGATTGTTTTTACTTTTTAGAGTGTAGTTGTCCAAAATTTGTAGTTCTTTTAGCAGACTTTGTGAAGCATAGAGAACTGAAAATGTGGACATAACACGTGTCCTCAACATTGCTTATTTGATTGGTTTTTTTCCTCCAGCGACAGTTGTAAGACATTAACTAGTAGTCCTATCGAAGAGACTAATCTGTGACCGTCTCAATTGTCGCGATAATGATTATGCCTATATTCATTTTCTAAGCTGAAAAGATACTATTTGTAAGTAGTTTTCGATTATAAGAGCAAGCTTCCATCTTTCGATATTTCTTGAAAGAGTTTTGATTAAAAGAGGCAACTTTTGAATTTTTCCTTTGCGATTAGTCTGAAATTAACCTAGAACTCGAAGGATCTATTATTCAAATTCCAATTTCTGTTTTCATGTTCTGAATTCCATACCTATATGTTCGAAAAAAATCATTACTTTGGCATTGTTTTGTTTATATTCATGAATAATCTAGTTCTTACTATCACACCATAGATTTTCCTCCGATAATGTTTACCAAGGAGAATGAGCCAGATTCAACGAACACAATTCACTATGTATCAAACTTCTATCTCATACCCACTGTGGAAGTCATAGTAGGTCCCCCTGTGTGTGATCATGTTCTAAAATCCCCTCTCGGTGTTATTGTATAGTTTCGACGGCTTACTTTTGGGTGGAGCTCGAAAATAGTTCATCATCATCTTTTAAGCAAACAACTTGTGTGAAAAACGAATATGAGTTGTGGTTTTTGATCCGGGGACAACTATCTATTTTTGGATCTATGTTTATTTCAGAGATCAATTACATGAACCATCTGGTATTTTGAACGAGTATGCAACCAAGGATTTCTCTTGATTCATAGTACTATTTGTCTCATAATAATTTGTGCTAAGAAAAATTGATATATTATGGTTTTGGGTATGTGCGCAAAAGACATACAAGGTAGATGATCCATAAACGTTTTGAGATATATTATGCTATCAACATCGTCCAATTCAATAATATACATATTTTGGTAAGATGACAATTTGATATTTCTTTAATCTTAACACTACAAGAAATTAATTTTATTTAGACGAAGTTTAAGACTAATAATATACGTCACCAATTTGTGACTTTTTTGATACGTTTTTTGTGACTAAATATATTTGTCACAATTTCGTAGTAATTTCGTCACAAAATTGTGACGGTTTAGATCATGACCGAAATTTGTGGCAATTAGCGACAAAAATATTACGATTTTATGACCGAAACAAGTGTGACGATTTTGTGACGTATCTATAGTCACAAATTAGTTACGAATTTGTAACGAATATGGGAGTCACAATTTGTGACATTAGAGTGACTAAATAGTAGTCATGAATTGATACCAATGAGTGACAAAGTATTTTGTTATAAATAGTTTCGTAATTTTGTTACAATTTCGTCCCAATGTGGACTGATTAACAACATTTAAAAAGTTATCATCTTCATTTATTTAAAAATATTTGAAACCGTTATTATCTTAATGTATTTTGGTTATAATATTTTTAGATGAGATAAAGACTATTTTCCTTATTAGATAAACTTTAAAAGTATATATTTAATTTTAATTCTAATCCTAGTAAAAATAGGAATCTTATCGATCAACATATATATTATCTTGTTTATGTGGAAGGACTTATAAACACATTAAAAATCATATCAATTAACAAAGGTTTTTCCCACGTTACGTTGATCTAGAAGTGCTCGTAAAGGAAGAAAGGTTTTGCCCACGGCGCTGTGTCTTCTCTTACAAGTAATAAAGGTTTTGCTCATATCAACACATGTGTCTTCTCTTACAAGTAAGAAATAAATTGTTTTATGTGTCTTCTCTCATATCAATGTGTTTGATTCCCTCAAGTCACTAGAAAAAGTCAAACTGGTTTAGTCCTTCGTCAAATTTGTTCTTAGCGTCCAGTCCAATGAATGTTTATTAAGAAGCTCATGCTTAGTTTTCACTTGTCTCATGCTCTGTTCTAAAAGCTGCGGTATGTTTCAGTTTTGCTAACACGTTAACCTTAAAACATCGTAAATTTCTAATACTAATAATTTTCTCATATAGTTTATTACTTTTCTGATAAATGGTTTTTAATATTGTAGGTTTAATTTAATGTCGTCGAACAACAATATTCCAGCAACAAGACGTTGGATGTATGAAAGAATCGATCACAGAACTAATGACGTTTCAACAGAATATTACCAAGAATTGAAAATTTTTATAAGATTTGCTAAGAATCAGCCTTTATTTCTTGAGAAAAGCAAACTCTTTTGTCCTTGTATTAAGTGTGAGAATGGAAAAATGTTGCGTGAGATGACCGTGACGAACCACTTATATAACCGAGGATTTATGCTTAACTATTCAGTTTGGATTTCTCATGGAGAAGATTACAATATGTCAGACAATCATTCTGCTACCGAGGATGCTTTTGGGTCTGCATCTCACACTGAACCAGTGAATCCTTATGCAACAATGGCTTCAGAAGCATTTGATAATCCAGAATCAAGATTTGGTGAAAACATAGAAGAAGAGCCCAATGCTGAAGCAAAAAGGTTTTATGATATTTTGGATGCTGCAAAAAATCCAATTTATGATGGATGTAAAGAAGGTCTTTCACAACTATCTTTAGCAGCTCGACTCATGAGTTTGAAGACAGATTATAATCTTTCTCAAAATTGTATGGACGCAATTTGTGAAATGATGCAAGAATATTTGCCCGAAGGTAACAAGTCAATGAAATCGTACTACAATATAAAGAAGCTTATGCGGTCTTTAGGTTTACCTTATCAAAAAATTGACGTTTGTCAAGATAATTGCATGCTTTTTTGGAAAGATGATGCATCATTAGAGAATTGTAAGTTCTGTGACAAAGATAGATTTCGTCCTACTCAGCTTGGGCATAAAAGAGTTGCATATCGCCAGATGTTTTATTTGCCGCTTGCCGACAGATTAAAGAGATTGTATCAATCTGATAATACTGCAAAAGATATGAGATGGCACGCAGAACACTCGGTGAAAAGCGGGGAAATGTCTCATCCGTCTGATGGAGAATCATGGAAACATTTTAACGAGGTATACCCTGATTTTGCATCTGAACCAAGAAATGTTTACCTTGGATTATGTACAGATGGTTTTAATCCATTTGGTATGTCAGGACATAACTACTCATTATGGCCCGTTATTTTGACTCCGTATAATCTGCCACCAGATATGTGCATGAAACGAGAGTTTATGTTTCTATCAGTTCTAGTTCCTGGTCCAAATCATCCTAAGAGAAGTCTTGATATTTTTCTTCAACCATTGATAGAAGAATTAAAAGATTTGTGGTATACTGGCGTTCAAGCATATGATCATTATAAAAAGGAGAACTTTTCCTTACGAGCTGTACTTATGTGGACAATAAGCGATTTTCCAGCTTATGGTATGCTTTCGGGTTGGACAACTCATGGTCGGTTGGCGTGTCCTTATTGTTTAAATCAGACAGATGCATTTCAATTGAAGAATGGTAGAAAAACGAGTTGGTTTGATTGTCATCGTTCCTTTTTGCCGAATGATCATAGTTATAGGTGGAACAAGAAAGATTTTAAAAAGGGAAGGGTTGTAAGTGATCCTCCACCTCAGTTGCTAACAGGTGAAGAATTGTGGAATGAAGTCAATTTGTTGCCTAAAACAGTTGATTGCGGGGGAAACCATGGGCGTTTACAAGGATATGGTGCTACACACAACTGGCATAAACAGAGTATTATTTGGGAGCTCCCTTATTGGAAGGATCATAAACTTCGACACAATCTTGATGTGATGCACACTGAAAAAAACTTCTTAGATAATATCATTAATACGTTACTTAATGTGCAGGGGAAGACGAAAGATAACATGAGATCACGACTTGATTTGAAAGAATATTGTAATCGGAAAAATCTACATTTAACAGCTGATGGAAAGGCACCAATACCAATTTTCAGACTACAAACTGATGAAAAAAGAACTTTTCTAGAGTGGCTGGAAAAAGATGTTAAATTTTCAGATGATCCATAAACTTTTATTTCTCGTCGCTGTTTGTGACATACAAGGTAGATGATCCATAAACTTTTATTTCTCGTCGCTGTTTGTGACAAAACAGTTACCAAATATAACGTCACAATGTTTGTGACGTTTTTGATACTGAAAAAAATTTGTGACGAATGTATTGCAACCGTTTACAGTTAGTCACAAATTCGTCACGGTATTTTTATTGTTACGGATTTGTTGGCATAGTGACGAAATATTATGTCTCAATAAAATTAATTTCTTGTAGTGTATATAATTAATTAACTTACATATGAATTTTTCATATGGAGTAAGAGTTATAGTTAGTAGCAGATCTAGAATTTTTTTTAATGCTAAATTTATTGATAAACAAAGAAATTTATGTACAAAATAAATTGAAAACAAGACTAAAAGGTAGAAAGATGTGATGTTTTTTTAATTTATTACCACAGATTTGAAACCAACGAAGAAAAAACCCTCCAAGCTTGAGTTATTTTTTCGTATTTAATTTTTTTTTATTTGGTGCTCAATAATCACTACAAAAAAGTCGCCTTTTAACGTCATTTATTTTGGAGGATAACGTCGGTATTTAACCGACTTAAATATAATGGCGTCAGTTTTTAAAGCGACGTGTTATCCTCCGACGTTAAAATAATTTACTTCAGTTACAAAACCGACTTGAACTTTAACGACAGAAAACTAACGTCAATCTTAAAATGATTAACGTCAGTTACTAAACCGACACCATCTGCATAACTAATGTCACTAAATAAACTGACGCTATCTAGGGGGTGATTGGTAAGAACTTTTAAGGCTTTAGAAAAGTTTTAAAGCTTTTAAAGTTTTTATTTTACCAATCAAACTTTTTTGGCTTTAAAATTATTTAAAGCCTTCAAAGTCTTTCTTTTGTTTTTTACTCTTTTTTTTTTTTGTCAACCACACATTAATTAATAAATATAATAATTCCTAAATTGGTTGCCCAATTAGGAGGAAAAGAGTCTACAAAAGAAATTTCAGAGAATAAAAGTCTAGAAGAGCGGACTAAGCAGTCCGCTTTAACATTACATAAACGAGAAATTAGAGAAAGCAAGAAGAAAGGGAAATAAGCGCGGATTAAACCAAACTCATCTAGCAGATTGGAGAAAGCGGGCCATTCATCAGGTGACTGTATCATCGAGACTAACTCCGAACAATCTGTTTCAAACACCTGACAATCGATCCTTCTTGAAAGTATATTCTTCATAGCCAATATTAAGGCTTCCATCTCCGAGTGAAGTGGGGAGGGACATCTCCGCATGCACTTTGCACCGAGTAGTATCGTTTGTTCAGTTCCTTGAAAACACCACCATCCTATACCCATAGTTGGATCCGAATTTTTCCAAGAGCCATCAATCCGACATCTTATTGTCTGAACTGGGCTTTCCATAGTTTCCGTAATGGGACTAGTTTCAATCGGTTCTAACTGAGCTTCTTCCCACAATAATTTTTCACTTAAAGCGTGATTTAAGATATTTGTGGGATCCGATTGTAATCCCTTGAATACCTTTTTATTCCTATCTTTCCATATGAACCACGAGATCCAAGCATAAAGGTCGGTTTTCTCCCCCCCCCCCCCCATCTAGCGTAGATGGTAACCTCCAATAAAGATAATCTAGGTTTGAAAGTTCCGAGCTTAGAGGAAAACTACCTGATGCCCTAGAGATTGTGGATAACTCCCATATTTTCTGAGAATGTGAGCACTCAAATAAAGCATGATTTATTGTTTCCTCTGCCAACTCACACCTTTTACAGATAATATCACATTGAATCCCTCTATGTGCTAATTTTGAAGTAACTGCTAGGGATCCTGAAGCAATTTGCCATAAGAAATATTTTATTTTTGGAGGGCATTTGATTTTCCAAGCTTGGGCTTGTAATGATTTATAATTTGGGCTTGTTTTTTACTTTTTGAATTCAGTTTTTTTCTAAAGTCATGTAAACCTGGCTTTAAAAGTAAAAAGAATAAAAATTAATTGTTTTCTTTATTTTATTTTTCCCATTATATGAAAACCTCTAATAAAATTCATTGGAAAATTAATTTTTAAAAAGTATTAACTAATTTAAAATTGATTTTTTTTTTCTGTTATTTTAAGATCCATTTATGTATATAAAAAAACATTAGATATTACATTTGATACAAAAATAGAGAAATATGAATGTATAAAAATATTTTATAAAGTTCTTTGTATGAATTTCGTTGTTATATCACAATTTGGGTTTATATTCACTGTAATTTATTTTGTTTAAAATCATAATTTTTACAGCCACAGTTTCTACAGTTTTGTTGTTACCAATCACATTTTAACAATTAAAGTCTCTAAAGTTAAAGTCTCTGCAATCAAAGTTTTTACAGCCAAAGTCCTTACAGCGAAAGTCTTTACAGCCGAAAGTAACAGTCATTACCAATCGACCCTTTATATTTGTTTTTTTGTCAGTTTATAATATTTATTTATTATGTAAATTAAAAATCGGAAGAAACTTAAATTACGAAAGACAATTGCCTCAAATAGAAAATTTCTTTCATAAAATATTTAGATTTTACATGATACAACTTTGTCCTGAAAAATACTGTAAAAATATAAAAATCCTCAAAAAACATTTACAATATGCCCTTCTCTTCTCTAAAAAGTTTTAAACTGATGGTCTTTGTAAGATTATTTACCTGAAATAAAATATAAATTAGAAAATCAGATTATAGAGTTTTTGTGTAAAAGTATGTTATTAAAAGGAAATATAATCTATAACTTGATAACTAGAGTCTAGAGAGATCTTAGAAGCTTTACTATAATATGACAACAACAAACTAGATTTTAACCCGCGGTACACCGCGGGATGATTTATTTTTTAAAGTTAGTATATATAAAATTTTATAAATTGTATCTCCTTATAAAATATTTATGTTTTATAGTTTATAATTATTATCAAGTAACGGTATATCACGAGTTCACGGAACAATAATAAACTGAAGATTAACTCGTATTAAAACGGTATTTTAATGATATTTTAAAATTTTATAAATATTGATTCAAACCCGTTCGCCATATAAATCCGTTCCGAAATATATCCGTCCCATAATTTCTTAACCCGTCCCGTGATTTGTTTTCTAAAAGTAGTGATTTTAAAATTTAATAATTTTTTATTATATATAAAGTTTATATATTGTATCATTAATTCTCTAAGACATTAATATTTTATAGTTTACAATTGTTATTAAGTAACATTATACCACGGGACAATTTTTGATTTTATACAATTTTTTCTAAATGAGACTGATTTGATATGTCTAATATTGGTGGTATTAAAAAAAATTAAGGATTTAATCTGTATTGAAGCGACATGTTAATCTTTTTATTATTGTTGATTCAAAAATCCGTCCCGCCAAATCCGTCCGGCCAAAAAACTCATTTATTTAATTAGTGTTGATCTTATTGATGATATGATTCTGAATCATTGTCTAAATATTTTAATCGATGTAGAACGTTGAACACACATTTTCGTCAACTGGATAATATGTGTCCGTTTTTAAAATTTTGAATCACAGTATATGCAGAAAAAAATTGATTTTTTTTTTTTACTTTATGTATTATATGATGATTCAAAACAGTTAAAAACAAATCAAACAAAGATGATAGGAGAATAATAATTCTAAATCTTAATCAAATCATCTAAATATCTAAATTATTAAATATAGAAATATCCGGTGTATGAGTTGGGTTAAATATAACCCGACCCAAGAATTTTTTTATGACCAAAATTTGGAAACGGGTCGGGTATCCAAATAACCCGAAAGCATTTTTACCCACCTCTCACCAAAGTGTTGCAAAAATACTAGTATAGATACCATAAACTCAATTTCAGATTCATGCCAAAACCTACCAAAAAACACTTTTAAGAATCGTTGTTAAAATCAAGCATCACAACATATTTTTATAGTGTTGGCATATTCAACGAAATTCATAATCGTTGTTAAAATCAAGCATCACAACGCAATTTGATCCGAAACACAAAACATTTCTAAGAAATTTCTAAGTGATTAGACAAATAGAGATTGGGAGTTGAAGAAAACCACAAAATCAAGTTGAAATACGATTATACGCTTTCGATCTATCGATTACTTTTGAAATCAGAGATGCAGAGCGACGAGAATCGAAGATGCAAAGCAACGACGAAGAATCGGAGATGCAGCGACGATGAAGAATCGGAGATTCATCGACGACGAAGAATCGGAGATTCAGCGACGAAGAATCGGAGATTCAACGACGACGAAGAATTTTGACCTGGAAATTCAGAGAAGGGGATAATCTCACATAACTACGCGTTGAAAATTAAAATTTAACCTGAATTATAAAATTAATAAACGAAAAAACAATTACTAAATTTTAACGACGTTTAATGGAACGACGCTAAATGACCGCTTATTTTAACGTTTAAAGTCGGTTCCAAAAACGACGTTAGAAAAATGACGTATTCTACCGTTTTTGTTGTAGTGAACCTTCTCCTATATATTTGATAACATTTGAAAATATTTATGCAGAGTTATTTTCTTAATCAAAATTCAAATTAATTTCAATTGTATAAATACAAACTTTTAAAAAACATTATGACAAAAATATAAGTAAATATTTTTTATTCAAGAGAGTATATGTAGACGAGTAGTTAGAAAAAAATATTATTGATTTTCTTGAATAATCTCAAACAAATTAATCATGAGTTTCTTCTCTATTAAGTTCATCATCACACTCTTCCGAATTTATGTTTAGGCTGATCAAAACGGTCTCTTCGGTTTGTTGTACAATTCCCTTAATAATTTCCTCGATTCCTTTTGGTTCAAACAAAACCAATTCAGACCAGGAAATTAGAAACAAAACCAATTCAGACCAGGAAATTAGAAACAAAACCAACCTTAACCAATTTCTTACTAGACGATGCTTCGTTTCCCTCTGATGCATTTGCATCGTGTCTTAGCTCTTTCTCTTCTACAAAACTCTTAAATCTTCCCTCAATTTGGGTCCGTATACAGGTATGTGCCAAATCTTACTTGTTTTCGTTCAAAGTTTCAATTTTTAATTTGCTTTAGCTCTTCCTTATATGCATTTGTTAATGTTTCTCTGCAGTTAGGGTTTCAAATTCATGTTTCTATCAATTTCTATACGATTGGAACTGTTTAGTAATTGTTGATTTTGGGAATTTATATGCAGAGACAATGGATAGGTTCGATAATCTACCAAACGAGGTTCTTTGTCATATCTTGTCTTTTCTTACAACAAAGGAAGCTGCTTTAACATCTGTTCTTTCAAAAAGATGGCTCAATTTGTGGAAACTTGTTCGTAATATTGACATTGATGACTCTGTCTTTCTTTATCCTGAAGAGGGTAAGCGTGAAAGGGAAGGAATTTTGCAATGCTTCATGGATTTTGTTGATAAGGTTTTGGCTTTGCAGGGTGATTCTCTTATAGAGAGATTCTCACTCAAGTGTAAAACTGGTATTGATTCAGATCGTGTGAATGGTTGGATATGTAATGTGTTGCGGCGTGGTGTTTCACATCTTGAACTTTTCCTCGATTTTTCGCGTTACGATTCCGATTCCGAAGATATGTATTTTCTGCCGGAAGAGTTGTTTGTCAGCAAGACACTAGTGGAGCTGAAATTAAGAAGTGAATATGGTGTTGATTGGTGGTATGCAAGTGAAGGCACTTTCTTACCAATGCTTAAAACTTTAGACATTGACTCGGAGTGGATTATATTATGTGCTAAGCTTGAGATGTTTCGTCCTGCTTTCCCTGTGCTTCAAGAATTATATTTGGCCAATATGACGTGGTCGAACAGTGATGAAGCTGCGTCAAATGCAAGCCTCAAGAAGCTAACTATCTATGCAAGCGGTTTTGATGACTATTTAAATCCAAAGAGCATTTCTTTTGATACTCCAAGTCTGGTTTACCTTGAGTATTCTGATTTTGTTGCGGCTGACTATCCAAAAGTTAACTTGACGAATTTAGTTGAGGCTCGACTCAACCTTATGGTAACTGAAGACCAAGTCAAGCTTATACGAGCGCCCAATGATGAAGATGATGGTTTTCTGCATCTTAGAAATGTGTGGAAGCTCATGAGTGGCATAAGAAATGTTCAGAAACTTTTCATTACTGCAGATACTCTCGAGGTCAGTTTGCTATTTTGCAGTATTTTTTTCATCAGTACGAAGGGAAACCAAGAAATCTAACAGTTTCATGGAACTTAAGTTTGTTGCAATATTTGGAAACAGAATGTTGAGTTGGTATTTGTCTTGTTTCAGGTACTTTCTCTATGCTGTGATATGATGCCAGTATTCAACAAACTCAAATTTTTACGTATTAAGAGTGACAAGGAACGGGGATGGCAAGCAATGCCGGTTCTCTTAAGGAACTGTCCTCATTTAGAAACTCTAGTCCTTGAGGTGTAAACACAACTCATTTGTTAAACATTTACAGATGCAGTTCATACTTTAGAATTTCTTATAATCTTTTTTTTTTTTGACTTTCAGGATCTCTTACACTATGTGACTGATAAATGTGGGGATACTTGTGACTGCATTGATCGGGAGGACAAAGGTTGTTCGCTCTCATCTTGTCCAGTGAAGTATATGAAGATTACAGGATTTAGAGGAACAATTAGAGAGATGAAAATGATAAAGCATTTCTTGGAGTCTTTCCCGCATTTGAAGGAGATGAAGATATATATCGAAGAGAATGATCCTACAGAATTCGAAGTCCCTGGAATGCTTAAACTTGTATCGCAGATTTTGACGCATTACGACAAGTTCTTTAGTTGTGATGTCCAGTTCCTGGTGTACACTGAGTTGTATAAGAAGTGGCCTGCAGAATGAAGTCGATCAAGGAAGAAAACTTGACACTTGTAATGCTTTGGAAAGAACCCACGTTTTGTCTAATCGTGGTAGCACCTGTTGCGTTCAGCGATTCCGAAGTTGTTTTTATGGCCTCCAAGCCAACCATAATACCCCCTTAAACCAACCTAGTTCACTTGATTTGAACCTGATTTGTCATGGGTCGATCCAGTCCGAGTTGTTTCACTATCTAAACCTTGCTATAAAGTTTAAGACTCGAGTTTTAAGTTTGGATTCTAGCTTTGAATCTAAGGTCTTAGCAAAAAGCTTTTAATCTAAGTTTGTCTCTAAGTTTACTCATACTATTTAGGGCTTGATTGGTTCTCCCGCTAGCACCCTCCTAGCGGTTGCTAGCGGTCGGTTGCGGTTGTTAGCGGTTGGTACCAATCATAGAAACCGCTCCTTACCGCTTCGAACCGCTCGAAATCGCTGAATTTCAAAAGCTTCTTCCCGCAAGCGTTTGCGGTTGCGGGCGGTAGCGGTTGGATTAAAAAAAAAAAAAAAAATCAAACATTTACTTATAATATTATAATATATATTAATCTTATATATATCTTTCATCTTTTTATCACGTTCTCATCAGAAACCCTAATATTATTCTGAAACCCTATTCTCTCAATGTCTTCCACCCAAAGGTCCCAAACTGATGAAAATCAAGAACCAAACGTAAGTATCATATATCATTTTATTCATTCATCACCTCATGTGTAACTTTTTGAATATTTTTCATGGCATCGTTTTTTTCTTTTCATTACGTATTGCTTTGTTTTTTGATTGAATATATCTTTTGATTTGTTTTCTCGAATAGAAACTCACTTGCTTTTTAATTGAATTCAACGTTATTTACAGTTTGTCCCATTACTTGATGCAATTTTTGATGTTAAACCAGATGCATAAAGTACTATCTTATTACAAAATTTCTTTATTTATGGTTTTAATTATTAAGCATGTTCAATTTTTCTAATATTATCATAATAATATATTGGTATTTTTATTTCCTTTTTTGTAATATTTTTTATTTATTTTGGTCATTTTTTATTTAACTGCTACTGCACCCGCTGGTTTACCAGTCATAAAACTCCCGCAAACGCACCCATTTTCAAACGCTAAACCAGTCGTTCAAAACGCTTGGTAACGCTTGAAGCCGCAACCGCCCGCTTCCGCAAACTCCCGCAACCGCAACCGCAACCGCTGCGTTTAAACCAGTCAGGCCCTTAGTCAATTTGTTCCATAGTCTCTTTAATCACAATTTTTCCGGTCCAAACTAAACCAAACCAATAAAAGACAGAAATTAGAAACAAAACCAATCTTAACCAAGTTTCTCTTCTGCTAAGTGATGTGTGATGAAGGAAACAATTCAATTTCCTCTGACGCATTTGTATGCCTTTGTGGTTTGTGCCTTCGCTTGTAGAAGCGATTCAGTAATTCGGATCTTTCTCTTTCAGAAACCCAAAATCTTCCCTCAAATTTGGGTTTTGGATTTCGCTTCTGTACCCTGGTAAGTGCCAAATCTTACTCACTCCTTCTGCTTCTACTGATTCTATTCTCAGTATGAGCTTGTTTTCGTGCAAAGTTTCAATTTTTAGTTTGTATTAGCGCTTCCCTATTTGCACTGTTGAATGGGTTTCTTCAAATTCATGGTTGGTATTTGCAGAGACAATGGATGAGTTCGGTAATCTACCAGAGGAGGTTATTTGTCATATCTTGTCTTTTCTTACAACAAAGGAAGCTGCTTTAACATCAGTTCTTTCAAAAAGATGGCTCAATCTGTGGAAACTTGTTCCTAATATTGACATTGATGACTCTGTCTTTCTTTATCCTGAAGAGGGTAAGCGTGAAAGGGAAGGAATTTTGCAATGCTTCATGGATTTTGTTGATAAGCTTTTGGCTTTGCAAGGTGATTCTCCTATTGATAGATTCTCACTCAAGTGTGAAACTGGTATTGATAAAGATCGTGTGAACGGTTGGATATGTAATGTGTTGCGGCGTGGTGTTTCGGATCTTGAACTTTCCCTCGATTATTCGGGTTATGATTCAGATTCTGATGAAATTTATTGTCTTCCGGAAGAATTGTTCGAGAGCAAGACACTAGTTGATCTGAAATTAAGAAGTGAAGAATATGGTGTTAATTGGTGGCGTGGAGGTGAATACACTTGTTTACCATTGCTTAAAACTCTCGAGATTGACGCGGAGTGGATTACATGTGATGAGCTTGAGATGTTTCTTCCTGCTTTCCCTGTGCTTGAGGAATTATATTTGGCTGATAAGAAGTGGCTTTGGAATGAAACTGTATCAAGCTCAAGCCTTAGGAAGCTAACTATATATGCAAGTGGTTTTGAAAGCTACTTGAATCCAGAGAGCATTTCTTTTGATACACCAAGTCTAGTTTACCTCGAGTATTCTGATTTTGTTGCGGCTGATTATCCAAAAGTTAACTTGACGAATTTGGTTGAGGCTCACATCAGACTTATGGTAACTGAAGGCCAAGTCAATCTTATACGAGCGCCAAATGATGAAGATGATGGTTTTCTGCGTCTTAGAAATGTGTGGAAGCTTATAAGTGGCATAAGAAATGTTCAGAAACTTTTCTTTACTGCCGATGCTCTCGAGGTCAGTTTTCATTATTACTATCTTTCGCAGTATTTAGCTAAGTACGCTGAAATATTTGGAAACAGATGTTATAATGTTGAGTTGGGATTTGTCTTGTCGCAGGTGCTTTCTCTATGCTGTGAATCGATGCCGGTGTTCAACAATCTCAAATTTCTATGTATTAAGAGTGACAAGGAACGGGGATGGCAAGCAATGCCGGTTCTCTTAAGGAACTGTCCTCATTTAGAAACCCTAGTCTTTGAGGTGTAAACACAACTCATTTGTCAAACATTTTACAAAGAAGTATACTTTTCTTATAGTTTTATTTTCGACTTTCAGGATCTCTCACACTATGTGACTGATAAATGTGGGGATGCTTGTGACTGCATTCCTCGGGAGGACAAAGGTTCTTTGCGCTCATCTTGTCCAGTGAAGTATATGAAGATTACAGGGTTTAGAGGAACAATTAAAGAGATGAAGATGATAACGCATTTCTTGGAGTATTTCCCGTGTTTGAAGGAGATGAACATATATGTCGAAGAGAATGATCCTACAGAATTCGAAATCCCTGGAAGGCTTAAACTTGTCAGGCAGTTCTGGACGTTTTACGACGAGTTCTTTATTTGTTATGTCAAGTTACTGGTGTCCCCTGTGGTTTATAAAAAGTGGCCTCCAGAATGAGTCTCCAAGTAAGAAAACTTTCTCATTGCTCGAACCTGATTTGTCTTGGGTCGATTCGGTCTGAGTTGCTTTACAATCTACACTTTGTTCTAAGATTTTAGACCTAAGTTTAAGTTTGGATTCTAGTTTATAATCTATGTTTGTCTCTAAGCTTTCAAGCACTTTATTCATAATTTGTTTTCTCCTCATACTATATAGTGAGGATTTCTTACCAATTTGTTCCATAGTCCCTCTATTTATCAGTTAATCACTTTTGTTGTTTTGTTAACATCTCCAATGACAGGACATCATTTTTTTCTTTTTTTTTAACTTGTCGTCGACATTATTCTACAATGTTACAAACTTACAATATATAATCACAATAAATCTTATATGTCAATTCTACACAAAACAAACAAACGAAAAAAGCATTATTACTCAATTAGTTAATTTTCAATTACATGTAAAGGTATAAAAATCCAAATTTGTTTTGTCTTGCTAAGCTTGATTCTCTTCCAAAAATGGTTGTATATTAATAAACTCACAATGCATATAGATTCCGTAATTAATCTTCTTATCTTCACGAGAGGCACATCTTTTCAACATTTGACCACTTACGAGTCCTCCTACGTTAGGACCTTTCGGCGTAATTTCGTCTTCCCCTTTGCTTAACATTTCTTCTTTCTTTCTTTACGACCAAATAAAATATTATTTTAATTTAATTAAATTCATCATAATTTACATTTTTATTTGTCAACAACTTTGTAAGAATTTTGGCAACAATTCATAATATTGCATTTTTGTATCTCTCTGATAAAAATACAAAATACATAGATAAATCCAAAAGAGTGAAGCAAAACATTAAAGCGGAAAGAAAGTGGTAAACAAACAATAATAGAAACAGGAGAAGCAGAACTAGTACTTCTTCTTCTGCTCTCTTCTCAGACCTTGTTTTGTACTTTCTTCTTCTTCTTTTCTTCTTGTTCTTGTTGTGAGCTCCGAATCTTCTTCACTACCTTTGACTCCATTTCTTTTTGCTCTTCAGGTGAATTCTACTTTTTCCTAACCAAATTTGCTCTTCTGGGTTTTATGAAAGTTTTGTTTTTTATTACTCAGATCTTATCCCTTGTTCTGTTTTTTTGTGTGTTTCGTTTCGAATTGTTTTTTTTTTTGTTCAAGATTAGGGTTTTGTAGATCAATTCGTCGTTGCTTTAGATTGGAAGTGAAAATTATGAATCTTTTGTTTTTCTTGGATCTGATTATAGCAGTTGAGGTGCTAGCTAATCGAATTTTAGAGCCCATTTTGTTAATGGTATGCTACTGAACTTGTTTCATTTCGGAGGTACTAATCCAATATAGTGTAAAGATTTGTGCTTTTTTTCTTCTACTTGCATTCTTTGAACATGTTTGCTATTTTGGTGAGTGAGACTCTATGTATAGTCATGAATGTTGAGCAAAAGGATTTATATTCACTGGATGGTTTCATTAGTAGGTAAATCATTGTCCTGTTATAGTGGTCAAGCTTGAATCTTGATAGTTTTCGACTTCCATGCTATTACCTGTGGGGATATAGAAACAATCATGGGCTTACTCTGCAGTAGAAGTCGACATCATACAGAAGATACTGACGAGAATACACAGGTTGACTCAGTAGCTCTTGGCTCTTGTAACGCTATTGATTCGATGTATGTGAGCATTTGTTCTGATACTTTAAGAGTTAACTTGGTTTGTGTAAAATGTGTAGGCTGCTGAAATCGAAAGACGGATAGAGCAAGAAGCAAAGGCCGAAAAGCATATTCGGAAGCTTCTACTACTTGGTATGTGGACCTTGGATTATATTAATCAGTTACTATATAAATGCAAATGGCAGGCCTTGATGAATCTTTTGCTAATAGATTTCCTCTAATTTTCTGATTGGTGTTGGCAAAGGTGCTGGAGAATCTGGAAAATCTACCATTTTTAAGCAGGTAAGTCCAAACAAAATTGATTGTAGTTTTTACTTCAATTTACTTATGAATCATGATAATTGAATGAGACAAACTTACTAACTTGCAGATAAAACTTCTCTTTCAAACGGGATTTGATGAAGGAGAACTAAAGAGTTATGTTCCAGTCATCCATGCCAATGTCTATCAGACTATAAAAGTACGCAAAATTTGAAATGGCTGTGTCGAGTTTTTCCTTCTAATTGGTGGCATTTTGGAGTTCTTTGGATTTCAAATTTAGAGAAACAGTAATATTAGTAATCATTCTTAATAGCTACTCTATATTGTTGAACAGTTATTGCATGATGGAACAAAGGAGTTTGCTCAAAATGAAGCAGATTCTGCAAAATATATGTTATCCTCTGAAAGTATTGTAAGTGGTTAAATTCCTAGGTCTTTGTTAGAGTTATGAGTATTGTTGAGTACATTATCTTATGGTTGTCAACTTATTATCCTAATATCAGGCAATTGGTGAGAAACTATCTGAGATTGGTGGTAGGTTAGACTATCCGCGTCTTACCAAGGACCTAGCCGAGGGAATCGAAACACTATGGAAGGATCCTGCAATTCAGGTGCGTGTGTGTGCGTGGACGTTTTCCTTACAATGGCAGTCTAAGTTGAATACATGATTTAAATGATTCCATTTGGTTTATACTTTCATTTGAATGTCTCGATGTTTCATTTTGTAGGAAACATGTGCTCGTGGTAATGAGCTTCAGGTTCCTGATTGTACGAAATATCTGATGGAGAACTTGAAGAGACTATCAGATATAAATTATATTCCAACAAAGGTATAACCAAAGTATCATTATTTGATGAAAATATTTGAAGTAATGATCGAAGCTGGTTGAATAAAATTCATTTGATCAGCCTCTGAGGATCAATTCATCAACAAACAGTACCTTTTTTGCTTTCTATATTAGCTTAGTTTAATCCTATTAGTTTTAAGAGGTTCTTAACAACACATATCTACTTGGGTGCTAGCAAAATTTAGAGACTAGGGTCAATATGCAATTTCTGTGACATTTGTCTTCCGTAATGTGTTGTCATTGGTGCATTTTTTCTATGTTGGTGTTTCAGGAAGATGTTCTCTATGCAAGAGTTCGCACAACTGGTGTCGTGGAAATACAGTTCAGGTGCCAACTACTTTTATGTTTTACACTTCTGCCAGTTTAATTGGCATTTTTATGCAGTTCAGGTCTCACTTTTCTGAATAGATGAGAAATAGTATAATTAGCTTAGGCGGTTTGTCATAGACCGAAGCTGTGTTAAAAGCGAAGGAACAATCATCACGGCAATTAGCTAGAGGGCTAACAGGTTTTAAGTGTAGTGGGGATTCTGGATTGTCTAGCGTTTTGGATTGGGAATTGGTGGAGAGTGGATATTCTTTTGTTAATGATGTCTCTCTTTGATGTGTAGTTCTTTTGTGATTTAAATAAAAGTGTGTACCGATTTGGATCCTTTGATTTACTAATAAAATCATATGAATTCCATACCAATGTCAAACTTCTTATTGTCTTGAATGTACTTGCAACAACCTTACACCAAGAATGTATATGAGATAAAGCTTCATTTATGCAGCCCTGTGGGAGAGAATAAGAAAAGTGGTGAAGTGTACCGATTATTTGACGTGGGTGGACAGAGAAATGAGAGGAGGAAATGGATTCATCTGTTTGAAGGTGTAACTGCTGTGATATTTTGTGCTGCCATCAGCGAGTAAGCTCATTTCATTATAATCTAAAGATATCATTGGGCTTCATTACCAAACATTAACCGAGTTTGGATCATAGGTACGACCAAACTCTCTTTGAGGACGAGCAGATAAACAGGATGATGGAGACCAAAGAATTATTCGATTGGGTTCTGAAACAGCCCTGTTTCGAGGTTTTTTATTTTCTTTTTAAATCTTATTGGTTTAAACTTCGAAGAGACTCTTAAGATGAGTTGTTTACAAAAACTTGGTTCTCTTACGCAGAAAACATCCTTCATGCTGTTCTTGAATAAGTTCGACATATTTGAGAAGAAGGTTCTTGATGTAAGAAGAACTGAAGCATATTTATTTGTTTAGATAGACAAGCAAGTCTTTTGGTTCCATAACACATTCTTTTTCAATGTGCATAGGTTCCGTTAAACGTTTGCGAGTGGTTCAGAGATTACCAACCAGTTTCAAGTGGGAAACAAGAGATTGAGCATGCATACGAGTAAGTTTGTCTCCAAATTTTACTGATACCCACCACGCTGTTACAGTAATTTGACCTTCTGATTTACACTTTGGACTTGATTAAACAAAAGGTTTGTGAAGAAGAAGTTTGAGGAATTATATTACCAAAACACGGCGCCGGATAGAGTGGACAGGGTATTCAAAATCTACAGGACGACGGCTTTGGACCAGAAGCTTGTAAAGAAAACCTTCAAGCTCGTAGATGAGACACTAAGAAGGAGAAATCTATTGGAGGCTGGCCTTTTATGACCTTATTATATTACATATCCTAAGTAAATTACCTCTCCTATTATAAGAAAAATTCGAAAACTGAATGACCGTATAATTGAGACTTGGCGATTCAAAATCTAATGCGTCTCGATGGCTCCGACTAGTTTCTATTTTCTCATTGTTTTGTTTAACATTCCTCTGTCTTTGGCTTCATATTGTTTTTCATCAAAAGCATCTCATTTTTTAAAATCTTTTTTGGTTATATTGATCTTAAAATGAGGCTACAATACGAGGAATATAAGATCGATGTGCCAAAGAGTCCACATCTCGAAAGCTAAAAAGTGAAACGTAACACAAAGCATGGTAAAGGTATAAAGAACAGTTACAATCATAGATCACACCCGAACACTCACGGGCCATCTTAGATTCCGAGGATAGCGATAGTTCTTCAGCCGTTAAAGGCGAGTGAACACATCCTTTAGCTCTTAAAGGCGATATTGAAAGTTCTTTAACCGTTAAAGGCGAGTGACCAAACAACTCTATAAGATTACTTGACAATAGGCAGTGTGGCCACGCGAATCCAGTACAAGAGCGTTTGCGGTTGAGTCATCAAACGAATAGAAAGACGGGAAACTTCTCTATGATCAAGAATTGAGTCAGATAAATTCATTATCAGTACTACAAAATTTTGGAATGTTCCTAACATGACAAAGTATAGTAGTGCTCGCATTAAAAAATATGGGGGTGAAACTGAACAAATACTAAATATGATGTCAAAAGCGAAATAAAATAAAAACACATGGGGTCTACCGTGAATTCAGAACATTCGAAAAAGCGAGTTTAAAAAATAATTAAATAATTGCACCGAAGAAGAAGAAACCCTGAAAGCAAAAAACTCTTCGCCGTTGTTGTTTCTTACGCCAAAGAATATTCCTTCTTCTTCTCTTTCGTCAAGAGATCCCAAAAACAGAGTAACCAATAATAAAAAAAAAAAAAGCTTCGTTGATTCTTCGTCCTCTGTTTTTGATTCCGCTTTCGTGCAAATCTTCTGAAACACTTGTATGTTATTGTTGTATTTCACTTTCTTGGAATTGTGATTCTGATTTTGCGTTTTGGTGTTATATGATACGATAATGTCAAAGATCATAAAATTGGTTACGTTAGATCAAAGCTTGTTCGTGATTGTTGTTGTTGATTTGGAATTTGATTATCTCTAATTTGGTTTATCTTTGATTCTTTAGCCTTTGATTTGATTTGAGGTTTGTCTTTGTGTTGATTTTCTTGCAGAATCTTTGGAACAATTGAAGTTTGGTCTCTTGTAGTTATAATGTCAAATATGGATCCAAATTCAGTTTTACCAAAGAGGAGTTTCTTACACAATGAGTTGTTTTCGCAATTACATATACCGGGAAGCTTCGCTTTCGAAGCATTTAGTTGTATCTCTAAGTTTACAGGAGCTTTGCTTTGTTGGTTTTCACATGGGAACTTGCAAAAGGAAGTATCTAAACATCAATGGGGATTAACTTGTAAGAGCTCTGATTCTTCGAAGAATTTGAAGCGATTTGCATTTGAACATCGGAACTTCTCTGTGTTCCCATTTCGCTATGTATCAAAAGATATTACTCCTGGCTTCTTTGGAAGTATTTCTAAATCCACTATTCAGCATTTTGTTAATGAAGCTGAGAGGCTACATTCGTGTTCCGTTCTCTCCTTGGCGGCTGCGTTGATACCGTCTTTGAATGTTATGTGAGTTTATTAAATTGTTCATTACTAAAACTCTCTTTATAGGGAATTTTCTGATTGTAGATTTTTTAGGTCTGCTTATGGACATGCTCTGCCACTAGGGAGTAATGATGTTCAAATTTCGGAGAATACCGGAAATAGGACTTGTCAGGTTGGGCATGAGGAATACAGTGGTTTGAGTTTTCACAAATTAGACTGGACAAGACAAACAGTGGAGCCTCGAACAGGGATCGAGTTCCCGATGTTGTTGAAGGAGAATGCTTCGCGATCGAATTCTGAGGTTCTTATAGCTTTTCTTCCTCAGTTGTTATTCTAAGTCATTTACAGCTTATGTTAGAGTATCTGGTCACAGTCACCAAAGAAGAGATTTTGAGTTTCGAAAAAATTAATACATTTTGAATTCATCACAATTTAAGGTGCTTGTTGCAACTGGATCTCGGACAATGAAAATTATCAGAATTAAATCTCTAAAAGTATATGCATTTGGTTTTTGTAAGTGCATTCTAGCTTTGTATCTTTCTATATTTCCATCTGCCTATTTTTATGGAATCATCTGTCTTGTTTTGCTTCTAACTCGGACTTCTCTGTATAAGATGTTCATCCTTCCTCGGTCTGCCAGAAGCTTGGCCGAAAGTATGCCTCGGTTCCAGCGAGCAAACTTGACAAATGCGATGACTTATACAAAGACCTTCTTAGGTATTTGTAGCCTTTGTTCATAGTATTATATTTTGACAGATTTGCACTTTTAACTGGTGTAGCTTTGAGTATCTAATTGGACATTTCTTCTGAAAGTCTTTTGTTTGAGTTTTTTTCAGGGAGGATATTGTTATGAGTGTGAGGCTTGTGGTTAACTACAATGGCTTGAAGATCAATACTGTGAGAGAGTAAGTGGAAGTTATACATATTGAACAGCTTGTAGCTTTTTACTATGTTAATGTTTCGTTTATTTCAATCTGTTTACTTGCCATTTGATGATTTGAGCCAGCCTCATTGAGGCGCATTACACTGATAAATGGCAAAATAATCACTTCCCTTGTTTGTCAATTTTTCCAGTGTTTTTGAGAAATCTCTGCGTGCTCGTTTGGTGAAGGTAAAATTATACACCGAAACAAAATGTTGTATACGCTGATAAGCGTTGTGACTTACGTTTTGCTATATCATACGCTTCTCCATTTTTATTTCAGGCAAATCCAAAAACTGATTTCAATTGTTTGAATGATTTTGGTTCATTCTTCAGACAAGACATTCCAATACCCGCGGTACACAACGGCTAATGCTTACACTCACATTTTACTTATAAACACACATAAAGGAGTATGACTCACTTTAGTGGGTCATTTGCAGGGAACAATAATAGACTTTCGACGAACAGAAGATGGACAACTAATCACAGAGAGTGAGTAATTATTACATTAGGGAAACTGATTGCGAATTCTGTATACAATATGAAGCTTCGTTCTATAATGTAATTTATTGTACACTTCACCTGAATATGGTAAACATTTGCAGTTGGCGGTAACCTGATTGGCGCCGTCCGAAGCAAGGATCTTTGCAGTTAGTTCTTCTTTCTATTTTTTTTTTTCTTGCTCTTGTTTGCGTACTGAAAGTCCAAGAGCTGAGATTTACAAACATTGCAGGAGCATTTTTTGGTATGTACATTGGAGATGTTCCGGTGTCAGAGCAGACAAAGGAGGAGATTGGTAGGAAAGTGGTGGGAATCATAAAGAGATGCTGAAATCAATTACTTGTTAGACGTCCAATGGCCTCTGAGTTTTAGAAGAAGGCAATTGGGTTTAGATTTACGCGGTCATGTCTAGCTGTTGTTAAATCAAATTACTTTGTAAGCAGCTTGTACTAGATTGTCTTGATTTGTATGAAAGTATGTTCTAGTTGTTCTATTCTTTTGATGATGGAAAAGAAGAAAGTTCAAATCCTACATATTATTATGGTAAGGAAAAACGAAAAAAAAAACATCTAGAGATTAAGTAGTTATATTGGAAATATTGGAAAAGAACCGGACAAAAATCGAATGCCTCCCTATTCAGAAGAAAAGATATCTCTATATAATATTACCGAAGTACCTTTAAAGAAATAATCTTGCCTTTTATAAACTATTACTTACGAATGACATTATAAATAAAATTTGAAAGACCAAATATATATATATATATATATATATATATATATTTTTTCTCCAAAAAGTGTTATCATTAAAAATACAACTGTAGAAACTTCCACTTACTAAACTTATCAAACAACACTTAAAGTAAACGAACTTGTAAACTGGATCTTCAAAAGGAGTCAAAGACTCCATCGAAAGTATCCCAAAAGATAGTAACAGCTTGAGTCTTCACATTTGCTTGCTATGAAGATGTCTTACCAAAGACACAGCTTTATAGAAACCACCAGGTATGCCTTAACACAAAAAGGATTCCCAGAGCATACCATTTATTCAAGCATCTTGACTGTCTTTCTTGAGTTACCCCAACAACGCCAAAAAATTTCTGACCGAATCAGTAGAGTGATTTAACGTTTTTCTGGAAGTTTCAGAATCCCTCCTTCCGTATTCTCAATAACTTTCTGTTTTTGCTTCCTTGAATCTCTTTCCTGTGGAGTTGTTTGTTTTTGCGTTCTGATCCATCTCGAACTTCATTTCCTTGAGATGATTCTCCAATCTCCACAAGTCTTGAAAACCTTGATGTGACCTCCTCTGTATTTACTGGAGTTAAATTAGAACATGTTGTCTTTGGATTGCACATTGAGGAACATGAGCATCCCAATTCTGAGGAGTTGTCACCCTTGAAGTAAAAAGATAAGGTTTCCGGTTTCGCAGCTGCTAGTTCTTCAGGATTCAAGGGAGGAATTGCAACCCTTGGTGGTGGTGCAATTAATAAAGCTCATTTAAGATAAACAAGTCATTTTATATAATATCCATTTGGAAAACAAATGGATACCGGATCTTAATACGGGGTTTTTAAGATTTCCTTGGCAACCTACATAAGATTTTCGTAACAAATAAACCGACTACTTTTTTTTATACGTCATATACAATATTTTATGTGATCTCTCTGTTACAATATCACTTATTTTACTGTTTTGCCAATATACCAAAATATTTGCTTTACCACCATTATCGTAAATTCATCCAAAACAAGAAATTCTAAGATTTAATAAATAACAATTATACCTTAGTCAAGCAATTAAGATTTTTGTACAAATTAGAATTGACGTCAAATCTCTCCAAACACACACTGAACGGTCTGCATCAACATGATGATTTATGATACTATAAGAACCCTATCAAATGAACATATTTAACATATACTAGATTCGGACCCGCACGTTCGTGCGGGGTTATGTTGGTAGATGTATTTATTTGATATAACATTCATTATCCTACCTCATATCAGTTTGGTATTCGGTTTAGTTTCAATTTGGTTTAGACAAAATAATTAATCGGATTTGTTTTTGGTTACAGTAAAGACAATTATATAATTAAAAAGAGAGAGAGAAAATAGACATATCAATTTTGAGACAGAAAATCCGTGTGGTTACATATCTACCACACACATTTAATCACATAAGCGTTAATTTACTCGTTTGTGATTGTATATCGTGTAGGTCTAGGATTCGGATGGACCCGTATATTATGTATTTTTGTTTAGGTATTTAGGAATGGTACATCCTAGGGCGTGATGGTGTGGACATGACAGAGAAGAGATGATCAAACGGTTGATATATCAGGGGTTGGATAACCGGGTCACGTGCTTTCTCCCACCCGGCCGTACCAGCTCCGGCTCCGTTTACGATGATGACGTCACCTGTGGGTAAGAGTAGCATGTCCCCCATAACCGTACATGAATCTCTTCATCTCTGCAATAAATATAGCAAAATTAGATCTAGTATGTTGAATAATCTATAAGTATGTGTTTGAATATAAACAAATTCATACATTTCATGCAAAAATTGATCATTTCTTAGTGAAAATTGATCATTTTCAGACGAAAATTATCACTTTCAGGCGAAAATTTATCATATTCATTGGTCACTTCTGGATTGTTCTTGTTCAGCAATTTTATCAGCCTCTATATATATATACATGTAAAAAATAAATAAATAAAAAAACATTTCATAAAAAAAAGAGAAAATTTACTTAGTTGTTCGTTACTAGCTTTTGTTGGCTAAATCTTCTAATATTCTGATAAGTTTTTGTTTTTCGTTTTTTTTTTTTAAATTGAAAACTAATAATATCAATCACATAAACTTAGATTTGAATATAGAACCAATAAATATGAAAATAAGTATACATGTTTTATGTTTATTGTCAAAACCGTATCCCCAACTAATCGTGAGAAAGATATCAGAGAATGATAAATCACAGTTTAATTGATAAATATAAAGTGATGAGTAAATCCAACCTTTACTGTGTAGGCTCTCCTGAATGCATACATAAAATACCAAAGTCAGCTAATGTAAAAAACAAAAACCATGCCAATGTCGTTATGTAATAATAATATACAAATCTGAAAGATGACACCTTTCTTCCCGTTCTTGTAATGAAAGCATGCAATACCTATCATAGATTTTATTAAAGGACCTACAATTTCAAAAGCATAGTTTTAAGAAAATATTGGTAATTTCAATTCATAACCAACAAATTGACGATTCTATAATAACACTTACTATTGGACATGTAGCCGACTAGTGCATGTTACCATGTCACTCCTAAGTAGTTAAAAAAAAAAAGTGAACCTAATTTATAATCGTTGCAAAAATATTTTATGAAAAAACAAGAATAAGTGGAAAATAGTTTAATTTTTTGAAAACTTTTGTTCAAATAATTTATACTTAGAACGAATGTGGAAAAGGGTAGGTTTATCGGTCGGAGAAACAACAATCATAATTATTTCAAAATCACACAATAGTGCCACTTCTTTTGCTTTCTTGAAAAGACTTTTTTTACGTTTTGAGTATTTGCTACTTCTCTCTTTTAGGCATTCTATTTTATTCAGTTTTATTTTCTTCCTCCCCATTTTTCTACAACTAATTTTGTTTTCCTTGAGTGTTTCCCCCATTCCCCTTTATATAATAAGGTTTAGAGAAAGTTTATCTTAGGGGTAATTAAAGACGAGACTAATGAAGAATCTTTAGATTAATGTGTTATTTAATAGCTATTATTATCTTTGAAAGTTCTAGATTTTGTTTCATAGATTTTAATTGATGTCATTAGTATTCCACAAGACAAACAATATATTTTTTTCCTTGACACACAAGTAGATGGTTAATCTTAATTGGTTATGCTCATTTTGACTTTTCCAAGTTTACTTGGATTAAAATACTCATAGCAAAAATTAAATATTCATAACATTATATGATCACGTAACACAAAATAAAACAATCATAATAAGTGCAACACTATGATGATATATCTTTAAACTTTAACTAATTTTCTTAAATAAATTTTCATAAATAATAAACAGATTGCCTTGCATTTTTATTGGTTGACTATAAAAACAGTGAAAGTAGAACTAAATCTAAAATAAATTAGATGATATTTACCCATAATTTACAAAGGCCTTGTGAAACTAAACTCCGTTCTTTAAAAAAAAATTAATTATTTAAAAAAAAAATATTCCATAACAATTCAAATATTATCACTTCTTTATTTTCTTTTATTTTTTAAATGAAAAATTCATTCTAAATAAAAACTGAAAAAATGAAATTCAAAATATTTAAATTCATTTTGAGGCTTTCACTTTATAATTAAGTTTTTTTTTTTTTTCTGTTAATGAGTTTTACATTTAAAGGATGAGAACTAAACTTTGTTAAATATATAGCTCAGCTCAACCTCATACTTTGAAATAAAGCTCTTAAAAAGAAGTATAAACTAAGTATAAACTTTGAAGAAACAAAAAAAAAATCTAAGCATAAACTAAGTCTCACCTAATATATAAATTCTTTCTAAATTAAGGATCTATATATCGTATAGTCATTTTAGTATACCTAATTTCTAAAATTTACCACAACAACTTCACATATTAAATGATTGATCCTTAAATTCACTTAATTTTTATGTCTTTGCAATGTAGTTTACTATTTTATTATTCTAACTCCCAATATATTATTATAGGAAATTTTCTTTAGTGACATCATTTTCTATTAGAAATTTCTTAATTGCCCAAGAGATTTATTTAGAAAGATTATCCATCGGATAAAGAATAACATAGGAGAAACCCATTAGGAGAAAAGAAGTACGATATACTAGGGTTCACTAACAAATAAAATCAAAAATTTAATATCGAAAAATATAAAACATGATTAGAATGAAAGTTTAATTAACGATAACCTAATTTTCATAAAATAATAGAATATAAAAGCCCAAATTTTCTTTTAATAACAACAAAAAATATGAAAACATACAAATAAATTATTAACGCCCCATCCGAAAAAGAAAAGAAATATCCCTTATCTTTTAACCTATTTTTGGGAGGAAAAAGGTTAATGTATGTAGTTTTCTTAGTTTCTTTTATTTTCTTTTTGCAAATAGAGTAATTATACAGTGTGCAACCCTCAAGAAAATGGTCGAGAAAAATCACAAATAGTATTACACTACAAATGATATAAAAAAGGAATTAACATATCACATATGAATCATTTGAAAAAAAGAAAAAAAACATACCATGATTCCCTATGATCTTCAATCGACAAAATACAAATAAAATCTCCATTTTAAATCATAGAAGAGTTTTGTTGCTCTCCTCGGATCTTAACCCGAAACAAGATATATTTGTTTTGCAAAATTCCAATCACATTTGATTTTTAGAATAAATCTTATTTATTATATGTTAATACACAATTACCTTTATGATATTTCTCATATGGTTGAGTGAAGTAACGAAATATTCTTCCATGATATTGAGTCCGTTCAAATCATTAACTTCATTCGGACTTTCCCAGTTTCTTATCAATTAATAAATAATAGTTTTAGTAAACTTAATAAATAAAACTAAAACTAATAAGAAAATTAATAAAAATGATTTAAGTGATGAGTAAATCCAACCTTTATTATGTAGGCTGTCCCGAATGCATACATAAAATACCAAAGTCAGTCTATGTGTAAAACAAAAACCATGCCAATGTACTTATGTAATTATAATATAAAAATCTAAAAGATCTTGTAATGAAAGCATGCGATACCTCTCAAAATTTTTATTAAAGGACTTACAATTTCAAAAGCATAGTTTTAAGAAAATATTCGTAATTTCACTTCATAACCAACAAATTAACGATTCTATAATAACATTTCGTGTTGGACATGTAGCCAACTGGTGCATGTTACCATGTCACTCCTAAGTAGTTAGAAAAAATAGTGAACTTAAATTATAATTGTTTTAAAACTATCTTATGAAGAAAAAACAAGAACAAGTGCAAAATAATTGAGATATCCACGATCATTTAGTGCGTCATTATAAATTAATGAATTAATAATTGACTTATGGATCTAAGTTCAGAAATTTTGTATTAACAAAAAAAACCATAAAGACAACAATAGTTTAAATTTTTGAAAAATCATGTTCAAATCATTTATATTTAGAACGAGTGTGGAAAAGAGTAAGCTTATCGGTGGGAGAAACAACAATGAAGATTATATCACAATCACACAACAATGCTACTTCTTATGCTTTCGTTAAAAGCCCTATTTACGTTTTGAGTATTTGTTATTTCTCTCTTTTGGGCATTCTATACTATTCAGTTTTATTTTCTTCCTCCCTATTTTTTCTTCAAATATATATATATATATATATATATATATATATATATATATATATATATATATATTTTGGAGTGTTCTCCTCACATCCCCTTTATATTATATGGTTTAGAGGAAGTTTATCTTGAAGGTAATTAAAAATGAGACTAGAGAAGAATCTTCATTAGATTAATGTGTTATTTAATAGCTAAATCTTTAAAAAAATCAAGATTTGGTTTCACAGATTTTAGTTGATATCATTAGTATCCCACAAGACAAACAATGTTTTTTGTTTTTTGCTTGACACACAATTATAAGTTGAATCTTAATTGGTTATGCTCATTTGACTTATCTATATTTAGTTGGATTAAAATACACATAGCAAAAAATGAAGTATTCATAACATTATATAATCACGTAGCATGAAATAATAGAATCATAATTAGTATGATACTACGATGATATATCATTAAACATTAACTAATTTCTTAAATATTTTTTCATAAATATTAATCAGATTGCCTTCCATTTTTCTTGATTGACTATAAAAACAGTGAAATAAATCTAAACAAAATGTGTCAAAAAAAAAAAAATCTAAACAAAATTAGATGATAATTACCCCTAATTTACAAAGGCATTGTCAAACTAAACTTCATTTTTTTTGAATTTTGTTTAATTATGTTTTAAAAAATTAAATTCCATAACAATTCAATATCATCGCTTTTTCATTTTCTTTTGTTTTGTGAATGAAGAAAAATCATTATAAATAAAAACTGGAAAAATGAAATTCAAAATATTTAAATTCATTTTAAGGTTTTCACTTTATAAATAAGGTTTTTCTGTTAAAGAGGTTTATATTTAAAGCATGAGAACTAAAATTTGTTAGGTATATAGCTCAGCTCAACCCCATACTTTGAAATAAAACTCTTAAAAAGAAGCATAAACTAAACATAAACTTTGAAGAAAAAAAAAAAACTAAGCATAAACTAAGTCTCACCTAATATATAGATTCTTTCTAAATTAAGGACATATATATCATATAGTCATTTTAGAATACCTAATTTCTGAAATTCGCCTCAACAACTTCACATACTAAATAATTAATCATTAAATTCACTTAATTTTTATTTTTTCTGTTATATAGTTTACTATTTTATTATTCTAACTTCCAGTATATAATTATAGGAAATTTTATGAAGTAACATCATTTTCTGTCAGAAATTTCTCAATAATTTAGCAGCTCATTAGGAGATAAGAGATAGGACATTCTAGGGTTCACTAACAATGAAATACAAAATTTAATATTGAAAAATATAAAACATGATTAGAATGAAATTTTAATTAACGATAATCTAATTTCATAAAATAATAGAATATATAAGCCCATATTTTCTTTTAAATAACAACAGAAATATGAAAACTTAAAAAAAAAAATTATTAACGCCCTTATCTTTTAACCCATTTTTGGTAGGAAAAAGGTTAATACATGTAGTTTTTTTAGTTTCCTTTTATTTCTTTTTCGCAAACAGACTAATCATACAGTGTGCAACTCTCAAGAAAATGGTCCGAAAAAATCACAAATAGTATTGCACTATAAATGGTAAAAAGAAAAATTAACATATCACAAAAGAATCATTTGAAAGAAAAAAAACATGACATTATTTCCTATGATCTTCAATCTCAAAATACATAATAAACTCTCCATTTTCAAATCATATAAGAGTTTTCTTGCTCTTCTCGGATCTTAACCTGAAACAAGATATAATTTTTTTTGCAAAATTCCAATCATATTTGGTTTTTAGAATAAATCTTATTTATTATATGTTAATATGCAATTACCTTTATGACATTTCTGATATGGTTGAGAGAAGTAACTAAATAGTCTTCCATGATATTGAGTCCGTTCAAATCATTAACTTCATTCGGACTTTCCCAGTTTCTTATCAATTAATAAATAATAGTTTTAGCAAAACTTAATAAAAAAAAATCTAAAATTAATTAGAAAATAAATAAAAATGATTTATTGAATCTTCATTAGTGTTTTTCTTAATCATTACCTCAAAATTAACTTCTTCTCATCATACAATTCCTTGAGTTCTCTCAGTTTAGTGACCTTATTATCATCCTAAATATCATTAATTATAATATTAAATAAACATTTATTAAAAGGAAACAAAATATTTTTAAAGAAATATTTTCGTACCTGAATCTCTTCACTTCTGCAATAAATATATCAAAATTAGATCTAGTATGTTGAATAACCTATAAGCATTTGTTTGAATATAAACAAAATTATACCTTTCTGGCGAAAATTGATCATTTCCAAGTGAAAATTGATCATTTTCAGGCGAAAATTGGTCACTTTCAGCAAAAGATTGATCATTTTCAATGGTCACTTCTGGATTGTTCTTGTTCAACAATTTTATCAACGTCTATATATACATGTAAAAAAATAAATAAATAAACAAACGTTCATAACAAAAAAAGAGAAAATTTACTTAGTTGTTCGTTACTAGCTTCAGTTGGCTAAATCTTCTAATATTCTGATAAGTTTTGTTTTGGGTGTTATTTTTTATTGAAAACTAATAATATCAATCACATAAACTTAGATTTGAATATAGGACCAATAAACTATGAAAATAAGTATACATCTTTTATGCTTAAACTATTGTGAAAACCATATATCCAACTAATCGTGAGAAAGATATTGGCGAGTGAAAACTCAAACTTTAATTGATAAATGTAAAGTGATGAATAAATCAAACCTTTATTGTGTAGGTTTTCCTGAATGCATACATAAAACACCAAAGTCAGCTAATGTATAAAACAAAAACCATGCCAATATACTTATGTAATAATAATATAAAATATGAAAAATCACACCTTTCTTCCCGTTCTTGTAATGAAAGCATGCAATATCTCTCATAGATTTTATTGAAGGACCTACAATTTCAAAAGCATAGTTTTAAGCAAATATTGGTAATTTCAATTCATAAGCAACAAATTAACGATTCTATGATAACACTTCCTACTAGACATGTAGCCGACTAGTGCATGTTAGCATGTCACTCCTAAGTAGTTAAAAAAAAGTGAACCTAGATTATAATCGTTTCAAAACGATTTTATGAAAAAAAAAACAAAAACTAGTGAAAATAATTGAGATATCCATGATCATTTAGCGCGTTATTGTAAGTTGATGAATTAGTAATTGGCTTATGGATCTAAATTTAGAAGTGCTGTATTAACAAAAAAAAAACCATAAAGACAAAAATAGTTTTTTTTTTAGAACTTCTGTTCAAAGAATTTATACTTAGAACGAGTATGGAAAAGGGTAGGCTTGTCCGTCGGAGAAACAACTATCAAAATGATTTCACAATCGCATAACAATGCTACTTCTTCTGCCTTCTTGAAAAGCCCTTGTTTACGTTTTGAGTATTTGCTACTTCTCTCTTTTAGGCTTTCTATTCTATTCAATTTTATTTTCTTCCTCCCCATATTTTCTACAACTAATATTTTTCTCTTGATTGTTCTCCCCATATCCCCTTTATATAATAAGGTTTAGAGGAAGTTTATCTTAGGGGTAATTAAGGATGAAACTAGAGAAGAATCTTAATTAGATTAATGTGTTATTTAATAGCTATTATTATCTTTGAAAGTTCTAGATTTGGTTTCATAGATTTTAATTGATGTCATTAAGACAAACAAATTTTTTTTTTTCTACTTGACACAGAAGTAGAAGGTTAATCTTAATTGGTTACGCTCATTTTGACTTTTCTAAATTTAGTTGGATTAAAATATTCATAGCAAAAAATTAAAATAATCATAATTAGTGTAACTCTATGATGATATATCTTTAAACTTTAACTAATTTTCTTAAATAAATTTTCATAAATAATGAACAGATTGCCTTCCATTTTTATTGGTTGACTATAAAAACAGTGAAAGTAGAAATAAATCTAAAAGAAATTAGTTGAGAATTACCCCTAATTTTTTTTTTGATGAAATTACCCCTAATTTACAAAGGCCTTGTGAAACTAAACTCCGTTTTTTTCTAAGTTTGGCTAATTATTTTTAAGAAAATTAAATTCCATAACAATTGAAATATCACCGCTTCTTCATTTTTCTTTTATTTTGTAAATGAAGAAAAATCATTCTAAATAAAAACTGTAAAAATTAAATTCAAAATATTGAAATTCATTTTCTTGCTTTCAATTTATAAATAAGTTTTTTTGTTAGAGTTTTATATTTAAAGCACGAGAACTAAAATTTGTTAGATATATAGTTCAGTTCAACCCCATACTTTGAAATAAAACTCTTAAAAGGAAGAATAAACTAAGCATAAACTTAGTCTCACCCAATAGAAGAAGAAACTCATAATTGAACCAAGTAAATTATAACCCACGAATGAATGGGTATGGTAGATAATCGTACCAACCACTCGAGTTTTGTCTTCAGTTCGAGAATCTTTAGATGGAAAAATCTAGATATCAACGGCTAAAGATATTATAAGGCACTGACCAAGGTTTAGTACTCATTGTTTAACCACCAAACCAAAAGGAAAAATGTAACGCCTGACATCCTTTATCGGACCCGTGGGCTCCATCCCTGTCTGGCGGTCGATCCGCTATGTTTGGAAGGCTTTAAAGACTTTGTTTACTGATCTTACAAATAACCACATGATCTTTCCACGTGTTTTGTCCTTACTCATCCGGTTTGGATAATCACTTTCTGGAAGGTCACCCATCCTGAAATTGCTCCAGTCCAAACATGCTTATCTGTAGAGTTCTCTCAGGACAATTGACCGAAAAGAAAAGTGCACTTTGGTGACATAGGTGGTCAAATCAATTCTTTTAACCTTTACGCATGCACCACCATATTCATGAAACCGAGATGTTATAAAAAAGATTATAGACACGGAAATATTTAGATCCTCCAAAATTAGATGTTTTGTTATATGTGAATAGTTGCATCGACTGATCGAGATGTTTGGCGATGGAGTGGAGGATATCGCTCCAGCCATATCGATTAAATGAAAGACTTCCAAACGAGAATTGACTATATACATTTTAGCTTATGATCCAAAAATTACTTTGCATGTCTTAGAAAGTAGTGTCCCAAGAACAATGAGGATGCATGTTGTATTTGAGAGATGTTGGTCACGAACCAAATGAGCATTAGTATCCATATGATTACATTATATTAGTATTTCACAAGACAAACAATGTATTTTTTGTGTGTGTTACACAAGTGTATGTGAGTCTTGATTTTTTTTTTTTTTACTTTAATCTAATCTAGGTGGATCAAAATACACATAGCCCAAAATTAAATAATCATTATAACATTATATGATCACCTAGCACAAAACAAGGTTATTCACTTTATGGAACCGATAGAAGACTTCCACTTAACATATATGGTCGATGTGATGTTATGATATATATAACAACATACAAATCTTAAGGTCTGGATGTTGTAGTTGAGTAAATTTTCAAATCCTACTATACATATATATTTAAAACAAAGCTCTGAAAAGGAAGCATAAACTAAGTCTCACTCAATAGACGAATTAGATCAAGAAACAATAATTGAACCAAATAAATTATAACCCACGAATGAATGAGTAGGGTAGATAATCGTACAACAACCACTTGAGTTTTGTCTTCATTTCGAATATCTTTATATGTAAGGAGATCAATTGATAATGAAATATATAAGGCACTTACTAAGGTGTAGTAGTACACACAATGTTTAGCCACCAAACAAAAGTTGAAAAAGATTATAGACAAGAGACAATTTTGATCTTCGAAACTTAGATGTTTTGTTTTATGGGAATAGTTGCATCGACTCATCGGGTAGTTTGGCGATGAAGTCGAGGATGTCACTCCAACCATATCGATTAAATGGAAGACTTCCAAACGAGAATGGACAATATCCAAAAATTATTTTGCATGTCTAAGAAAGTAGTGTCCCAAGAACAATGAGGACGCATATTAGAAAGATGTTGGTCTCCAACCAAATGAGCATTAGTATTCAATTGATTGCATTAGCATTTCACAAGACAAACAATATATATTTCTTTCTTTATGACACACAAGTGTATGTGAGTCTTGATTATGTTTCTTTGACTTTTAATCTAACAGTATATACAATATATGGTTACCTAGCACAAAACAAGATTACTTACATGTGAAACTATGATTATCTATTTCTAAACTTTAACTAATATTATGTAAATTCGTTTTCATAAATAAATGATCAGATTGTCTTCTATTTTTAGCTGTTAAGAATAAAAAGAAGTAAAAAATATCACTAAATCTAAGATAAGTTAAAAGAATAACCTAATTTTTAGAGTTCAAGGCATTTTGTTTTTTCTTTTTCGGTAGGATTTAGATAATCAGATATAACTTATAAATCATTCCGAAACAGAAATTTAAATAGAAAATAGGAAGTCTTAAGTGCCAGTCTGAGGATATATTCACACACTTGTCTAATAATAACAAGGCAGTGCATAATTTTTTTACATGAGACATTAATTTTCTAACAGCTTAACGCAACAAAACGGTACCGTTTTAAAGATTCTCCTCCTAAGAAAAAAGTAATTGACACTACTCACTGTTCTGAGAAATAACTTGTCCAAACCGAAGAAACAGCTGAGCATCAGAAGCACTCATGGAAGAGCAATTGACAGAATGAGGAGTCTTGAGATTTGCATACTCATCGACGTAGCACGAACCAGCCAGCGTTGCTGAGGTGTCTGTCGCAGCAGGTGGTTGTTCCGACAGCATGAAGCTGCCGAGGACACGAGTCACTTGGTGCATTGTGGGTCGATCATTCGGTTGTCTTTTGGTGCATAGAAGTGCCAGTTGGAAAACTTTCTTCACCACACCGAGATCCTTACAAGTCGATGTGATGTCTGGATCTGCCATTTCCATCACTTCATTGTTCCCTGTCTTTGACATGATCTGATGTGCAAGTGAATCGAAAACAAGATTAGAACCAAAAAAATCATACCGAACTAAGCCGAAGTTCCTTAGATCGAAACTAAAACATAACAACATTTATATGCGAAATGTTGAACCAAAACAGAATACTTTTAACCAAACCCAAAAATTTACGGGTGTTAATTTGGACTTGATCCGAAAATCGAATCCAAATCCAAACCAAACCATAAAAGATAACACCAATGTATAACCAAAGTTTCTTTGTAATATAATGATATATTAGACTCAAACCAAAAACCCGAAAAATTATAACAAAAAACAGAATAAACAGATTGACATGCTGAGAGAAAGAGAGACAAGAAAGGACAAACCAGATGGTGGAGATTGGATTCGTCATCGACGGCTTTCCTTCGGGTTAACAACTCAAGCAGCACTATTCCATAACTGTAAACATCGGATTTCTCGGTGAGACGTGAAGTGCGAGCATACTCGGGGTCTATGTAACCAATCGTTCCCATTACGTAAGTAGAAGTATGTGACTTTGACACACACAAGCTTTTCGCGATTCCGAAATCTGTTAAACGAGCCTCTAAGTCCTTGTCCAAGAGAATGTTGGACGACTTAACGTCTCTGTGAATGATCCTTGGACTACAGTCATGGTGTAGATAAGCTAAACCTTGTGCTGCACCATATGCTATCTTAAGCCGTGTGTCCCAATCAAGAGTCTTTTTCTTCGTAGGGCCTTTACAAAACACAAGAAAATATGTTATGTAACAGAAGAAACAAACGAAGTTAGTGTATTGTGCGATGCGACTTACCGTGAAGAAGATCCCAGAGGCTACCATTTTCCAAATAGTCATAGAACAGGAGACTCCCCAATGGAGAGAGAGAATAGGCTTGTAGGCTCACAAGATTTCTGTGCTTGATGCTACTTAGCATCTCGAGTTCGGTCTCAAACTGTTTCATTGACTGTGGATTGTGAGAGTAAAGCCGCTTAATCGCAACTGGTTTGCAGTTCTTCAAAACACATTTGTATACAGTGCTCGATGCTCCATGCCCAATGATGTACTTCTCACTCAGATTTTCTGTCATTCTCATGATATCCTCGTAAACGTGGAGTGCCATGTTCATATGAAGGATGACGAGCTTCGGAGTTGAATAGGTTACTGATGTCACCAAGAAGTTGGATTAGCTATTGGATTACAATAGTGGTAGGCGAAGAACATTTGTAAAGTGGTTTGGAGAATAAACCTGGTTTGTCAAGAGATCCATCAAGCAACGGAGGAGGATTATGTGGCCGACAAGCTGCTATTAAGACCATGAGAAGGATCACAAGTCCCCCAATAGCTATTCCAAGAATAGCTGCTCTAGAGATTGACACTGCAGACAAAAACAAGGATAGAAACATAAGCTTCTATTATCTTTGGTTATGTGAATGGAAGCTTTTAGAAGAATGTAATCACCTCGTACAGTTGGACGAGAATCATGACAGGGTGAGTTTAGCCAACTACCGCAAAGACCAGGATTGCCAATGAAACTGTATCCAAAACCCAAAAAAAAACAGATATAAACATCGCTGTGGTCAAATATTAGCCAACAAAACAAAATGCAAACTACCGAAACCTGCTAAATTACCATACCTGTCTGGTGAAAATCTTGAGAAGTTATTGTTCTTAGGAATATCGCCTACGAGGTTGTTGTGAGATACATTCCTATAAAAGTTAGTCAAGATTACAGGTTAGATTCTAAGCACAAGATGCACACAAAGAGACAAAAAGTGTTACAGAACCCACTGTGTCTACTTACAATACAGTCAGGCTGAGGCAGTTGGCTAATGAACCAACATTACCAGTTAAGTTATTATTTTCCAGTCTCCTGCAAGAAATTTTAAGAAACACAACATTGGTTAAATCACCAACCCAATATCTGTCGCTGGATCACACATAGTGACCACATCAATTATGTTCAGATATTTATCTTTATTTTACTATCATTTAACACAAACAATTTCTCAACAGCTTTGAAGGGGTAAGAGGAAGATTGCTTACAGCAAAACAATATTCTGTAATTGGTTAAGCTCTTCTGGAATTGGGCCCGAGATATCATTATTTGAAAGATCTCTGCAACCACAAAACACAAATTCAGAACAGTAATGTGATATATGGAAAAACTCTAACTAAGCAAATAGAAGATACTTCTTACATTTCCATGATGCTTCTTAGATTTCCAAAGTCGCCTGGAACTACACCGGTTATATGATTTCTGCTCAAGTTCCTATAACATGAATGCAAGATTTCACAAACTATTTCATCTTTTACTAGAACCAAACAATAAATTGGAGGTTTCATGGATGCTCACATCTTGAGAAGATGCTCCAAATCACCAAGGGAAGAAGGAATGATGCCATTTATCTTGTTATTGGAAAGATCCCTTCAAATTTCAGAAAATTAATAACTGTGGGACAAGGCACATAGAAAGATGTATACTTTACAGAAAACAAGAAACACTCACAATGTATCTAAGTTACCGATACGAGATAGCTCAACCGGGATTGGACCTTTGATATTGTTGTTGGACAGATTACTGGTTGAACCGATAAATCAAAAGCAATCAAGAACTTGGTAGTTAATGGCTTTAAATTCGAAAAAACAAAAGCTGCAGAACCATATCATATATAAGGTATCAGAAAGATTCCCAGCACCAATACTTACAGGTAAGTCATGCTCTCTAGCTTTTGAAATGCTCGAGGTATGGTGCCGCTAAACTTGTTCCCGTGAACATTTCTACAGTTGCAATAATTAGACAATAATCATAAAGAAGCAACAATTTTGAACATTCCAGTGTGAAGTTTTAAGAGAAAGAGATACGTACAAGCTGTTTAGGTTTGTGCAGGAGCTCAGATGATCAGGTATAGGTCCTTCTAGATCATTGTTGGCCACATTCCTATATGTAAATAGTTCACATCAATATAAAGTACATCAAAACATGTCAAGCATAGGAAGAACTACTTACAAATCAAACAAGTCAGTAAGCTTCCCAAGCTCCGGTGGTATATGACCCGTGAGATGATTATCGTTGAGTTCCCTGTGAATATTGTACAAATAGTTGATAATGAAACACAACTTAGCAGTGACTGACTGCGAAAAGAGAAGTGAAGAGAAGGTTGGTCATACAGGTAATGGAGTTTTGACATGTTTCCAAGCTCAGGTGGAATTGAACCAGTCAGCTTGTTACTGTGCAAATACCTAGAGACAAAGCCAAAATCATAATCATTATCATTTACATGGTATGAATCACACATGACTTCAAAATGAAAACTAAACTCTAATGAGTCATTAGACTTCCATATATAGTAATGAATAGCCTTATGCAATGCAAATCCCATTCTTTATAGACGTCAATGTTAAATTTTCCATTTGAACTTCCACACAGTATAAAATGAAGAGAATATCAAGGTAAAGAATTACAATTTCTCGGTGAAAGTCAGATTTCCCAAAATCGGAGGAATAGGTCCACTCAACAAGTTTCCACTTAGATCTCTGTAAAAGAAACAAAATGGAACCTATAAGTTCATGAAAATGTTACAAGTAGCTTCATTGGTTAGAAGAAAAGTACTTACAACACTGCAAGGGCTTGCATGAGACCAATCACTGATGGAATCTTCCCAGAAAGCTGATTGCCTTGCAATGATCTAAGATGATAAAATGATCTTCTTTAAAAGAAAACAAAGACTAGCCAAATCTTAAAGAAAAAGATTTAAGCAGTTCAGGACAATATGGGACCAGTAGAGAGGTGAGGACTAACAATGTTGCAACTTGCAGGAAGCCGATGTCAAAAGGGATCTCACCAGTTAGCTGATTGTAGGACAAGTCCCTGAGTTCATAATAAACAAATTATTAAGTAGATTTTCCCAAGTAACCAAACTAGAATAAGGATGTATAGAAGTAGAGAGAGAGGCACATACAAAACCTGGAAGGCAGTGCAATTTCCTATCGTCTCAGGGATACTACCCGTCAAACTGTTGTTTCTCACGTCACTGATTCAATACAGAAAAACAAATTCAGAAGTTTCATATTGGGAAAAGAACTCATCATACTATCCAGATGTGCAAGAAGAGTATCATAGACTTACAAATACCAAAGACCTGTCAGCTGACACAAATCTGGAGAAATGTTACCGACCAAGTTGTTTCCTCGCAACCCACTGCTCATCATATTACAACAATTATCACAAGGTAATGAAGAGACATTGACATACATCAAAAAACATTGACACTTACAGATACTGAAGAACTTCATTCCAGTATATAAGTCTTGGTATCTCACCACTGAGTTTATTCTGTGCCAGGTCCCTGCAATCGAAATTTCACATTTTGATCATATATATAGCGAAAAGTAGTAGACATGTAAGAATCAATAAGAACATACAGAATTTTCAGGTTTGGAATCTGCGAAAGCGTTGAAGGGATCGGTCCTATCAATTGGTTATTCTTCAGAATCCTGGAAAAAAGGTAATATTTCCACATGGTGAGTATATTAAGCAATAAAATATGAAGACTGGTCGCAGAATAAATAGCTACTTACAGTTGCTCAAGTTGCTTCAACTTCGAAATCGAAAACGGTATGTCACCACTTAATTCATTGAAGGACAAGTCCCTGAATAAAAACCAACATTAACACACTTCATCTACTGAACTTCTAAAACCAAAATCAATGGTATTAACACCTATCATTGTTCTTACAAGTTTTGCAAAGAAGAACAGTCTCCAATCTCATCAGGGATTTGCCCAGACAAACGATTACCTCGCAGATCACTACATTAAAAAAACCAGAAGATAAAAGTCACAAATTAGAGAGTGGAATAGAATAAAGTAAGATACTTTATCTCATGCTACAGTGAATATTGAAACAGTTACATTGACAAGAGACTCTTGAGATCTCCAATAGCAGGTGAGATTTCTCCATCAAGATTCAAATCTGACAAATTACTACAAAACATACAAACACACACAAAACAAATTACAACTTTTTCCACAAGCACACCAAAAACCCTTGTAATAAACTTAAGGATGAAACTTACAGAGCAACAACATTGAAGGTGACATTTTCACAAGTCACACCTCTCCAGACACAATAGTCCGAAGAAGGTGAAGCTGTCCAGTCATAAAGAACATTGTTCACATCTTTGAATGACTTCTTAATCTCCAGCAACGTCGCTCCTTTTTTTTTAAAGGATATTTTATTAACACACGCACAAACAAAAACAAATATTTGTCAGTTCTTGAGAAGAAGAAAAATAAAAGTCCTTAAAAATTCAACTTCCAAGAAAACAAAAGAAAACTCAAACCCTAATTTATTCAAAGCTTCTTTAGATTCTAGAGAAGACCCACAAAGTTAAAAAAAGAAAAAAACCATTACAAGTACCCAGATCTCATTTTCACCACAAAACACATTAAGAAACTTCAAAAGCATATAAAAATCTCATCTTTTAGTTTCTTCCACTTCAAAAAATCCACTTTCTTACTCAACCAAAAGACGAAATCTTGAACTGAAAGAAACATGCATAAGTATAATAACTTACCCTCGTCAGAATTCACAGTAGCCACTAAGCTCAAACAGAAGAGAAAACCCAAAAGAACAACATCTCGAAACAGAGCCATTTTCTCTCACACACAGTCTCAAAACGACTGCGTTTTCGCTACACTAAAAGCTTTAACTCTCCATGAAGAAGAAACAGAGGATAGAGAAGAAGAGAACCAAATTATGTACCGACATTAGATTTTTTTTTATGATTTCTACACAAATTTGTTTTCTTTTTTTTACTTTAACCGAGAAGAAAAAAGTATTGATTTTTATCGTTCCATCACATCATTTTCTGGCGGAAATTTACAGTGGTTTCATTGAGTGCTCAGACGACAGAAATACAGAGTGAGATAGAGATGGAGAGAGAAAGAGAAAGAGAAAGAGAGAGAGTCTTTAAATGTGGTTTAAAGAGAGGAAATTGTACAAATGTAGGGACTGTTGTGTAAGAGAGGAGACGAAGCGAAGAAGAATTATTTGGGGAGGATAAAGTTAAAAACCCCATCATCTTTTATCTCTCTGCCAGAGTTCTGAAGCTTTGCAGAAGAGAGAGAGAGACTTAGTTTTTGTGTGATTTCTCTCTCTTGAGGGGTAAAATGGTCATAAATGTTGAAGGAGAAGAAGAAGAACATGTTAATGGCAGTGGTGAATAAAGGAGGTCGCTTTCGTTGCCAATACTTACGAGTCTTTGTCTCTCTGTGCCTGTTTCACTGATGACCCATATCAATAAATCCATCATATGGGTACTTTCGTAATATGTCGTTTTATGTATAAACCAGAAATCTCAAAAAATTATCTTGAATGATTCCCATTTTTTTTTTTTGTTAAGTGTTGTTGATTACTAAATTTGGAAGTATTTTTCTTATGCCAATGAATTTATTATTTTAAACATGTTTTGTTTGGCGTTTAAAGTAAAAGATATAAAATGTGTTTGGTTTAGATGTTATTGGGATTTGTTTGATCATGTTGGCTTGTCACAAATGTTATACTTTGAGGACAAGATCAATTTAACCGAATTTCGACTTAAAATGATTCATTAGTTGCAACCAATTAGCTAGTGATGTTAAAAAAGACAAATCCGTCCGTTTAGGCTCCTCATGTTAACGTCCCACGCCGTAGGGGTGGGCAAACGGGAATTCGGAACGAGAATTTGTCAAAACGGGACGGGAAGAGAAATTTTGGGAATAGAAAAACAAGTCCCAAATATGTCGCATTTAAAATACGGAACGAGAACGGTTTGGAACGGGACGGGATGGGAACGGGAATTCCCGGAAAAGTTTTTATAAAAACATAATAATACAACGTAAAGAAAAGAAAAACGACACTTAAGCATGTTTTACTAAAAAAAAATATGTTAGAACTTATTCAATAAAAGTAAAAAACTTAAGAGCAATGAATCATGATCCAGTCCATATCAAGATGAACCAAAACATAATATACATGTATAGTGTATCTGTATGATGAATATGTAACATAAAGTCTTTTTTGTTTTTCCTAAACGAGACTTCGGAAATTCCCGTTCCGTTCCGTTTCCGTCCCGTCCCGTTTCAATCGGAATTACAAAAGTTGTTTCTTATCGGGAATGCATCCCTATATGGGACATGAATTTGGGAATGGATACGGAACGAAACGGAACAGAACGGAACGGAACGGAAATTATGCCCAGCCCTTCTACCGGTTTAGTTTTATCTATTTGAGTTAGTTGAGGATTTGTTTAGTCAGTTGTGTTTTTGTTTGTCCATTTAGTTTAATATGAATTTGAGTTTTCTAAACGTTATTTGAAAGTTCAAAAGTAATTTTTATTGTTTTTCCACGTTTTAAACACAATAAATATATCCATATAAGAGGGTTAAACAAATTTGACATATTACAATGAAAATAAAAATTGCAATTAAAAAATACTAGGTGATAACTCGCGATAGTTAAATAATTTTTATTACTGCATATATAATTATATTTATATTTATAATTTATAATCGATGTCCTCTATGTAGTTACTAATAATGTTAAGAGAATATTGCTCTATGGAGTACTTTATTGAAACTCAATCTCACGTTGGAGTACATTAGGGGTAGTAGATACATTTTTAAGTTTTTTTACTATAACACCCTCAACTCATCCTAACTAACCATGGTTCCAATATTTAATATTTATTTTCTTTTTATTCAAATATCATTCATTTTTCTCTCCCCTTCGTCTCATCTCTATGTCTCTTTTTCATTCATCTTTTTTTCTCTTCATCTCACCCAAACATCCTATATCTCTTTGTACCCAAATATCTTTTATCTCTCTCTTTTTAGTTATCTCTATCTCTCTTATTACTTTTTTTTTCTTCCTCTCTTCTTCGTCTTTTTCCCTAAATAGTGATTTGTGATGAATTAATTTGTTGCCGGAATTCGAGAGAGACGACTCCTCAATGAATTTCAATTTTTATGTCTTAGATTTGTATCCATCAGATCTGTGATTTGAATGTCGGAAACCCAATTTTCTCCTCCTTGAGATCCTCAAAAAGCTTCCCGAATCTCAGAGCAACGTCGTCTTACTCATCTAAATCTCCATGGACGACATATACGAATGCTCAAAGTCTCGTCTTGTTTGAGTCTCACCCAAACAGATCTGGGTATTTTATCTTCTTCTTCTTTTAATTGATATTACTTAATTTATAATTAATAAAGATATATGTGAAAACTAATTTCTATGACAGCTTGGGATTTCATTTATCAATGATATAAGGAAAGAGTTTTTGTTGAAATCATGAATCCTAGATTAAATCGACAAGAAGAAGAAGCTTCATGAGAATGAAAGTGGCTAATTTGCCCTATTTTGTCTGAAGATTCGATAGGGGTGAAAATATGTTTTTTGGAGAGTGAGAAATAAATTAGACGTGGATTGAAATTACCACGTGGTTAGAGTTTGGTGGATGTGCATAGATGGTCGATAATTTGAAATGATTGCGTTGTAAATTTTGATATAAAATTAACAAGACTGTCATGTGTTCAAGATTCTGTGGATAGTTTATATTTTGTCCCTTAAAAATATTTATATGTCAATGACTTCCCACACTTATCTCTATTAGTCACCATTATTATTGTTGACTATTATGTATGACATATTATGGATGCCACATTATGGATAACACATAATGGATGATGTATTATGCATTATGAATTTATAAATGATTTATGTATAGAAAAAGCATTATGGAAGCCAGTATTTTGTTATGTTACAAATCTAATGTGATTTTTGTATAATGTTGTCCACAAAATAAGTGTTACGTTATATAAAAGATCGTGATAAAATATGATGAAACAAGTTCTAGTAGTCATATCCACAAAAGATATTCCATAAAGTTAGATTACATATAAACAAAACAATAATACGAGTGTATATTGTATGATTGTGTACATGAACACATCGATCTCAATAATGTTATATGTTTTCAGATTAAGAAACATGTTTTAGATTATTATGGACCCAAAGTGGTGGTTATTGATGTTGTAACTATAAAAGTTAGGGTTTAAGGTTGAAGGGATAAAAGTTGGTTTAGTCTCTATGGTTTAGGGTTTAGAGTTGAGGGTTTAGGGTTTAGAGGTTTAGGGTTTAATGTTTATGGTTTAGGGTTTACTAATTATGATTAGGGTTTATGGTTTAGGGTTTATTAATTATGATTTAGTTTTTAGAATTTATTTAGGGTTTAGGGTTCCTTTTTTAGTTTTTAGGGTTTAGTATTTAGTGTTTAGGGTACAGTTTTATTGTTTAGGGTTTAGGATTTCGTTCTTATGGATATAGTATAGTCTTATAATTTGAGCATATATGGAATCCCGTGGCTAGGTTTACATGGAAAGGGTTTTTATCCAACCCGTGGCAATATTTTGATGGTAATGTAAGGGTTAAGCGTATTGGATTTATTGTTTAATTTATATCGAACACGTGGCTATGTTATGATGGATAGGGTATAGTATTTAGGGTTTAGGGTTTAATAATTAGAGTTTAGTATTTAGTAATTATGTTTAGGATATAGTATTTCGTGTTTAGTATTTAGAGTTTAATGTTTATTGTTGAGGGTTTAGGGTTTCGTTTTTATCGGTATAGTTTTAAGTGTTTAGGGTATAGGGTTTTGTGTTTAGTTTTTAGGGTTTAGCATTTACTATTTAGGGTCTAATATTTAGGGTTAAGGTTTAAATCTCTATGGTTTAGGTTTTAAAATTAAGGGTTTTGAGTTTAGGGTTTAGGGTTTAGGTTTAAGTGCTTGGGTTTAATTTCTAGGGTTTAGGGTTTAGTATATAAGGTTTAGGGTTTAGTGTTTAGTATATAAGGTTTAGGGTTTAGGTTTAAGTGCTTGGGTTTAATTTCTAGGGTTTAGGGTTTAGTATATATGGTTTAGGTTTAGGATATTATGGTTAAAGAACCATGACTGTCTACAATGATTATAGGGTTTATTGCTATATACTTCTCAGTATAGTGAAAAAATAAATTAGACCTGAATTGAAATGACCACGTGGTTAGAGTTTGGTGGATGTGCTTGTATGAGCGTTAATTCTAAATGATTGTGTTGTCAATTTTGATGTAAAATTATAAAAACCTATCATGTGTTCAAGATTATGTGGATAGTTTTTATTTTATCCTTTCAAAATATTTCTGTGTTATATGATTTTTTATATTTATAAACTATAGTAAAATGGATCTTCAAATGTAAAGAAAGAGTAATTATAATTTATTATACAATAAAAAATATGTTTATCATTGATTTAGAACTTATAATCCTTTTTTTATTAGAATCCATTACCTTCATTTCTCTCTCTTTACAACCAAACCCCACTCCGAATACCGTGCCCACCCACAACCATTAGATCTTTTTTTTCGGCAATATCCACACAATTCTATCATCCCATCTTTCAATAATAACGAACCGTTAGATCATTTCTCTCTCATGGATATCCAACGGCTAAGATTAAACAAGTTAACTATAGTTGGGTTAACTGTCCACGTGTAGTAAGGGTATAATGGTATTGATTTTTGTTGAACAGTGAAAAAACACAAAAAAAGTACCCACTCCTTCCCATGTACCCCATTTGCTCAAACAATCTCACAAACTACCCTAACATGCCACAAACCCTAATGTTAAAAGGGGTTAAGAGTCCATAGGCCCAAGCGGACTCCTTGTAAGACCTTAGGACCATGACCAGTTTATTTATATTGTTGAATAAAAAGATTCTAAACAGGTAAGTTCGTTTAGGCCCGTGAGCTTAGCGGGTTTGATCAAAAATAAATGGGTACCTCGTTTTTTTTTTCAGAAAACAACAATATTTTAAACTTAAGCTTTTTATTAAGATGAATTCGAGCCTCCCGCCTTTACCTCCGATCACCGCTTCCTCCTGTGAGCCTCACTGCATGTCCTCTTCGCCTCTCTTACTAGCTAGCCTCTCCTACGAGCTTCTTCGCCTCTTACTCTATTATTGACATTTTGAATCTTAAAGTTTCGAGTAATGTTACCTTCTTCCGATTGTAGATTTAGATACTTTTAGGAGACATAACCGTTGACGGATACTGTCTGAGATTAAGGGAGGCTAAAGGAGGTGAGTCAGATGATGGTGGTTAGTGATGAGGACAAAAAAGCCTCTTGGTGGAAAGATCTGGCTATGTTTAGTTTACTTCTTTTTTTTACTAATTAATGACAAAATTTATTGATTTAAAATAAATGAAAATATCAAATAAATTGTGAAATTTATTATTGCAAAGATCAATAAATGTTAATACATAGAAAAAGATTGAATATTGAAAAACAATAATTTAAACGGGCTTAAACGGTTCAATGTAAATTAAACATATTTAAACGGGTTTAGGTTTAAACGAGCATAAAAAAGTGTGCAACGTAGGGACGTGCCGGGTTTAAACGGGCCGGGTCGGCCCATATTAACATCAGTACTAGTTACTATAGTTTTATTTATTGATTATTTATATTTTTATGTACTAAATTAATTTATATATACAACTACGAAATAACCACATAGTGACAAATATCATAATGGATCTAACTGGTTAAATTGTATGGAATAGAGGAAAAGATATGAATACAAGAAAATCTTTCAAGATATACTGAGTTTTCACCAGTCAAGAGGAAAAGTACAGCAGTACAAAAATGAAAAATTTCTTCCAAAAGTGAAAACAAACATATATTGGGTGTGACTGGTTGATATGTTTAGAGGAAAAGAAAATTGTATAATTTTAACTGCTCTGAATTCTTCTATATCTTTACCGGTCAGTGGAAGTGAGAGTAATTATTTTTCTGCTGAAAATATCAAAAATTAGAGTAAATGAGGAGATTTTCTTCTCTCCTCAAAACTGGAGAAGAAACTTTTCATCTAAACTAAAATTTTCTTCCATTTTCTTTTCTTCTAATAACTGTTCCCATTTCCTCTAAATAATTTACCAGTCAGACCCATAGTTCATCTACTCAAAAGCAACTCGGAAAATTTCATCTAATTAAATAACACACAATTCTTCTACTTATTAATTTTCTTTTCTACTCAATTATTTTCCTCTCAATTCTTCCATTATCCACCAATCACAACCAATGAGTAACATAATAAGATGATTCCAAGCATTAATAAAATGATTTCAAGCATTTATTCATATTTGATTTATATTTCAGTGATTTAGAAGAAAAAAATATGTTTAATCTATTGTTTATACTCTATATAGAGTAAAATAATAGGAAAATGTAATAATTTATTTGTTTGCATGAAAAAATAAATGTAATTAAATTATTATAACAATTAAACTATTATAAACAAAATTAATTGACTCTTGATTTATTTAAAATTTTCATTTTAACTTAGTTTTTCAAAATTTTTTATTTTTTGAAATATAAAATCCTTATAACACTACAAGAAAATAGTCGATTTGCGACGAAAGAATCCGCCGCTGTTCCCTTGCAAAACGACTTTAGCAAGGGAATTGTGAGGACAGTCTATTCCTCGCAAATCGTGTTTCGCAAATTGTAAAAAAAAAGTCGCAATTCCCTCGCAAATATTGCTAGGAATTGTCTACCTTGCAAATCACGCGCCAATTGCGTGGAAAAAAGCGGTAGCAAACAAGTCGCAAAATGATACACTAGCAGTTCCCTCGCTATATTTGCTAGAGATCTGCAAGATCTTTTACAAGTCTGTTTAGCATTCTGTAATTACATAATTACTGTTGTATTATTATGATTTTTATGTTTTGTGGATTTAATTTGATTTAAATAAAACAAAACTCAAATTTGAATATGAAATTGATTTATTTATAAAAACATAATTATTTTAACTAAAAATGTGAAATTGATTTTATAAAAACATAATAATTTTAACTAAAAAGAAAAATTAAGAAATGCTTCACGAGAGGTCTTCTTCCGTCGAGCATCACTCCAATCCAGATTCGCCGTCGTGATTACCCCGCCACCGCTCCAATCTCGTATCACCACCATCACTCCAATCCATCTTGAATCTCACTCTATCTCTTCTTATCGGTAATCTTACTCCGCTTGTATATTGCAAACTCTCAGGCAAAATTTTACGGCCAATACCGGAATCGGAGTTTTCCCACAATTGATCAGATCTATCTTTTATACATCGTTTAGAGCAAGACTAGCGTCAGGAAAAGGCGGAAGCCAAGCTGGAATAGACTTCACCTCTACTGATCGAGTCATCGCCACGTAATCCAAATCTGCGATAATTGATATGCGAGATCTGAAAAAAAAAAAAAGAGAACAAAGAAAGGATTAGTCACGATTCATGGGGAATATAGAGAAGAAACAGAAAGAGAAATTTACCCAGAAAAACAGAAAAGGAAACAAGAGAAGAGAAGAAGAGATCGTAAAAAAAGAGTGACAAAGGAAAAGTAATTGTTTTGTTGAGAATGAGAAACAAAATAAAGGGAAGATTTCGGTCTGTTAGATTTAATGTTATCAACGGTGGATGATCAACGAAACTGTGATCCTCGTCTATGTGGCCTAACCAATGAGAAGCAAGTCTCTTTTACTGCATTTGGTATTTTTTTGTATAACTTTTGTTTGTATGTGCTTTTATTAAATATACAAAATTGATTAGATTTCAAATATTTAGCTATTTCTTTTTAAGAAACAACTAATTTTATATAAATGCTTTTAAATATTGGTTTTATGTAAATGTAATGCTTATATTTTGGTTTAATGGTTTATGGATTAATTTCTATAATTTAAAATTTAATTAAACAACTGATATTATGTAAATGGTTTTAAATATGAGAGAATTTCTAAAATGGACCATTTAGCAATACTAATTATAATACTGGTACCATAAAAAGGAAATTTGTAGGAATGGTACACTTTTAGGTGGAAATACAATGTAGCCCCTACCTTTTCAAAATAATAACAAAAATGTCATTTGTCCTTACATTTTTACGTTAGCTAGTGATATACTTTAAATCCATGTAACGGATAGGATTCTACTTCTTCCTCTCATATCGCTTTAACATGTTCTTGCCTTTCGGTGAAGGATCCGGCTTATGTCTGACGACTACTAGCTTTTACAATGTACCATTTATACCATTTTCCTTTATCGGGTACTAGGAAATATTGAATGGTCGGCTTCGCTTTTCGTCGAGTATCATCTGGCTTTTCTAATCGGTGATTAGCCCCGCTTATGGTTTAGTTCCGGCGTATTCCGTTTTTCCAGTCTCTTTTACGGTTACTTTTAAAACTCATTCGTTCTATGTTGGCGACAGCGTTTGTCTCTTTCCAGCTCTCGTTCTTAGTATGCGTAGACGTAGTGCAAACATATCACTAACAAGAATTAAACCCAAAAGAAACAGAATTTGTTTTTATGGAAGAGACTCAGAAACTACGTCTCTGCAGTCTGCAGAATGGAAGCAATCTCGTTCTTAGTATGTGTAGTTGTAGTTCAAACATATTACTAACAAGAATTAAACCCAAAAGAAACAGAAGGTGCAGGTCTCTGCAATCTGCAGAATGGAAGCAGTTTCGTAAAATCTAAGATTTCTCTATGACTTAATTTGGGCCTCATCGTTTTCTGACCATATGCTCGTTTGTTCAAACAATTCAAAACTGCTCTGGTCCCTGGCCTGAAAGGATGTGCGGGCTTAGGCCCAAAATCTCTTAGTAATTCAAAAAAATGAAAAAATGAAAAAAATGTCTCTTGCATTGTCTGTTGACTTTCAATTTAATCACGAACTTCCTTTCGTTTACAAAGCCAATTGAGGCACATTGTTAAATGTGCCTCACTCTCACATACTACTTACAATCAACTGTAAAACACTGACATGTTTAAGCCAGAGAGCTGTTTCCGGAAAACCATCTTCTTCTTGTTCCACGGGAGAAGATTACTATCAACAGACCGTGTTAGCTTAATATTCTGTTTTCTTTGGATAACGCTTTGTTTCATGCTCTTTTTTTTATCTGAAGGTGCCTTTTGAAATAACTATTTTTACTCATACTCTGTTTTGCAATCCAATGAGTACTTACCACACGGCTTAAATATTCCGATTTATCAGCTATGTGTATTCAAAAAAATGTTAGACAACTAATTACTACGAATTATATTATGTCTGTCACTTGTGGATTAGTATTCATGGACTCTTACAATGACATTCGATAAAAATGGCACAAAATGATTTATTGTTTAGCCTTTTTTTTACTTTTTTCTTTAAAAGAAATTACTCATTTTTCAAATCTCTGCAAAACGACGTCTGTGGGTTTATTCCTGCACCGCACTAAGTTATTCGTTAGTTTTTTTTACTCGATTATATGAGAAACCCAAAAAAGATTCGGGTGAATTTCGAATTTTCTGTCCAATTCGGTTCCTCATGTGCGCCGTTTTCTCCCTCTCGTACTCCATTTTTTAGCCGCATGTGCGCCGCCAGTTTACACATAGTTATACACAAGAGAGTAGTTATACCCAAGTTACACATAGTTCTACTTTTACTGTATTCCAGTAAGATTAGTATTACGTACCCCGAAAATTTATATTTCTAGTTGTACGATTGATTGAAATCGCTATCAATGTAATTCAGAATGTTTTACGCATTCATATGTTTAAAACGTAGATTGTTGAAATATTTGCGTCTTAATTCTGTTAATACTAACAACGTGAGCTTTAAAGTACATGAATGTATCGTGTAGATTCACATTTTATTGTGTTTGCATGAGGATGAACTTTCACCATTTGTAATTTTACAAATCTAGCTATTGCAATGTTTACAAACCTAATGTATCGTTGTTATTAAACTTAATAAGAAAGAGCATTATTAAACCTAGCTATTTGTATTGTTTAGAAACCTATTGTATTGTTATGGCGGGGATGGGCGCATAAAACACTCAGAATGAAACGTTTAGCCACTTAATTCAATTTTACTACTAGGAAAGTAAGTAATCACTAGAGTTCATTTGTATGTTTAGATCTTTATTTCTAGTATGAAACACTGCCTTTCGTAGAAATTTTGTGTCGGCAGAACATCTGCGCATATGACATTACATATCGCTCTCCAAAAAGCCGAGATACAGCAAAGGTATAAATCAAATATATTGAACACTGCTACCTCTGTCCGGGATCAAATTGCTTTAGCCTTGGCATTTCTCTGCTTCTTTTTATTTCATGTATTTCTATAATACTCTATAGTTATTAGCTTATTTTTAAAGGTGGCTCTGTTAATCCAACACATTTAACGAGCACAGAAATCACACATCAAAAAAACTGATTCAGGGCACTAAGAGTTAGAAGTGCTTAGCAATGCTGTCGATCACACGGTCTTGAGATCTTTGCTCCATCTAATCCCAACCATAGTAACGACTAGATAATAAAGTATATGACCATTCTCTTATGTGCAAATCATCTGCACCATCTTCTTGTAGTGAAATGGCTTCAACATCTACAGCTTCCGACTTGAAGTTGCGGATGCTCAGATTTTTGACGCCGAGAATATCCTTGAGAGAACCGAAGTTTGGCTCATGTAGGATCGCTTGAAGATCTCCATACGGTCTGAACTGTCCACCATTCAGTCTCAAGTGTCTCACCTTTCTTTCTGCCACGTTGTAGAAAAGAAGACTCGAGTCATGGCAAATTAACACCAGCTCACCATTCTCAATCAAACATATGGGCTTGAAACAGGTAGGGGCATCGCGAAATAGCTTGATCCAAAATAGTCGTTTCCACGACCCGTGCTCACCCCATTTCGGCATCACCCAAATCTCTAAATCCCTAGACTCAACTACCCGAGAGGCATAGATACACCCCCTCAACACTCCAACATTAACATTTTTGTTCAAATGAAAACATGAAGGTAGGTGGAATGAGCCAAAAGTTTCGTGTTCAACGTCAAACTTTAGTATATATCTCGTTTTGTTCGACCTCCTACAGAGCCAATAAATTACACCATTCAAAAACATCGGACATCCATCACATATTTCCATTTCGGGAACAAATCCGATTGTTTTCCAAGATGTATCACCCATCCTGTATATTTGAGCAACAAGAGGCGCTTCTATTGAAAGTTCCAATACAATCCTCAAAAGTTTGTACCGCTTACTCTCGAGACTGCAACCAAAACCAGACACAATTGGGAATCCACTTACGGCCACCTCCTCCAAAGGGTATGGTTTTGGAATCAATACGACCTCGCGAGTAACCGGGGTGCATATAGCATACTGACTTGATATTACGGACGGGCTGCATAGATACTGGCTTGATATTTTCTTAGTTTCAGGTTTGTGCAAGCAAATAAACCCATAACACGAATTGACAATAGCATAACCATCTGAAATTTTTTCATCACTATCTTCAATTGACTGACGAAGAGAAGCAGTATACTGTGTAGCTCTTGCTCTAGAACTCCAACTAGAAATTGCATCCAAATCAAGCTTGTGAAGAATCTGATAACCAACCTCATTTTCATTAATATAAGCAAGCCTATTTCCCTTAATATAAGCTCGAAGGAAAACTTGAGAATCAGCTCTACATAATTGTAGATTGAAATCAGTAGAGTTGGTCACAGAGGAGAAGTCCTTGCACACGGGTCCGAGGACACAAGCATCCTTGAAGGAGCGGAATCTTGAGAGAATGGTGGCTAGGATATCTGTTGGAAGGTCTAGGATAAGATTTGATGTGCTTTCGGTTTCTGTTCTCATTTTTCCCTTCTTAGCTTTAGGAACTCCTTCCAAACCAGGTTCTCTGAAAGAATCAATCTGCCAGATACAAAGATTAAACTTACATTAGGTGTGCAAGATCCAAGTACATTCCTATCTTCACTATTGGATTCAGTGGCGAATCTTCTAGCCTTCTAAATTCACTCACTGATAGTTCATTTTTTACAGTCCGAACGTAAGTATAAATGTGAATGATGACATACCGTCTTTGATCCATCACCCGATGCATCAACTAATTTTGGTAATCCAATTGATGCATACGGATAATTTGAATTTTCTGTTCAATTCTGTTCCTCACGTGCGCCGTTTTTTCTCTCTTGTACGCCGTTTTTATCTGCATGTGCGCCGCCAGTTTATACATAGTTATACACAAGATAGTAGTTATACCCATGTTCCACATAGTTCTACTTTTGCTGTATTCCAGTAAGATTAGTATTACGTATTCCTAAAATTTATATTTCTAGTTGTACGATTGATTGAAGTCCTTAACAATGTAATTCAGCATGTTTTACACATTCATATTTTTAAAAAGTATACTTTTGTAACTTTTTCGTCTTAATTTGGTTAATATTAACAACGTGAGCTTAAAAGTATAGGAAGGATTTGTGTAGATTATTTCAAAATATATATAGTTTGTAATTTATTTTGTAACTTTAATAAAGAATTGACTTTAACACTTTGCAACATTAAAAACAATGAATGTACTTGGATTTACTTGGATTTTCCTGATTTTTATTTTTCTCACATTATAGTTGTTTCAATTTTTATGAAGTTGATGAGGATTATCACGAGGATGGGAAAGAGAAGATATATAGGAAGAAATAGGACAAGAAGAAAAAACATAAGAAGAAGCATTGTGGGACTCAAACAGAAACTGGAATAAATTCGTTTGAATTGTAACGCTTTTGAATGTATAAGTTTACGAGGATTATCGTTGTCTATTGTTTATGTAAGTTCAACGTTCTCCACCAATATTAACAATTCTCTCATTATAATTTTGATTATATTCGGCCCAAATTGTCGGGCTTATATTGGGCTTTTTGAAGTTGGGATATTTAAATTAGAGCTTACGCAGAGTACGCTATTCTCAGCGTCTATTTAATCTATGCTGGAACGCTGCGAAAGCATAACTGTAGTTTTCTAAACTCGCTCATCTTAGCCTCTATATTAACTCTGCTAGAACGCTGCGGCAACGTTGGGTTTGTTAAGGGTAGTTTTGGTATTTAGAAAATATTGTACCATTTCTACAATTTTTCTTTATCGGGTACCAGTATCTTAATTAAGAGTGGAAAAGGGTCCATTTCAAAAAATTTCTTCTTTAAATATTGGTTTTATGTAAATGTAATGGTTATATTTTGGTTTCATGGTTTATGGTTTAATTTTTATAATTAAAATTTTTAATTAAACAACTGATTTTATGTAAATGGTTTTAAATATTGGTTTTATGTAAATGTAATGGTTATATTTTGGTTTAATGGTTTATAATTTAAAATTTAGTTAAAGTTTAGATTTTAGGATTTGGAGTTAAATTTAATTTAATGGTTTATGGTTTAATTTCTCCACCATCGGACACTTCGAAGTTTTCCGATTTTGCATCTTCCAAAGATCTTCAGGGCGTCGTTAATCCCTCGCAATTTGCGACGGATTTGCGAGGGGTATATTGGTCATAGTAGATTCCTCGCAAAGCGCTCGCAAATTTGCGACGGAGTCTTCCCTCGCAGTTTTGCGAGGGATTAGCGACATGGAGGATGCTCCTCGCAAATGCCTCGCACATCCATTGTAAAGTTGCGAGGGATATTTTCTCTCGCAAAGTTTCCTCGCAAATCGACTGTTTTCTTGTAGTGTAAAGATATTTGGAGTAAGATATAGAAAAATAATAATTAATAAATCAAACAAAATAAAATTATATATTTTCTCTCTCGTGTCTATCAACCTTATAAGTTTTGACCCCACACGAGGCGACTCATATAGCGCCAGCGTTGGTCACCTTCCTTGTTTTCTTGCATAGTTTTTTAACTATGCATTTTCTTCTTATTCGTTTGTGGAAGCGAGGAAGTTTTTGACGATTTGGAGTAGTGGGTTTTGAATCTTAGATCTGATAACATTTGATTTTTGGGTCATATCAAACGAATTTGATGGTTGATGGTGTGCTTTGGTCTCTATTCTTGCTCTCGGGTTTCAGGGTAGAGTCCCGGCTTGATTTAGATATATCTGGTGGTTTTCTTCGATGGACCTAGGCGAACATTAGAAGCTCTTGTTTCTCCTTTAGACGGCTCGTTTTCTTCTTTCCTCGGCGAATTATTGTAGCATCAGATCGTTTCCTCGATAACTCGGTATCTCTCTCATCTCTCATGTCTTCCGCATTTGTGTCGCGTTGTTTCTCTAATAAGGATACATTCTAAAAAAAATTAAAACTTCCATCGTAGAGATCATATATGTGTGAGAATTGGTATATGATTAGATGCTTAAGTTTACTTTTTTCTTCCTTGTTTGGGCTAAACTTCTCTTCGTCGACTATTTTAGTATTTGTTAGTTCAAGGTTGAGTTTTTGTTTCTATCTCTGTAGTATTAAGCGATAGTTGGCTTAATTACTCGATCATTGTGGCGTTGTAAGATCTTAACAGTTCTCAATTCAATTCATATTTTTATTTAGGTAAAATATTTGCAATTAATATTTAATATATTCTCAATTCATATTTTTTTTAGGAAAACATTATATTTATTTAGGTAAAAGTTTCTCAATTCATATTTGTCTAGAATCTTAAAGTAAAATCTTAAATAATAAAATAATTTAACAATTCTCTTTGTAAATTAATATTTATTCATTTTAGAATAAATATATTTCACTATAAATTAATATAATATCATAATTCCAATATTATTCATTTATAGAGATTTTAATGTATATAGAGCATAAATGGCCAAAGAACATTTATGTTATGAAACGATAGTTTTATATATGATTTGTTGAAATTGATATGTTATAGATATTTAAGAAATTCATATATTTGTACGAGACTTAGATTATATACTTATAATAAAAAAAATTGTAATGTTATGGTTTCTATTGATAAACATGGAAAGAATAACAGAAAATTAAAATGAATGATAAAGAACAAACGTTTGTAGTAAATACATATTGTTAAAAAATATTAAACATAAAAATTGTTTTTTTAAAAAATTATTTAGTGAATTTAGTTTATAAATTCAATTACAAATTATTATTTTTATAATTAAAATGAAATTGTATTATAAATTTGAATATTATTAAACATAATCTAGATTTAACTTAATAATATTTTAGTTTATTTTAAGTATCAATATTAATTTAAAATAAATTCATAGAATTATTTTAAAGTGAAAATTTTAATAAAATCCTATTATAATAATTCACAAGTCACTTCTTAAAAAACTGTCACTCTCTCCATCTGACACGTGTTTTAAGTCTCAAATTCACTCACTTTACTTTTCCTAAACCAATTTATGACGAAAAAAATAAGAAAAATAAAGAAAAAAAAATCACTTAAACTTATCAACTGCTCTATCTACCTCCCATGATTCCTTGAATTTAGGTCTATCAATTTAAATAACAATAAATTCTAAATAATCATATATTTTTTAATTATCTCAAAATTAAATAAAAAATGAAATACTAATTTTTAAATAAAATAATAAAAATTTCACGTAAAAGTTTTAACCGTGCGAAGCACGGGGCAGAACACTAGTTATATATAATATAACATAATATAATATAATAAAAATATGAAAGCATTTATGTATAGAAATGTAACTTTTATCATAAGAGCTATTTTGAAATTGTTTGGTAGCTTTCTAAACGCTCATCTTTTAGGTGAATCAGCCTCTACGCGCTCATCTTCTAACTCAAGATGACGTGATATGTCTTTATATGTTTTTCCATTGACATTGCTCTTCATTTGATTCGTCATATGGTCCAAACTTTCAGGCAACAAGCACAAAACTGTTTGGATTTGTTGTTTATCAGAAATAATCTGACCATGTTGTTTGAACTCTCTAATCATGTTCGAAAATTTTGTTGATTTGGACGCTTCTTATAGTTATTAAACCTTTGATTAAGTCTCCTAAATTTGGTTGCCGATGTGGCATCATAGTTTTCTTTCAAAGTTTCCCACATGCCTTACGTAGTTTCGTAAAACTCAAACTCACACCTAAGATCAGTTTGCATAAAGCTCAACAATGTGATGCAAGGGAGGCTATTCAATCTTTTCCAAACTGTATTTACCTCATGATATATCATGTGTTGAGTTGTGGTACCATGTTCATGCTCTTTCATGAGATGGAAAAAAATCTCTTTCACCTCTTGCTCCTCAAGGACATATTGGATTTTACGATACCAAATATCATAATTGTCACCATCCAGTTTGTCTCCTTGATTAAACTCATGAATAATGTTCTTACAAGTAGATGATATTCCTCATGAACACACAAAGACATTGATTTATTTGCATACTTCTAACACACAACAAACAATTTTACAATGAACATATATTAATTCAAAGTAACTCAATTACTAATACAAGATCGAGAATTCACTAGGCATGACAAAAAGCTAACCGTAACCGTATTTCGGACCGTAAGCGGACCATTCTCAACCGTAACCGGACCGTAACCGTATAAACGGTTAAAAACCATAACCGTTAACCGAAAAAATAGATTACTTACGGTTAGAAAATATACTAACCGTAACCGTTAATTAAAACGTATCAAAACCGTTAGCTAACCGTACGGTTAACCGCACGGCTAACCGCACTATTAACCGTATAGTTAAAACTTTAAAAATATAATTGTAACTGCGTATAGTGCAAAAAAAAATATCGAATATTCAGATAAAAAAATTTTAAAAGGTAAATGATACAGCATATGAAAAAATCTACATTAGAAGAAATAGTCTTTTTCTCAAACAAATATATTGTAACGCTATATTGCTCGAAATGAAGGAATTTTGGTTTATAACATACTTTTTAATTTATTAACAGTAGTATAAAAAGTCAAGTAACTCGTAAGATTTTTCCTCTGATATTAACGTTATCGTATCATAAAATAACCGTAACCGTATTTAATTGTAATCATTGTAACCGTAACCGTATTTAACCGTTACCGTATTTTAACCATAACCGTTTTAACCGTATATATAGTGGTTAAGTTTACAATTAAAGAAAATTTATAACCGTAATAACCGTAACTGTGGTCATGCCTAGAATTCACTATGTTTCCAATCATCATCCGTATTAAAATCTAATCGCAACAAAATAAGTTGTTCCATGCAAAATTTTAAGTTCTAAAAAAATTAGAAGTCCCACTTAATTAATGTATTTTTAATATGAATGAACAAATAAGAAATGTTAATTTATACAAAAAAATCAATTTAATTTCAAAGTTACAATGTGACCAAAATAATCTCAGATTCTTAATCTCCTCACTGAAATTTTTTAGTGATATTTAAATTTTCTATATTTAGACATACCAAACTCGTTTTATTGTGCATAAAAACGTATTTTTCAGTCAAATCAAAAACCGATATGTAACGGTTACTATTAACCTTCTTCCTAACACATAACTATGGAACCATTCGGCCAAAATTTCGACCCCCATATCTCTGTATACTCACCCAAATCGTGACTTTTATATACCAGTAGAAAGATAATTTCAATATCTACATACTTGCACCAAAAACATGCGATTCAGGTATTTCTAGATACAGTTATGAGCAAAACAAAATTTCACAGTTTGGCAAATTCGTTCTGCGTAGTCCGGTTCCTAAAAATATATTTTCCGGAAACATTCATGTCAATATGATGCACAATCATCACGGAATTACCCTTTTTAACTAAAATTATTAGTAACCGATTTCTTCAACTCATCACGAATAAGCGATACTAATATATAGATCCTCTATATTATGATAACAAAGAACGAAAACATGCCAGAACCAAAGCGAGATGCTCTGATGCCAATGTTATTCTTTTATAAGGAAGCATTAAAACGAACACATACCTTGGCCGTTTTATTGATAAATATGGCACAAAATTATTTGGAAATCGACGCTGAGATCAAAATTGAGATCAAGAACATAAATCAGCCACAAGCCACGATTCAAGTGTCCTTCCGGTTGATCTCTCGAAACTATCTTTCTCTAAAATGTTTATTTCTCTCTCTAGAATTTTTTTTTGTGTCAATGGTCACAAACATGGTGGTCTATGGCTAAAGCCCATGAAGGTTTTAGGCAGCAATATTTATAATTAATTTTAAGGGCATCATTTTTTAAAACGTTACCGTGGTCTAGTGGTCTGGTCTGTCCGAACTTTTTTTAATGTCCAAGTCACAGTTTTGATTCTCATTATTGCTAAAACTTGTATTTTTTTATTTTTTGACAGTTTTGTTAATGTGCCAACTTTTTTTTTGCTTTAGACATCTAAAGAATTTGGGCCGACCCTAACAAAGTTCTCTTTCATATCTTTCTGCAATCATCTTTTTATAAACAAGTGAGTGGAGAGACAAAGTAAAAGGAGCCGTAGAGAGACACAAATGACTTGAATGCCTATTAATGAAGTAATTTCCCAGTTATACCATTTTAGTTAACCAACCATACACCAATCATTGATTAACAAAATTATGATTATTTACAAATATGTGGAAAAAAATAAATATACTGTCAAACATTAAGCTTATCGAATCCCTGAAACCTATAGAGAAGAGTTTAAAGCCTTAGTTGGTTGTGGAATCGAATATAGGTTAACGTGTTTCGCTAGAGCCAAAAATGATAAATCGTTGTATGGAATGCCAAACCAAAAATATATAAACAAGGTGATCAAAATAGTGATAAGTGAGACGGTGTAGAGTGATAGTTCTCGTCTTATCCGGATCCAGTGGTACACCCAACAAGTTTCTAATAACATTTATTCATATATACCGTAAAATTTTTAAAGATATTTAGCATGTTGAACAAATAGTTATATATAAAATCACAAAATGTTTTACTATATCCTTTTCATTTTGTGTAACTATACTAATGAAAAGGATATTACAGTATATTTTTTATTTCTTTTTCTTACTTACTTAATTTTCAAATTATTAGTGTTATAAAACTAATGAAATATATAATCGTTATTTCATCATACTCCTTCGCAAAATAAATAATCTTGGACACATATTTCAAATGAAAAAATCGTATAAATTACACCAAATATTTTTCGATTTCCATTAAAATACACAAAGAATTTTGATTTTGTTATAAAATTGGATAATTATTATTGTGATTATCCATATTTCTACTTAACCCTTAAGTCTCTTTTCCCCCAAGTAACTTGTCCTCCAAGCCACATCTTCTCCAAGTAAACGTCCCTATAAATATATGTTGCTTTGTTGTAATAATGTAAGAAAGATGCGAGATATAATAAGAAGAAGGAGAGAATGTTACTTCTCTCACTAACTCTCTCCATCTCTCTAATTCATAATAATACATATGACCATACATCTCTCTTATTCAAGGCCAATGAATTATAAGAAATATTTCTCCCATGTTTTATATACATGATTGGAGATCAAATATTTCTCATTTTGAATTTTATGGGTGTGAGATATATGTTATATATGCTCCTCTGCACCGCATAAAAATATCATATATATAGATGCAGTAGATGAGTCTCTGCTCTACAAATACTGAGCCATCTTATGAGAGATGTGCCTATTGCAAGATTTGCAAATCATCATGTTGATGATAAAGTTCCCCATCTTTATGGGAGAATCATTGAATAGTCTGGATCTTTGAACAAATGACTACAATAAATATGAACTTAAGAGTTCAAAAGTTCAAATAGATCACTATTCATAATTAATTGCAAATCAAATGCAAAAAGCTGATGGATGAGATTTTATGAAATTACTGATCCTCGTATAAATGCATATGAACTTAAAGTTCATAGGAAATCTCTCGTCCTAGCTAAAAATGC